>WNWK01001956.1:40000-77500 GCA_009830355.1 Cherax destructor
ACACCTCTTCAACGTTCTCTATCACACCTCTTCAACGTTCTCTATCACACCTCTTCAACGTTCTCTATCACACCTCTTCAACGTTCTCTATCACACCTCTTCAACGTTCTCTATCACACCTCTTCAACGTTCTCTATCACACCTCTTCAACGTTCTCTATCACACCTCTTCAACGTTCCCTATCACACCTCTTCAACGTTCTCTATCACCTTCCCTGTAGCAAACTTTTCTTCCAACAGCTGTTTATATTTCTCTCTCTTTTTCTTTTGACTCCTTTTATTCATTCACTCTTCACATCGTTTCTCCCACTAACCCCGATATTCCTTGTGCTTCAGACGCCTCTTACTATTACTGAAGTTACATATTAGTCTCTCCTCTAAAAGTAATTACACCCAAAATTGTACATTTCAACGTTTCATAGACTCTAAGAGGCTGCTCGTATTCTGCTCTTCACAAAACTTCGTGTATTCTTCTCCTTTTTAAACACGTGTTACCTATTAATTTTTAGTCGAAATTGAAATAATTGTCCTCTAGCAAGAAGAAAATAGCAGCAGAACCAGTGACTAGAAAAAAGTGACTAGAAAAAAGCTGACGTGCCTCCTGCACTCCTTCACACTCATGAACATTAACTAAAACCTTCTTACATCCAAATCAAATTCTAAAATAAATAATTTTTTTTTAATTTGTGCAGTTGTTCTTAAAACATCTCTCCGCTACGTTTTATTAAGCTCTCCTTCTCTCAGACTCACCTACTGTACATCCACTTACCGCTACGTAAAACTGTCTACATATTGACCTTTGTTTACCTCTCACAGCTGGAACATCCATAGGTAAAACTTGCGATTTTAGCTTAAATCGCAACGCTCTTCTTGCCGAATAAGGAAAGCAAAAATTTGTGTATGAAATACTTTCTCAAAAAAACATTCTGAACCTAACGAAATAAATATATTTCATTGTGTTTGTTTATTATTAAATGATTGTAAACTTATCTAAAATATATTTAGTTGGATTAGGGTTAAATAAAATGTACTTGCTATAATAACGTTTGGTAAGTTTTCTAAGGTTCTTCTGGTACAAAATTAATAATTTTTACATTAACATAAATGCAAAAATAAAAAATATATCTTTAAATGTATACTTATTCGGCACATTATATATATATATATATATATATATATATATATATATATATATATATATATATATATATATATATGTCGTGCCGATTAGGTAAAACTGGTCAATTAGCAAGAACTCATCTAAAATTAAGTCCTTTCTAAAATTTTCTCTTATACGTTTAAAGATATATTTTTTCATTTATGTTAATGTAAGAATTTATAATTTTGTACCAAGAGAAACTTTAAAAACCTACCTAACCTTATTACAACAAGCGCAATTTAATTTAGCCTAACACAACTAAATATATTTTAGATACGTTAACATTAATTTAATAATAAACAAACACAATGAAATATCTTTTTCCGTTATGTTCAGAATGATTTTGGCGAAATTATTGCATACACAAATTTTCACTTGTCTTATATGGCAAGGTGAGCGTTGCTATTTAAGCCAAAATCGCAAGTTTTACCTAATCGGCACGACATATATATTATATATATATATATATATATATATATATATATATATATATATATATATATATATATATATATATATATATATATATTATATGTATATATATTATTACCCCATCGGCCGATTCCCACCAAGGCAGGGTGGCCCGAAAAAGAAAAACTTTCATCATCATTCACGCCATCACTGTCTTGCCAGAGGGGTGCTTTACACTACAGTAATAAAACTGCAACATTAACACCCCTCCTTCAGAGTGCAGACACTGTACTTCCTATCTCCAGGACTCAAGTCCGGCCTGCAGGTTTCCCTGAATCCCTTCATAAATGTTACTTTGCTCACACTCCAACAGCACGTCAAGTATTAAAAACCATTGGTCTTCATTCACTCCTATAAAATACGATCACGCATGATTGCTGGAAATCCAAGCCCCTCGCACACAAAACCTCCTTTACCCCCTCCCTCCAACCTTTCCTAGGCCGACCCCTACCCCGACTTCCCTCCACTACAGATTTATACACTCTCGAAGTTATTCTGTCTCGTTCCATTCTCTCTACATGTCCGAACCACCTCAACAACCCCTCCTCAGCTCTCTGGATAATAGTTTTGGTAATCCCACACCTCCTCCTAATTTCCAAACTCCGAATTCTCTGCATTATATTCACACCACACATTGACCTCAGACATGACATCTCCACTGCCTCCAGCCTTCTCCTCGTTGCAACATTAATCACCCATGCTTCACACCCATATAAGAGTGTTGGTATAACAATACTCTCATACATTCCCCTCTTTACTTCCATGGACAAAGTTCTTTGTCTCCACAGACTCCGAAGTGCACCACTCACCCTTTTCCCTCATCAATTCTATGATTCACCTCATCCTTCATAGACCCATCCGCTGACATGTCCACTCCCAAATATCTGAATACATTCACCTCCTCCACACTCTCTCCCTCCAATCTGATATCCAATCTTTCGTCACCTAATCTTTTTGTTATTCTCATCACCTTACTCTTTCTTATATTCACTTTCAATTTTCTTCTTTTACATACCCTACCAAATTCATCCACCAACCTCTGCAACTTCTCTTCAGAATCTCCCAAAAGCACAGTGTCATCAGCAAAAAGCAACTGTGATAACTCCCACTTTGTATTTGATTCTTTATCTTTTAACCCCACACCTCTTACCAAGACCCTCGCATTCACTTCTCTTACAACCCCATCTATAAATATATTGAACAATCACGGTGACATCACACATCCTTGTCTAAGGCCCACTTTTACTGGGAAATAATCTCCCTCTCTCCTACACACTCTAACCTGAGGCTCACTATCCTCATAAAAACTCTTCACTGCTTTCAGTAACCTACCTCCTATTCCATACGTCTGCAACATCTGCCACATTGCCCCCCTATCCACCCTATCATACGCCTTTTCCAAATCCATAAATGCCACAAAAATCTCTTTACCCTTATCTAAATACTGTTCACCTATATGTTTCACTGTAAACACTTGGTCTACACAACCCTTACCTTTCATAAAGCCCCCTTGTTCATCTGCTATCCTGCTCTCCGTCTTACTCTTAATTCTTTCAATAATAACTCTACCATACACTTTGCCAGGTACACTCAACAGACTTATTCCCCTACAATTTTTGCACTCTCTTTTGTCCCCTTTGCCTTTATACACAGGAACTATACACGCTCTCTGCCAATCCCTAGGTACCTCTTCCATACATTTATTAAATAATAGCACCAACCACTCCAAAACTATATCCCCGCCTGCTTTTAACATTTCTATCTTTATCCCATCAATCCCAGCTGCCTTACTCCCTTTCATTCTACCCACTGCCTCACGAACTTCCCCCACACTCACAACTGGCTCTTCCACACTCCTGCAAGATGTTATTTCTCCTTGCCCTATACACGAAATCACAGCTTCCCTGTCTTCATCAACATTTAACAACTCCTCAAAATATTCCCTCCATCTTCCCGATACCTCTAACTCTCCATTTAATAACTCTCCTCTCCTATTTTTAACTGTCAAATCCATTTGTTCCCTAGGCTTCCTCAATTTACTAATCTCACTCAAAAACTTTTTCTTATTTTGAACAAAATTTGTTGATAACATCTCACCCACTCTCTCATTTGCTCTCTTTTTACATTGCTTCACCACTCTCTTAACCTCTCTTTTTCTCTCCATATATTCTTCCCTCCTTGCATCACTTCTACTTTGTAAATATATATATATATGTCGTGCCGATTAGGTAAAACTTGCGATTTTGGCTTAAATAGCAACGCTCACCTTGCCATATAAGACAAGTGAAAATTTGTGTATGCAATAATTTCGCCAAAATCATTCTGAACATAACGAAAAAAATATATTTCATTGTGTTTGTTTATTATTAAATTAATGTTAACGTATCTAAAATATATTTAGTTGGGTTAGGCTAAATTAAATTGAGCTTGTTGTAATAAGGTTAGGTAGGTTTTCAAAGTTTCTCTTGGTACAAAATTATAAATTCTTACATTAACATAAATGAAAAAAATATATCTCTAAACGTATAAGAGAAAAGTTTATAAATGTCTTAATTTTAGATGAGTTCTTGCTAATTGGCCAGTTTTACCTAATCGGCACGACATATACAGTGGTACCCGGTTTACGATATTTTCATTCAGAATGCTGTTCAAGTGCCATTACAAGAATTTATCTCCTTGAAAAGTTGTAAATGATATCCTTACCCAAAATTACACTTACAAAAGCATTTAAAATGAAATACTTAAAAGGGTGAGTTTGGGACCATCGTAAACTGGGTACCACTGTATATATATACGTATATATATATATATAAATATAATATAAAATAAAAAAAAATAATATATATGATGATATCAACTAGCAGGTACAAAGGAGTCCCTCTAGATGATCTTAACAGGTGATGACACGGGGACAGGAAATGGGTCTCATCCTGAATCCATCAAAATGTGAAATCATCTCAGTCAATCAACAAGTGATAGATGCAGTGATATCAAAACTACCAGGAGCATCAGTCATTGCCCTACAAATAGTGTCTTGCTTGGAGCACCTCTGGAAGCGATGCCATTGACACAATTCTCAGGAAGACACTGGAAGAGTTGAGGAGAATGGAACAACGAATGGCAATCTTGACACACATGCTTGTACCTTTTCATAAAGTGCTTGGAGTCTGCCCAGGTTGACATTTGTCCTAAGATGTGTCCTTCATATGATAACCCTATCTGCACGATATGACAGTATCTGAGGCAGATCTTACTAAAGTACAACCTTACTATAGAAGATGGGCATGGGACAGCTACACTTTCAGTCAGACTAGGGCATTGGTGTCCGCAAGTCATCACAGATTGCGCTACCTGCTTTTCTGTCCTCATGCATTGCATCCAGAGGGCTGGTAGCAGCAATTTTCCCTGAACATCTTAGGGACAAGATTGGAGTCCATGACCAAAAGTTCATTGACGGAGCCATGATCTGGGATAATTTAACGGGCCCTGACACCAGACCTGCTCCCCCCAACAACTACAAACAGTCTCACTGGGATGGCCCAATAGTGGAGAATATAGCCTTACCAATGCTTCAGAATGTGTCAGGGAAGGAAAGAGCCCACCTATTGGCAGTGAGAGCTCATTATGCAGGGGACTTTCTGTTGGATGTTCCCAACTCCAGCCTTGGTACACGATTCGACCCACAGACCATCCGAATTGGTGTTGCCCTTCGACTTGCCGCCCCTATTCTCGCCGAACACAGGTGTATTTGTGGCAGTGAAGCAGCAGACCGATTCGGGTACCATGGTCTTGTGTGCGTAAATCCGAGGAAAAGATTGCAAGACATGAGGAGGTTAATAACATTATCAAGAGGAGCCTCACAACAGCCGGATGCCCAGCAGTAAGGGAGCCACCCCAACTATGCAGATCTGATGGCAGCCAACAGCGTCCAGATGGTATAACCCTTGAAGCCTGGACAGACGGCAAGCAGGTGGTGTGGGACTACACATGTGCATCTACCTTGGCTGATACCTATCTCCAATACACCAGGAAGGAAGGAGGGGCAGCTGCCAGCTTCAGGGAGTCCCAAAAGTCTAGAAAATATGGAGAACTTGCCCATCAATATATGTTTGTTTCCATAGGCTTGGAGACCCTTGGCTCATGGGGAAAGAGTGCATCTAAGTTCCTTAAGGAGCTAGGCAAAAGACTCGTCAGGGTAATAGGGATCCCAGGGCAGCTAGTTTTCTATTCCAGCAGCTCAGCGCTGCTGTTCAGAGGGGTAATGCCTGCTGTATTTTGGGCACACGCCCAAACTCAGAGCTAAATGAGATTTTCGCATTATAATCAGTGACAAACACGTAACAATATGTACTAAACATGTATCTCTCACACCTCGTGTACTGTATATGCCATCGGGGGAAGTAATTTGTATTTAATGACAAGTTTTACACTCAGAAATTTGGTATGGCAATTGGAAATCCTCTCTCCTTGTCCTTAGTGTTTTGCATCTTGCATCGCTTAAATCAGGTGATATCACAATATGCAGAACAACTGTGAAAAAATTGTGAAATTCCAAGCGCTTTCGTGATTTCTCACTTTATCAAGGAACTGTAATGGATTAATAAAAACACACAAACCAGGTAATACTGCCAGACCTATTATTAGGTCCATAGGTTCAGTTTCTTATAAATTATCTAAATGGCTAGTAGATATGTTGAGCCCAGAATTTCTAACTTTAATGTTAATAACAATATAGATTTAGTGAATAAATCAAGCACCATGATTGATTTAAATGATTACAACACGGTTAGCTTTGTTGTTACTTCTTTGTTCACATAGGTTCCAGTTGACATTTTATTAAGTTTCCTGTCTGATGAATTTATTAATTACGATTTACCATTGCCAGTACCTACTATCATTAAACTTATTAAACTTTATATTTTTTACGCAAAGTTTGTATTTAATGACGAGTTTTACACTCTGAAGTTTGGTATGGCAATGGGAAATCCTCTCTCCCTGTCCTTAGTAATTTATACAAGGAATATTTTGAAACAAGATTATTTAACAAAATCTTATGTGCTGAAAATATGTTGTTGATATTTTATGTTTTATGCCTAAGAATATAGATATAAACCATTACCTTGATAAATTAAATAGCCTAGCTAATTCCATAAATTTTATTGTTGAGTTTGAACAAAATAACTCATTGCCCTTTCTAGATGTGTTAATTATTAAGGTGGAGCCATGAATTTAAATTTAAAATTTACAGAAAACAAATAAATAACTGTTCCTGTGTACACTATTATTCATAACAAGAAGATAGAGTTAAACTGTATGTATTCAGAGATCATAGATGAAGAAATCTTGAAGATTTATGAAACAGCTAATGATCTAAAATATAAAAACAAAACATAATTGATAAATCTTTTAAAATTGTTAGAAATACTTTTTACAATTCAAAAAAGGACAATCAACCTTATTCATTTAAAAATATGTTGGTTCTCCCTTACCATGAAATCTAAATTGATATGCCTTATCTTCTTAAAACTTTCAATGTCAAAGTTGCATTAAAAAAATTCCCCACAAAATGCTGACGGTTGTGTCAATAAGATTCCTTGCAAAATATGTGATAAAGTTTATTAAAGATTAAAACAACATAAATATAGCATTAGAACTGGACAAGATTCCCATGTTCTGTTTGAAAGTAATATGAATATTGCTTTAGGATTATACAAAATGGATTCATTTTTATTAATAACATTTGGGAAGAATTTAACATACATTAAACAAGTTAAAATCTTAAAGCTTGGGTAGAATATAAGCTGTGTTTGACAGATCCTTGACTACCTACCTACATCGTTTAAATGTCAGGTGTTGTATGGTAACCGCGAGGTGTAGTCTCTTCCTTATATGCCTTCCTGATGATCCTTTATTTTTACAGTTCCTTGATAATGTAAAAAATCACGAAAGCGCTTGGAATTTCACATTTTTTTTCAAAATGGTTGTTCTGCATGTGTATAATTTTTATATATATATATATATATATATATATATATATATATATATATCGGGAGAGACAGACAGACAGACAGACAGGAGAGAGAGAGAGAGAGAGAGAGAGAGAGAGAGAGAGAGAGAGAGAGAAAGAGAGAAATCCTCTATCTGCCAACTTTCTGAAGGATATTAATATTCAAATGAGATAAATGAGGCGCGGAGAAAAATGCTAATCTAATCAGTTCAGAAATCAGCAACCCCACCTCCACCCACCACTGCTGTATCAGCAACCCCACCTCCACCCACCACTGCTGTATCAGCAACCCCACCTCCACCCACCACTGCTGTATCAGCAACCCCACCTCCACCTACCACTGCTGTATCAGCAACCCCACCTCCACCCACCACTGCTGTATCAGCAACCCCACCTTCACCCACCACTGCTGTATCAGCAACCCCACCTCCACCCACCACTGCTGTATCAGCAACCCCACCTCCACCCACCACTGCTGTATCAGCAACCCCACCTCCACCCACCACTGCTGTATCAGCAACCCCACCTCCACCCACCACTGCTGTATCAGCAACCCCACCTCACCCACCACTGCTGTATCAGCAACCCCACCTCCACCCACCACTGCTGTATCAGCAACCCCACCTCCACCCACCACTGCTGTATCAGACAACCCCACCTCCACCCACCACTGCTGTATCAGCAACCCCACCTCCACCCACCACTGCTGTATCAGAAACCCCACCTCCACCCACCACTGCTGTATCAGAAACCCCACCTCCACCCACCACTACTGTATCAGAAACCCCACCTCCACCCACCACTACTGTATCAGAAACCCCACCTCCACCCACCACTACTGTATCAGAAACCCCACCTCCACCCACCACTGCTGTATCAGAAACCCCACCTCCACCCACCACTACTGTATCAGAAACCCCACCTCCACCCACCACTACTGTATCAGAAACCCCACCTCCACCCACCACTACTGTATCAGAAACCCCACCTCCACCCACCACTACTGTATCAGAAACCCCACCTCCACCCACCACTGCTGTATCAGAAACCCCACCTCCACCCACCACTACTGTATCAGAAACCCCACCTCCACCCACCACTACTGTATCAGAAACCCCACCTCTACCCACCTCTATTGTATCAGCAACTCCACTTCCACCATTACTACTGTATCAGCAACCCCACCTCTACCCACCACTACTGTATCTTCCCCCAACACCACCCCTACAACACCTACATCTACTACATCTCTCCACCCACCACACAAGTATTAGCCTCTATCACCACCGTAACAACCACAAAACCCCACCTTCACCTCCCCCACACCCACTCACCAGTCCGGTTCCAGTCCTAAAACCCACCACCCCTTCTCTCACAAACACTCCACTACACTCACCAGTATAGTACCAGCCTCAGGTACAACAACAACTATCACATTCTTTTTCCCAGAAGCACCAGAAGCCTTCACCCAGTAGAATAATACCATCCCCCATGACCACCACTACCACCACCTCCACTCTCACCACTACCATCACCACCACTACCATTATCGAAATTACTACTACCACCACCACACTACCATCACTACTATTAATATCACCATTGCAACCACCACTATTATCACCACCACCACTATCACCACCACAACATTACCACCACCAACACTACTAACACTACCAAGACCACCACCACCACACCACCACCACACCACCACCACCACAACACCACCACCACACCACCAACACCACCACCACCACACCACCACCACACCACCACCACCACACCACCACCACCACCACACCACCACCACCACCACCACCACCACCACCACACCAACACCACACCACCACCACACCACCATCACAACACCACCACCACCAACCCACACCACCACACCACCACCACACCAACACCACACCACCACCACCACCACACCACCACCACCCACCACACCACCACCACACCACCACACCACCACCACACCACCACCACCACACCACCACCACCACACCACACCCACCACCACCACCACACCACCACCACACCACCACCACACCACCACCACCACCACCACCACCACCACACCACCACACCACCACCACCACACCACCACCACCACACCACCACCACCACCACACCACCACCACCACCACACCACCACCACCACACCACCACCACCACCACCACCCACACACACCACACCACCACCACACCACCACCACCACACCACCACACACCACCACCACCACACCACCACCACCACACCACCACCACCCAACACCACCACCACACCACCACCACCACCACACCACCACCACCACCACACCACCACCACCACCCCACCACCACCACCCACCACACCACCACCACCCACCACCAACACCCACCCACCACCACCACCACCACCACCACACCACCACCCCCCACACACCACCACCACACTACCACCACACCACCACACCACACCACCACCACACCACCCACATACACACCATCGATGCTTACCTCGTGCGATGTTTACCTCGTGCGATGTTTACCTCTAGATGCACTGTCGATTTACTCTGTGCATGTCTTACCTCGACGATGTTTACCTCGGGATGTTTACCTACGATGTTACCCGTGCGATGTTTACTCCTCGGTTTACCAGATGTTTACCAGAAAAATACCGTGACTGGAACAATACACAAATAACCCCGCACATAAGAACATAAGAAAGAAGGAACACTGCAGCAGGCCTACTGACCCATGCGAGGCAGGTCCATGTCACTCCCCGGCTTATACCAATGACCCACCTAGTCAGGTCTCTTCCACTTAAGGAAGGAGCACGGCGTAAGACCTAGTCATAGCGTACATAGTGGTGCGTCAACTGCCTCACTTATAGTGGTGCGTCAACTTGCCTCACTTATACTGGTGCGTCAACTTGCCTCACTTATACTGGTGCGTCAACTTGCCTCACTTATAGTGGTGCGTCAACTTGCCTCACTTATACTGGTGCGTCAACTTGCCTCACTTATAGTGGTGCGTCAACTTGCCTCACTTATAGTGGTGCGTCAACTTGCCTCACTTATAGTGGTGCGTCAACTTGCCTCACTTATAGTGGTGCGTCAACTTGCCTCACTTATAGTGGTGCGTCAACTTGCCTCACTTATAGTGGTGCGTCAACTTGCCTCACTTATAGTGGTGCGTCAACTTGCCTCACTTATAGTGGTGCGTCAACTTGCCTCACTTATAGTGGTGCGTCAACTTGCCTCACTTATACTGGTGCGTCAACTTGCCTCACTTATAGTGGTGCGTCAACTTGCCTCACTTATACTGGTGCGTCAACTTGCCTCACTTATACTGGTGCGTCAACTTGCCTCACTTATAGTGGTGCGTCAACTTGCCTCACTTATATGGTGCGTCAACTTGCCTCACTTATAGTGGTGCGTCAACTTGCCTCACTTATATGGTGCGTCAACTTGCCTCACTTATACTGGTGCGTCAACTTGCCTCACTTATAGTGGTGCGTCAACTTGCCTCACTTATAGTGGTGCGTCAACTTGCCTCACTTATAGTGGTGCGTCAACTTGCCTCACTTATAGCTGGTGCGTCAACTTGCTCACTTATATGGTGCGTCAACTTGCCTCACTTATAGTGGTGCGTCAACTTGCCTCACTTATAGTGGTGCGTCAACTTGCCTCACTTATACTGGTGCGTCAACTTGCCTCACTTATAGTGGTGCGTCAACTTGCCTCACTTATAGTGGTGCGTCAACTTGCCTCACTTATAGTGGTGCGTCAACTTGCCTCACTTATAGTGGTGCGTCAACTTGCCTCACTTATAGTGGTGCGTCAACCTGCCTCACTTATAGTGGTGCGTCAACTTGCCTCACTTATAGTGGTGCGTCAACTTGCCTCACTTATATGGTGCGTCAACTTGCCTCACTTATAGTGGTGCGTCAACTTGCCTCACTTATAGTGGTGCGTCAACTTGCCTCACTTATAGTGGTGCGTCAACTTGCCTCACTTATAGTGGTGCGTCAACTTGCCTCACTTATACTGGTGCGTCAACTTGCCTCACTTATACTGGTGCGTCAACTTGCCTCACTTATAGTGGTGCGTCAACTTGCCTCACTTATACTGACATTCTCAAATTATGAACGAGAGTCTTAAAATAAAGAAAAAGATCTCCATAAAAGTATCCCTTTCAGGGATACCTAACAACACCCTCCCCACCATTGGTATAGTACCTGCTCCCTCACCATCACCACCACCACAATCACTACACTCTCACCACCACCATGATAATAATATTAATAATAATATATCTTTATTTACTACAAGTATCAATAACATACTACTATATAGAAAGTCGCTTGTTATGCAGAGCATTTCGGTCAAATTAGGTCAATTTTGTCCCAGGATGCGACCCACACCAGTCGATTAACACCCAGGTACCCATTTTTACTGATGGGTGAACATGGACAACCGGTATAATGAAATACGCTCAATGTTTCCACCCTTGCCGGGAATCGAACCCAGACTCTCAGCGTGCGAAGCGAGAACTTTTGCCACAACTACCACAAACAAAACACTCCCAAAATATGCAGACATATTGTGAACACTAACAAACACAGCCCAGCTCTCAGCACCAGCAACAAACACAGCCCAGCTCTCAGCACCAGCAACAAACACAGCCCAGCTCTCAGCACCAGCAACAAACACAGCCCAGCTCTCAGCACCTGCAACAAACACAGCCCAGCTCTCAGCACAAGCAACAAACACAGCCCAGCTCTCAGCACCAGCAACAAACACAGCCCAGCTCTCAGCACCACCAACAAACACAGCCCAGCTCTCAGCACCAGAAACAAACACAGCCCAGCTCTCAGCACCAGCAACAAACACAGCCCAGCTCTCAGCACCAGCAACAAACACAGCCCAGCTCTCAGCACCAGCAACAAACACAGCCCAGCTCTCAGCACCAGCAACAAACACAGCCCAGCTCTCAGCACCAGCAACAAACACAGCCCAGCTCTCAGCACCAGCAACAAACACAGCCCAGCTCTCAGCACCAGCAACAAACACAGCCCAGCTCTCAGCACCAGCAACAAACACAGCCCAGCTCTCAGCACCAGCAACAAACACAGCCCAGCTCTCAGCACCACCAACAAACACAGTCCAGCTCTCAGCACCAGCAACAAACACAGCCCAGCTCTCAGCACCACCAACAAACACAGCCCAGCTCTCAGCACCAGCAACAAACACAGCCCAGCTCTCAGCACCACCAACAAACACAGCCCAGCTCTCAGCACCAGCAACAAACACAGCCCAGCTCTCAGCACCACCAACAAACACAGCCCAGCTCTCAGCACCAGCAACAAAGGCAGCCCACCTCTCAGCACCAGCAACAAACACAGCCCAGCTCTCAGCACCAGCAACAAACACAGCCTAGCTCTCAGCGCCACCAACAAACACGGCACTGCCCTGCATGCAGGTCATGTCTTTCTCCTGATATAGACTTTCAGTGTATTTCGACCACAAAGGAAAAAAGAACTGTCCTCTCCCTGTGTACTCTCTGAAGCATCAGTCAGTTCACTGCTCGCTGAATACGCCGCTCCCGGAAACAGGTAATTGAAGTGTGATGCCAATGCTGATCGACCCTGGCACTGACTACCTCAGTGGATGACCAGTCCACCACCCTGACACTGACTGCCTCAGTGGATGACCAGTCTACCACCCTGGCACTGACTGCCTCAGTGGATGACCAGTCCACCACCCTGGCACTGACTGCCTCAATGGATGACCAGTCTACCACCCTGGCACTGACTGCCTCAGTGGATGACCAGTCTACCACCCTGGCACTGACTGCCTCAGTGGATGACCAGTCTACCACCCTGGCACTGACTGCCTCAGTGGATGACCAGTCCACCACCCTGGCACTGACTGCCTCAATGGATGACCAGTCCACCACCCTGGCACTGACTGCCTCAGTGGATGACCAGTCACCACCCTGGCATGACTGCCTCAGTGGATGACCAGTCCACCACCCTGGCACTGACTGCCTCAGTGGATGACCAGTCCACCACCCTGGCACTGACTGCCTCAGTGGATGACCAGTCTACCACCCTGGCACTGACTGCCTCAGTGGATGACCAGTCTACCACCCTGGCACTGACTGCCTCATGGATGACCAGTCTACCACCCTGGCACTGACTGCCTCAATGGATGACCAGTCTACCACCCTGGCATTGACTGCCTCAGTGGATGACCAGTCTACCACCCTGGCACTGACTGCCTCAGTGGATGACCAGTCTACCACCCTGGCACTGACTGCCTCAGTGGATGACCAGTCTACCACCCTGGCACTGACTGCCTCAGTGGATGACCAGTCTACCACCCTGGCACTGACTGCCTCAGTGGATGACCAGTCTACCATCCTAACACTTCCTCAGTGGCTGACTTGTCCACCTACACTACGATTGGCCTACCCCCATCAGCTGAGCTCCTGTCTATCTTCTCTGTGATTGGCTTACTTTTTCAGCTGAGCACCAGTCTATCTGCGCGGTGATTGGCTCCACTGAATGATAACAAGGCGGGATATCAGGTGATGGACGTCAACAATGCAGTCGCTAGGTGAGATTGAATGAGAGTCGTTCTAGCGGATATGTACGATAGCTACACAGCTCTAGAGATGACGAGAGCTTTATTAACTGGGAATCCATGTTAGGAAAAGAGAGAGTGAAAGAGACGGAGGGAGGGGAGAAAAGGAAAAAAAGAGAGGCAAGGATAGGATATATAGAGAGGGGCCTAGAGGTGCGGGGAATATTCAATAGTCAGTTGGGGAGCCAGGTTAGCCTCTATCTCAATTTTCGCGGATAATTAATTCCGCTTCCCTTAACCACTCTCGTGGTTTTACCTTGAAAATTTTAGACAGGAGAGAGAGAGAGGGTGAGAGAAAGAGAGAGGGTGAGAGAAAGAGAGAGAGAGAGACAGACAGACATAAAACACACTCACACACACACACACGCAGGATGAGCCCTTGGTTCACCCAATGGTGTAGAGAGGTCAAAACCAAGTGTGCTAGGGAATGGAAGAAGTATAGAAGACAATGGACCCAGGGAAATAAGGAGAGCAGTCGTAGAGCCAGAAATGAATATGCACAGGTAAAAAGGGAGGCCCAACGACAATATGAAAATGACATAGCAGCGAAAGCCAAATCCGACCCAAAGCTGTTTTACAGCCACATCAGGAGGAAAACAACAGTCAAGGACCAGGTGATCAGGCTAAGGAAGGAAGAAGGAGAGATCACAAGAAACGACGGCGAAGTATGTGAGGAACTCAACATGAGATTCAAAGAAGTGTTCACAGAGGAGACAGAAGGGACACCAGAAAGACAGAGAGGTGGGGTACACCACCAAGTGCTGGACACAATACATGCAACCGAGAAAGAAATGAAGAGGCTGCTGAGTGAGCTAGATACCTCAAAGGCGATGGGGCCGGAAAACATCTCTCCATGGATCCTGAGAGAGGAAATCAGAGGCGAAATGTGTACCCCTAACACATCTATCGAAACAGGGAGACTGCCTGAGGTATGGAAGACAGCAAATGTAGTCCCAATTTTTAAAAAAGGAGACAGACATGAAGCACTAAACTACAGACCAGTGTCAATGACATGTATAGTATGCAAAGTCATGGAGAAGATTATCAGGAGAAGAGTGGTGGAACACCTAGAAAGGAATGAGCTTATCAACGACGACCAACACGGTTTCAGGGACGGGAAATCCTGTGTCACAAACCTACTGGAGTTCTATGATAGGGTGACAGCAGTAAAACAAGAGAGAGAGGGGTGGGTAGATTGCATTTTCTTGGACTGTAAGAAAGGCGTTTGACACAGTTCCACACAAGAGATTAGTGCAAAAGCTGGAGGACCAGGCAGGGATAACAGGGAAGGCACTACTATGGATCAGGGAATACCTGTCAGGAAGACAGCAGCGAGTCATGGTACGTGGTGAGGTGTCAGAGTGGGCTCCTGTGACGAGTGGGGTTCCACAGGGGTCAGTCCTAAGACCGGTGCTGTTTCTGGTATTTGTGAACGACATGACGGAAGGAATAGACTCCGATGTGTCCCTGTTTGCAGATGATGTGAAGTTGATGAGGAGAATTCAATCGGAAGAGGACCAGGCAGAACTACAAAGGGATCTGGACAGGCTGCAAGCCTGGTCCAGCAATTGGCTCCTGGAGTTCAACCCCACCAAGTGCAAAGTCATGAAGATTGGGGAAGGGCAAAGAAGACCGCAGACGGAGTACAGTCTAGGGGGCCAGAGACTACAAACATCACTCAAGGAAAAAGATCTGGGGATGTGTATAACACCAGGCACATCTCCTGAGGCGCACATCAACCAAATAACTGCTGCAGCATACGGGCGCCTAGCAAACCTACGAACAGCATTCCGACATCTTAATAAGGAATCGTTCAGGACCTTGTACACTGTGTACGTTAGGCCCATATTGGAGTATGCAGCACCAGTTTGGAACCCACACCTAGCCAAGCACGTAAAGAAACTAGAGAAAGTGCAAAGGTTTGCAACAAGACTAGTCCCGGAGCTAAGGGGTATGTCCTATAAGGAGAGGTTAAGGGAAATCGACCTGACGACACTGGAGAACAGGAGAGATAGGGGGGACATGATAACGACATATAAAATTCTGAGAGGAATTGACAAGGTGGACAGAGACAGAATGTTCCAGAGATGGGACACAGCAACAAGGAGACACAATTGGAAGTTGAAGACTCAGATGAATCACAGGGATGTTAGGAAGTATTTCTTCAGTCACAGAGTGGTCAGGAAGTGGAATAGCTTGGGAAGCGATGTAGTGGAGGCAGGATCCATTCATAGCTTCAAGAAGAGGTATGATAAAGCTCATGGCGCAGGGAGAGTGACCCAGTAGCGGCCAGTGAAGAAGCGGGGCCAGGAGCTATGAATCGACCCCTGCAACCACAACTAGGTGAGTACAACTAGGTGAGTACACACACACACACGCACACGCACACACACAGGCAAACAGACAGACACCACAGGAAACAAACGTGACTGCATCCCAAGAGAAAGAAATGAAGGATTGCAGAACATCTGGCAAACAAAAATTTTTTAAAGTGAGGAAAATATTTGCTCAGATGAGAAATGTTTACATCTAGCTAAAGGATATGTTTAAATTACGGATGGGGATATCTTTGACACCGGGCTGAAGGTGTTTAAAATCAGGCTGAGGACATGTTTACATCAGGCTGAGGACATGTTTACATCAGGCTGAGGACATGTTTACATCAGGCTGAGGACATGTTTATTCAGACCGAACTTTTATTAGTCTGAAACTTTTGTTTGAATCAGGTAAATAAAAATGATTATTTTATAATAAAAAATAATGCTTTGAAGAGCCAGATGGATGGAATGTTCATGTACTGTAATACTGAGGCAATGTTTTACTCGAACTGAGTAAACATTTATGTCGAAGGTAATGTTTATGTCGAACTGAGAAAAAGTATATTCCAGAGACAATGCTTTTTGTCGTGCTGAGGAAAAGGTTATGACAGAGGTAATCTTTATGTCAAAATGAGGAAACGTTTACGCCAAACTGATGAAATCTTTATTTTAAGCTGACAAATTCACGTCACACTGACAAGAATCAAAGTTGACTTGTGGCTGGTTCAACACTGTCAGGCAACTGTGGTAGTTTCTCAAGTCACGTGTCCAAACTATACACTGTCAACGATAGAGAAGACAAGGCATACATTGCACAATAAGCTTTTGGGGGGGACAACTTTCCGCTCAATGTATGTATTACACGAAAGAAAAATGCTTATATTTTAATAGTATTGTACAGACATGGAAGACTGACACGACTAAGGGACATACCGACGTACCGGAGAGTGTACCTCGACCACAACAGGACACAAGAAGAAAGGCAGAAACTGAAAGAGAGGGTGCAAAGATGCAAGGATTAAAAAAAGGGAAAAGACAGAGATGAGCAGGAGAACCCAGACTCAGGAGGAAGAGCAAATACAACCTCCCTCAGAACCACCTACAGAAGGACCTCAACCACAACAACCCCAATGCAGCCAAACAATCTAACCCAAAAACCACACACCCTCATCACAAACTACACCCCCACAGCAACCCCCCATAGTTTCCTGCCAGGTCTCCCGCTCCTCCAACCCCAACGTTCTCCACAGACCACAGTTTTAGAAAAGAAGTTGAAGGTTTGGTATACAAATGCAGATGGAATAACAAATAAATGTGTGGAGTGGCATGAAAAAATAAAGGAAACGTCCCCAGACATCATAGTACTCACAGAAACGAAACTCACTGGGATAACAGACGCAATCTTCCCACCCGGATATCAGATTCTGAGGAAAGATAGAGGGAGCAGAGGGAGAGGAGGAGTTGCACTGCTCATTAAAAACCGATGGGAATTTGAGGAAATGATGAAATTAAGACACATGTGCAACATCTGGGTATCTTTATAGTAGACGACTACAATAAAGATACCCAGATGTTGCACATGTGTCTTAATTTAATCTTGTCGGTATTGTATACCATTCTTGTACAATTTGAGGAAATGGAAAGAATGGACAAAATGGGCGAAAGGAACTACATAGTAGGCACAATTCAGTCTGGGGGACATAAGGTAGTCATTGCATTGATGTACAACCCACCACAGAACTGCAGGAAGCCAAGAGAAGAATATGAAGAGAACAACAGAGTAATGGTGGATACACAAGCTGACGTGGCCAGAAGACCTCAGACGGGTAGAGCAAAGTTACTAGTTATGGGTGATTTCAATCACAAGGAGATTGATTGTGAAAACCTTGGGCCACATGGGGGTCCTGAAACATGGAAAGCCAATATGATGGATGTGGTACTGGAAAGCCTCATGCATCAACATGTTAGGGACACTACCAGAGAGAGGTCCGGATGAACCAGCAAGACTGGACCTCTGCTGGCCTCTATATATGCTCCCTCCTCTTCTTTTTGTCAGTGTGACTTTGTAAATGGTCCAAGTCGGACCGAAACGTCGTCGTAAGCTCCTCTCTTCTATGTGCGGGTTATTTGTGTTTTGAATATATATTAGAGTTACATGTGGAGAGGGTAACAGGAGTAGGATGGGAAAAGCTAAACTACACAGGCATGAGGAACTTCATGCAGGAGGTTCAGTGGAAAAGAAATTTGGTAGGAAAATCAGTAAACGAAACAATGGCCTACGTGACAACAAAATGCAAGGAGGCAGAGGAAAGGTTTGTTAACAAGGGCAACAGAAATAATGGGAAGACCAGAACGAGCCCTTGGTTTACCCGAAGGTGTAGGGAGGTAAAACCTAAGTGCGCTAGAGAATGGAAAAGTACAGAAGACAAAGAACCCAGGAAAATAAAGAGATTAGTCGGAGAGCTAGAAACGAATATGCACAGGTAAAGAGGGAGGCCCAGCGACAGTACGAAAATTACATAGCATCGAAAGTCAAGTCTGACCCGAAGCTGTTGTATAGCCACATCAGGAGAAATACAACAGTCAAGGACCAGGTGATCAGGCTGAGGAAGGAAGGTGAGGAGTTCACAAGAAACGACCAAGAAGTATGTGAGGAACTCAACACGAGATTTAAGGAAATATTTACAGTGGAAAAAGAAAGGACTCCGGAAAATAGGAATAGGGAGTTATACCAACAAGGAATATGCCAACAAGTGCTGGATGAAATACACACAACCGAGGAGGAGGTGAAGAAGCTGCTAAGTGACCTTGATACCTCAAGGACGGTGGGACTAGACAACATCTCTCCGTGGGTCCTTAGAGAGGGAGCAGAGATGCTGTTTATGCCACTAACAAAAATTTTCAACACATCCATTGAAACTAGGCAACTACCTGAGGTATGGAAGACGGCAAATGTAGTCCACATTTTTAAGGAAGGAGAGAGAGACACGAGGCACTAAACTATAGACCAGTGTCACTGACGTGTACAGTATGCAAAGTCATGGAGAAGATTATCAGGAGAGTGTTAGAGCACCTGGAACGGAACAAGATTATAAACGACAACCAGCACGGATTCATGGAAGGCAAATGCTGTGTCACAAACCTATTGGTGTTTTATGACAAGGTAATAGAAGTAAGACACGAGAGAGAGGGGTGGGTAGATTGCATTTTCTTGGACTGCAAGAAGGCCTTCGACACAGTTCCTCACAAGAGATTAGTGCAAAAACTAGAGGATCAGGCACACATAACAGGAAGGGCACTGCAATGGATCAGAGAATACCTAACAGGGAGGCAACATCGAGTCATGGTATGTGACGAGGTGTCAGAGTGGGCGCCTGTGACGAGCGGGGTTCCACAGGGGTCAGTCCGAGGTCCTGTGCTATTTTTGGTATATGCGAATGACATGACAGAAGGTATAGACTCAGAAGTGTCCCTGTTTGCAGATAATGTGAAGTTAATGAACAGAATTAAATCGGAAGAGGATGAGGCAGGACTACAAAGAGACCTGGACAGGCTGGACACGTGGTCCAGCAACTGGCTCCTCGAATTTAACCCCGCCAAATGCAAAGTCATGAAGATCGGGGAAGGACAAAGAAGACCGCAGACAGAGTATATGCTAAGTGGCCAAAGACTCCAAACCTCACTCAAGGAATAGGATCTCGAGGTGAGTATAATACCGAGCACATCTCCTGAGGCGCACATCAACTACATAACTGCTGCAGCATATGGGTGCCTGGCAAACCTGAGAATAGCGTTTCGATACCTCAGTAAGGAATCGTTCAAGACTCTGTACACCGTGTACGTCAGGCCCATACTGGAGTATGCAGCACCAGTATGGAACCCACACATGGTCAAGCACATCAAGATATTAGAGGAAGTGCAAAGGTTTGCAACAAGACGACACTGGAGGACAGGAGGGTTAGGGGAGACGTGATAACGATATACAAAATACTGTGAGGAATAGATAAGGTGGACAGAGACAGGATGTTCCAGAGATGGGACACAGAAATAAGGGGTCACAGTTGGAAGCTGAAGACTCAGATGAGCGAAAGGAATGTAAGGAAGTATTTCTTCAGTCACAGAGTTGTCAGGAAGTGGAATAGTCTGGCAAGTGAGCTAGTGGAGGCAGGAACCATACTTAGCTTTAAGCTCATGGAGCAGGAGCAGGGAGAGAGAGGATTTAGTAGCAATCAGTGAAGAGGCGGGGCCAGGAGCAACCACAAATAGGTGAGTACACACACACTCTAACTCAGAGAACGGGTTGGAAAGGAAATCCTAAACTTACCAAGTCAAGTCTCTTACACCCGCACCTTGCTGCCATAATAAGATTCTTCCAAGTATGGAGGTGTAGCAAGGACGACACTGTGTCTATAAATACAGGTTTGTAACGAGAATTCATCTAGTTAGGTGTATAGAAATAATGTACACCTGACTGGATGAAGTGTTAGGTGTTAGTTATCATGAGTGTGGTGTTAGTTATTACGAGTTATCTAGTTATTTTGGAGAAATATACAAAAAGAACTGAGGCGTCCAGTAAACGACACGGGTCCGCATGCGGCACATTTACCTGCGAACTGCTGACCGCTGCAGATGTTCAACACTTGAACTATACAATTTTATATAAACTATTAATAAAATCCTATTAAAAACGTTTTATTACGTGCAAGACTTTAATGTTGATATGAATAAAAAAAATCACTGGGTCCCCACATATGTGGATTTCTGATCATTTCGTCCACTATTCAAAAAACTTGGACGATCATGCAATAGACAAAAAATTGTAAACATCAGAAAAACAAATACACTCACAAAATATTCAAACATACACAGCAGAAAGAAAAACTAACAAGCCAGTCATATTCAGGATACAGAAAAAACATCACATAAAACATTCATATGTACAGATAAACAAGTAACATCCATATGTACAGATAAACAAGTAACATCCATATGTACAGATACACAAGTAACATCCATATGTACAGATAAACAAGTAACATCCATATGTACAGATAAACAAGTAACATCCATATGTACAGATAAACAAGTAACATCCATATGTACAGATAAACAAGTAACATCCATGTGTACAGATAAACAAGTAACATCCATATATACAGATATACAAGTAACATCCATATGTACAGATAAACAAGTAACATCCATATATACAGATACACAAGTAACATCCATATGTACAGATAAACAAGTAACATCCATATGTACAGATAAACAAGTAATATCCATATGTACAGATAAACAAGTAATATCCATATGTACAGATAAACAAGTAACATCCATATGTACAGATAAACAAGTAATATCCATATGTACAGATAAACAAGTAACATCCATATGTACAGATAAACAAGTAATATCCATATGTACAGATAAACAAGTAACATCCATATGTACAGATAAACAAGTAACATCCATATGTACAGATAAACAAGTAACATCCATATGTACAGATAAACAAGTAATATCCATATGTACAGATAAACAAGTAACATCCATATGTACAGATAAACAAGTAATATCCATATGTACAGATAAACAAGTAACATCCATATGTACAGATAAACAAGTAATATCCATATGTACAGATAAACAAGTAACATCCATATGTACAGATAAACAAGTAACATCCACATGTACAGATAAACAAGTAACATCCATATGTACAGATAAACAAGTAACATCCATATGTACAGATAAACAAGTAACATCCATATGTACATATAAACAAGTAACATCCACATGTACAGATAAACAAGTAACATCCATATGTACAGATAAACAAGTAACATCCATATGTACAGATACACAAGTAACATCCATATGTACAGATACACAAGTAACATCCATATGTACAGATAAACAAGTAACATACATATGTACAGATAAACAAGTAACATCCATATGTACAGATAAACAAGTAACATCCATATGTACAGATACACAAGTAACATCCATATGTACAGATAAACAAGTAACATCCATATGTACAGATAAACAAGTAACATCCATATGTACAGATAAACAAGTAACATCCATATGTACAGATAATCAAGTAACATCCATATGTACAGATAAACAAGTAACATCCATATGTACAGATAAACAAGTAACATCCATATGTACAGATAAACAAGTAACATCCATATGTACAGATAAACAAGTAACATCCATATGTACAGATACACAAGTAACATCCACATGTACAGATACACAAGTAACATCCATATGTACAGATAAACAAGTAACATCCATATATACAGATACACAAGTAACATCCATATGTACAGATAAACAAGGAACATCCATATATACAGATACACAAGTAACATCCATGTGTACAGATAAACAAGTAACATCCATATGTACAGATAAACAAGTAACATCCATATGTACAGATAAACAAGTAACATCCATATGTACAGATAAACAAGTAACATCCATTTTTACAGATAAACACATACAGCATCGTCTATGTGTTGATATTAACACACATATGTATCCGTAGCTCAACCCAACATCCATCAACTCGTCCTCACACCTCAACACCATCAACTCGTCCTCACACCTCAACACCATCAACTCGTCCTTACACCCCAACATCCATCAACTCGTCCTCACACCTCAACACCATCAACTCACTTCTCACCTCAAGATTCACCACCTCAACGACCATCAACTCACCCCTCACCTCAAACCCCATCAACTCACCTCTCATCTAGACATCCATCACCTCAACACTTATCACCACCACACACACCAGGACCCATCAACATCAATCATTCCCTCACCCACCATCACCCCTAAACTCCCACTCACCCCAATATCCCTCGTCCCCCACACAGCCTCCATTTAAAACATGCCTTTTTTGGAAAGACCTGAGAGATATATAACAAAAATAGGTCACACAAATAATAACTAAACAATGTTAGAGAATAGAACAGACCAATGTTAGAGAATAGAACATATATCCAATAAAACATTCTGTGATTTTTAAAAGTCATCTTGTCTAACAAGTGACCTTGGACGTCAGGCAGTGAGACAGGTTATATTTACACCTATGACTTCTGAACATATGATTTACTAATGTCTAGTCATTTACTTAGCAATATTTGCAGGAAAAATATTGAAAATTATTGTAGTTTGCCAATATGTAAACTGTTAGCTACGTAAATTGTAGAGTCCATAGACTCGCTATCTTATGTTGAAATATTAAAAGGATGCCAAGCTATCTTCTTTACAATTGAGAAATGATTGCAATATACACTGCAGTATAACATTAACCCCCATCATCACAACACCCATCACCCATCAACGTCCATCACCGCACGAACTACCATCCCCATCACCCATCTACCCCATCACCCAGCACATTTAAACACAATAGCTTAGCATTTAAATACTGGCCAGATGCAAGACCGACGTCCACTCCTCCAACAGCTTACCTCGAGGAAGAATGTTCCTACTAGTCTTCACGTGTCTGAAGTTCCCTACTTCTTCATCCACTACTGCAGATGAAAAAAAAAGACACCTTCACTAGGACACTTTCAGAGCGCACCGAAAAGTGGTCCTGAGTCCGTGTATGTGGTGACGTGGCAAACCATACCTTAACAGATTCAGCCAATAATAACATCAACAAGATCACTATGGTAACCACGTCCATCAAAGCTCTCATCGTGAAGCGTCTTACAGTCATTTACTTCAGTATCTTGCGCTTGTGTCACCATAAGGGGGATTACCAATGGACCCCCTGGCTGTCTTCAAGAAGGCGCTGGACAGACACCTAAAGTCAGTACCCGACCAGCCGAGCTGTGGTTCGTACGTCGGATTGCGTGCGCCCAACAGTAACAGCCTGGTTGATCAGGCCCTGATACACCATAAGGCCTGGTCATAGACCGGGCCGTGGGGGCGTTGACCCCCGGAACCCTCGTGGGGAGAATGTGACTAGAAATACGTGGAAGGGGACAGTAGAAATTTATCTATTGGGAATAGTGAACAAATATGTTTGTAAGAGGATTACTCAGAGTATTGTTTGAGCATTGTATAGAGGCTTTGAGGGACATCTGATCAAGTGTAATGAAACTCAGCTTGTAATCAGTGAGCCAGATTAAGGCGGCGCAGATGTTTGGAAACATCCCTGATAGAGGTAACAATTACCGTCTCACAAAATTCTGGAAGTAACAAGATATCTGCCAAGTTGACGCACACGTTTCTTGAAGACGTCTTACTTGACCTGCCTCCAGACGCAGCAGTGAAGTGAAGTGCTACACGCCAGCATTACCTGACCCTCACTACAGAACAGCTTAACCTGACCTTCACTACAATTCAGCCTAACTTCACCCTCACCACCTCACTCCAGTTTAGCTCAACTGAACCTCCCGTGACAGTGTGTTTTTACTAACCCGTGTCTCTCTTGCTCTGTTTATATTTAAGGTGAAAAAGATTTCAGGTTCTATGATCCCATTTCTTAGCTCCCTATCACCCCTCAGATGATCCCCTTCCCACACTCTCCATCACCAAATCCATAAGCTCCTCGCCTCACTCTCCCCTCTATGCGTAGTATTTTTGTTGCATCTTGATGGACCAAGCTATCAACACCACTTCCTATATTGATTAGAAGCTGACCAACACTGACTCACACACTGACTCACACACTGACCCACCCACTAACTCACTCACTGACTCACACACTGACTCCAGCAGTTACCCTGCATCAAATGACTGGTTGAAGATTGCAGTTAGTAGTTCACGCAGTGCTTCTGTTCCCTCTTTCAGTATCTATGAAGTTATTTTGTCTTGTCCCATTGCCTTATATGTATCTAGCTCACATAGAAGATCCATCACCTCTTCTCCTGTTGTGTGTATTGTGTCCAGTGCTCGATGGTGCACTCTTCCTCTGTTTCCTCTCAGAACACCGAATCAAGTTATTTCTTCAGCTCCTTGCAGACTTCCTGCTCATTTCTTTCGATCCCTCCTCCTTCCCTCGTCAGTGTTAAGTGGTCTTTCACTGATGTCGTCCTCCTGACGTGGCTATATAGGAACTTTAGCTCAGATTTGGTTCTCGATGCTAAGTCATTCTAAAGCTGTTATTCAGCTACTCTCATCTTTCATACATATTCATTTCTGGCCCTTCTGCTTGCTTCACTGTTCTGTATTGTTTGTTTAAAACATGTTTTGCATTCACTTGTACATCATGGGCTCCTACTCTGTTATTGCCATTGCTTCCTCTGCTACTGGTTATTCTTACCAGCACTGACCTACAATTAGATGATTGCCTTGTTTGTAAATATTTAAAATCATACGAAATGCTAATTTTGTTGATCTCGCAGCTCATCAGTTTTGAAGTAGAAATTAGTCTCACTCCTGCTCAGTGTGTGTGTGTACTCACCTAGTTGGGGTTGCGTTGGTCGAGTCACAGCTCCTGGCCCCGCCTCTTCACTGGCCGCTACTAAAAATTGTGTATGTGAGAGAGAGGTGGAGAGAAGTTGGGAGAAATATAGATTAAAATAAGGAATAAAAAGCAGAGGAAGAGGAAGGTGGGATTGACAGCCTTGGAAAATAAGAAAAACAAAGTGATAAAGAACCAGAAATAAAACGTGGAGATAAATGAAATTTAAAAGATGAAAGCAAGAAGGAGAGAGGTGAGGAGAGGCAGATAAACGGATGAGAGGAAGAAGTGTGGAGGGAGTAAACAGGAAATGCGAAGTAGGAAGAGGTACTGGGAGAGTAAACAGAGAAAAACGATGTAGAGGAAGAGTGATGAGTAAAGGAAAAGAGAATGTATAAAAGAAGGGGATGAAGTAGGTGAGGGAAGGGGTGAGAGAAGGGGTGAAGAAAGGGGTAGAGGGGTCGGCTAACTCTGGTTGCCACCCACACCCCGCCCCTTGTATATTCTACTACCCACAGGCCGCCCCTTGTATAAGTTACTACCTACACTTCGCCCCTTGTATATGTTACCACCCACACCCCGCCCCTTGTATATGTTACCACCCACACCCCGCCCCTTGTATATGTTACCACCCACACCCCGCCCCTTGTATATGTTACCACCCACACCTCGCCCCTTGTATATGTTACCACCCACACCTTGCCCCTTTGTATATGTTACCACCCACACCCCGCCCCTTGATATGTTACCACCCACACCCCGCCCCTTGATATGTTACCACTCACACCCCGCCCCTTGTATATGTTACCACCCACACCCCGCTCCTTGAAATGTTACCACTCACACCCCGCCCCTTGTATATCTTACCACCCACACCCCGCCCCTTGTATATGTTACCACCCACACCTCGCCCCTTGTATATGTTACCACCCACACCTTGTCCCTTTGTATATGTTACCACCCACACCCCGCCCCTTGATATGTTACCACCCACACCCCGCCCCTTGATATGTTACCACCCACACCCCGCCCCTGATATGTTACAACTCACACCTCGCCCCTTGTATATGTTACCACCCACACCTCGCCCCTTGTATGTTACCACCCACACCCCGCCCCTTGATATGTTACCACCCACACCAAGCCCCTTGTATATGTTACCACCCACACTCCGCCCCTTGTATATGTTACCACCCACACCCGCCCCTTGTATATGTTACCACCCACACCAAGCCCCTTGTATATGTTACCACCCACACCCCGCCCCTTGTATATGTTACCACCCACACCAAGCCCCTTGTATATGTTACCACCCACATCCCGTCCTCTGTATATGTTACCACCCACAACCTGCCCCGTGTATATGTTACCACCCACAACCCGCCCCGTGTATATGCTAACACCCACACCCCGCCCCGTGTATATGCTACCACCCACAACCCGCCCCTGTGTATATGCTACCACCCACACCCCCTCCCTCTGTATATGTTACCACCCACACCCCACCCTCTGTATATGTTACCACCCACACCCGGCCCCGCGTATATGTTACCACCCACACCCCACCCCGTGTATATGTTACCACCCACACCTCGCCCCTTGTATATGTTACCACCCACACCTCGCCCCTTTGTATATGTTACCACCCACACCCCGCCCCTTGTATATGTTGCCACCCACACCCCGCCCTTTGTATATGTTGCCACCCACACCCACCCCTTGTATATGTTGCCACCAACACCCCACCCCTTGTATATGTTGCCACTCACACCCCACCCCTTGTATATGTTGAATGTTGCCACCCACTCCCCATCCCTTGTATATGTTGTAACCCACACCCCACCCCTTGTATATGTTGTCACCCACACCCCACCCCTTATATATGTTGCCACCCACTCCCCACCCCTTGTATATGTTGCCACCCACTCCCCACCTCTTGTATATGTTGCCACCCACACCCCACCCCTTGTATATGTTCCCACCCACTCCCCACCCCTTGTATATGTTGCCACCCACACCCCACCCATGGTGTCTGCTTCCTCCCTCACCCAGCTTCCCACATTTCGCCCACAGATGCTGAAAGATATTTCTGGGGTTCACCGCCCCCGAGGCATGGTCCAAAACCGGGTCTCCTGCTGGATGACACCCTGATCAACCAGGCTATTGCTGCCTGTCATGTACAGCTGAACGTCAGAACCCCACCCCGGCTGATCAGGAACTGACTTGAAGAACTTATCATGTTCTCTCACTGAGACAGTCAGAAGTATGTAGGTAATCCACCTGATGTTTGAAGAGAGGGTGTTCAAGAGTACTGGGCTCCTTACATTTCATTTTTTTCTCTGTGTATGCTAGGCAATTCTGCTTTTTATTACGGTTATTTTGCACCGTCTGTCAAGACTTGCTTTCAGGAGGAGTGATTTATGTGTGCAGATCCATAACTAGTCCCTCTAGAATTTTTCAGGTGTAAATTAAGCTGTATCTTTCTCCCCTGAGTTCCAGGGAATACAGATCAAGGGACATCAAACATTCAAAGTAATTTAAATGCTTGACTAAATATATATATATGTGCAGTGAAGATTTGCTGTACATTTTTTAGATGTGCAGTTTCGCCCACCTTAAATGAGGCTGTTAAGCAATATTCCCCAGTCTAGAGAGAAAAAGTTATTTAAATCACTGTCTTGTTTTAAAGGTTCACATTATCCATCCTATCATTGTCCACACGGTCCTTGATTCTGAGATCCTCTGACATTAGCACTCCTAATTCCTTCAAGTTAATTTTTTTTCGCTTTTTCAAATATTTAGTAACTTTTATACTCTTTTCAAGTTGTTTTTTCTTCATTTTCTTCTATAATGGAGTAACTGAAAGTTGTTCTTACTGAACATCTTACTGTTTTTCTGTGGCCCATTGAGAAAGATTCGGTTTATATCCGCTTTGAGATCTGCAGTGTCCTCAGTGGATGTCACTCTCTTGTAATCATAGTATCGTCTGCTAAGGATGATACGGTTTATGTCCCTGTCTATGTCGGAGAGAAGGAAGAGGAAAAGGATGAGGACGATTACTGTGCCTTGAGAGACAGAACTTTTCACTGTGGCAACTACAGACTTACTGTGACTCTGTTCATCGTTCATGTTAGAAAGTTAAAAAATCATCTGTCCACTTTTCCAGTTATTTATTTTCCATGTATTTTGTGCGCTGTTACACCGGGACTGCCCTTGTCGAAAGCTTCCGCGGAGTCTGTGTATAATATATCTGCACTTTGTTTGTCTTTCAGAGCATCCACGATCATGTCTTAATGGCCCGGTAGTTATGAGAGGCAGGAGCGACCTGTCGTAAGCCCGGTAGTTATGAGAGGCAGGAGCGACCTGTCGTAAGCCCGGTAGTTATGAGAGGCAGGACCGACCTGCCGTAAGCCCGGTAGTTATGAGAGGCAGGAGCGACCTGCCGTAAGCCCGGTAGTTATGAGAGGCGGGACCGACCTGCCGTAAGCCCGTTAGTTATGAGAGGCAGGAGCGACCTGCCGTAAGCCCGGTAGTTATGAGAGGCAGGAGCGACCTGCCGTAAGCCCGGTAGTTATGAGAGGCGGGACCGACCTGCCGTAAGCCCGGTAGTTATGAGAGGCAGGAGCGACCTGCCGTAAGCCCGGTAGTTATGAGAGGCAGGAGCGACCTGCCGTAAGCCCGGTAGTTATGAGAGGCGGGACCGACCTGCCGTAAGCCCGGTAGTTATGAGAGGCGGGACCGACCTGCCGTAAGCCCGGTAGTTATGAGAGGCAGGAGCGACCTGCCGTAAGCCCGGTAGTTATGAGAGGCAGAAGCGACCTGCCGTAAGCCCGGTAGTTATGAGAGGCAGGAGCGACCTGCCGTAAGCCCATACAGCCCTGTGTAGTGTAAGTATTGTGAATTCAAGTGGTACGCGACCATACTTCCTCAAACTTCTTTCAAAGATTTAAATAATGAGTTTTCATGCTTTCTGTCTATTGTTCTTTGTTATTGTTTTGAGGCCACCTTTGATTATTATGGCCCCCTGTTGACCCCCGTGCTTAGGCTCCCTCCCCGTAGAATATTTAAATGGGCCTGGCACAGGGTATATATGGACATGCTATCAATGGCTTTTTCAAAGTCGAGCGGGGTTAGGGCTACGTACCAAATTTTGGAGATATTGACTGAAGACTGTCAATGTTTGCTTTGATTAATGACTCACTGAACACAGTCATATTGACACTTCAGTATTTCACTCATTTATTTGCTGTCCTCAGTGTAAGTTGCATCTTGTTTGATCAAGGACCAGATTCTGACTATGGTTTTTGCCCTGGATTTCTTTCAATTGCTTTTAGTTTCCATTGTTTCTTCTAGACTCTGTATGATTCATTCATGAGTTTATTTTCTTTAATTACTATAGGCAGTGTTTCCTTCTTCATATAGTCTACCACATTTCGGAAATTCTGTGATACTTCGTTTTCGCCTGTTGATCGCAGTTAAGTTCTTGCTGGTAAAGTCGAATTTCGTGAAAAAATCCCCTTAAATGTTTGTGTTTTGCTGCCGAGGATCCCAGTGCATGAAAGTCTGAGCTTCGCTTAGGTTGTGATCTGAATTTACTATCTTAAACAACGTTATATTTTGCACCAGAACCAGAGCTGTTATTCGTGAAAATAAGATCAAGACTATTTTCCAGTCTTCTCAGTTCCACTATTTCTTGGCTTAAGGCGAATTTATAAGAGTTTCAGTAGTTCATTTGTTTGAGAGTGTTTATCAGAGGTGTCTCCTGGATCATCTCTGCTATTATAGTAATTGCTACATTTTCACGTTTTATACGTCTTAAATTGTAATCACTAAGCAACAAGATTTTGGAGTTCGGGTTAAAAGGATTTTCCGGACGGTATTAAATATTCGATAACTGGTCTTTGAATTGTCTGTAAGTTGTGACTCACGAAATCGTTGTTTAGTAAGTTGTAAGTTGTTAGTAAGTTGTTTCTAAAGTTTTATTGCCAAAACTTACACTACATCATTTGTGGTGTTAATAAATCTGCTCAAATGAATGACTTTTTAACATAGTGGTCAGCCCATGTTGACTGTTCTCTCGGTCGCGTCTAAATAAGTTTTAGCCAGGTATTCGTCGTGGTGAGTTCCTCTCACCTATGTGCCGGTTATTTGTGTATTGTTCCAGTCACGGTATTGTGCCTTTTTGCTATTTATTCATATTTCGTTTCAAAATGGTTGATCTTTTATGTGGGTCTCTGTGAAAAGCCGCAAACACAGTATTTGAGTCTGTGAGGCATTCACTAATAAATGGAATGCTGTTGGTGGATGGTTTAAAGTCCTGTATATTTACAAAAACGAAGGATGTATTGCGTTTTTGTCGAGGAATTTCTTTTTGTTGATATTAACATCTGTGGTTCTGGTGTAGAGGCCGCTGACTTCCTCTAATCAAAAAAAGCTTCCGAAGTGGTAAAACGATTTTGTTATTTCTTGCCATTTTTCTCTACCTCTTGGTGCAAAAAAAATATATATCTGAGTTTTGAATGGTTAGTTTGCTCCCATGGTTTGTGGGAATTGACCTCCTGGTTCATTTCAAATAGTATATAGGGCAACTTGTGCTATAGCATTTTTTTTTCAGGAGCCGATATATAACACATTTTTGGGTGAAACAGTTCGCAGGATGGTCAGAAGATAGGGGCATTTTTTTGTGTGTGGGAAAAATAGTTAAACCTGAACGTTACTTTTGTTTTTTTCCAAACATTCCATACTTACAGACACCTTAAACACTGAATTTACACATTTCAGCTTTCCGTTGCTTGTGATTTGTGATGGTTGGAGTCCTAACCGAAGTAGCTTCTAGATTCGCACCAACACTATCTTCAGTAACAGTACTATCTTCAGCAACAACACTATCTTCAGTAACAGCACTGTCTTCAGTAACAGCACTATCTTCAGTAACAGTACTATCTTCAGCAACAGCACTATCTTCAGTAACAGCACTGTCTTCAGTAACAGCACTATCTTTAGTAACAACACTATCTTTAGTAACAGCACTATCTTCAGTAACAGCACTATCTTCAGTAACAGTACTATCTTCAGTAACAGCACTATCTTCAGTAACAGCACAATCTTCAGTAACAGCACTATCTTCAGTAACAGCACTATCTTCAGTAACAGTACTATCATCAGTAACAGTACTATCTTCAGTAACAGCACTATCTTCAGTAACAGTAATATCTTCAGTAACAGCACTATCTTCAGTAACAGCACTATCTTCAGCAACAGCACTATCTTCAGCACAACACTATCTTCAGTAACAGTACTATCTTCAGTAACAGCACTATCTTCAGTAACAGCACTATCTTCAGTAACAGTAATATCTTCAGTAACAGCACTATCTTCAGTAACAGCACTATCTTCAGCACAACACTATCTTCAGTAATAGCGCTATCTTCTGTAACAGCACTATCTTCAGCAACAGCACTATCTTCAGTAACAGCGCTAAGAATAACAAAGAATAACAGAGCGGCTACAAGAGGCCAATATATCTGAAATACGTAGGGAGGCACTGGTCAGAGAAATAGCAAACATCGAATTAAAACTAAAGGAATCTTACAGGAATCAAGAAACGCGGGAAGAACTAAAAGCCATAAATGAAATTGAAAGAAACCCAAAGTATTTCTTTTCTTATGCCAAAACAAAGTCGAGAACAACATCCAGTATTGGGCCCCTACTAAAACGAGATGGGTCTTACACAGATGACAGCAAGGAAATGAGTGAGTTACTAAAGTCCCAGTATGACTCAGTTTTTAGTGAGCCGCTAACCAGACTAAAAGTTGAAGACCTAAATGATTTTTTTATGAGAGTGCCACAGAACCTGGTAGACGCAAGCCTATCTGACATTACCCTGACGCCACATGACTTTGAAAAGGCGATAAATGACATGCCCATGCACTCCGCTCCAGGCCCCGACTCATGGAACTCAGTGTTCATCAAGAACTGCAAGAAGCCCCTATCACGTGCTTTTAACGTCCTATGGAGAGGGAGCATGGACACTGGGGTCGTCCCGCAGTTACTAAAAACAACAGACATAGCCCCACTCCACAAAGGCGGCAGTAAAGCAATGGCAAAGAACTACAGACCAATAGCGCTAACGTCCCATATCATAAAAATCTTTGAAAGGGTTCTAAGAAGCAAGATCGCCACTCATCTAGATAACCATCAATTACACAACCCAGGGCAGCATGGGTTTAGAGCAGGTCGCTCCTGTCTGTCCCAACTACTGGACCACTATGACAAGGTCCTGGATGCTCTAGAAGACAAACAGAATGCAGATGTTATATACACAGACTTTGCAAAAGCCTTTGATAAGTGTGACCATGGTGTGATAGCACAAAAAAATGCGTGATAAAGGAATAACAGGAAAAGTTGGTAGATGGATCTATAATTTCCTAACAAGTAGAACACAAAGAGTAGTAGTCAACAGAGTAAAGTCTGAGGCAGCTAATGTGAAAAGCTCTGTTCCACAAGACACAGTACTCGCTCCCATCCTGTTCCTCATCCTCATATCGGACATAGACAGGGATATAAGCCACAGTGCCGTGTCTTCCTTTGCAGATGACACCCGAATCTGTATGACAGTGTCCACCGTTGAAGACACTGCAAGACTCCAAGCAGACATAAACCAAATCTTTAAATGGGCTGCAGAAAACAATATGAAGTTCAATGATGAGAAATTTCAATTACTCAGATACGGAAAACGTGAGGAAATTAAAATCTCATCGGAGTACAAAACTAATTCCAACCACACAATAGAGCGAAAAACTAATGTCAAAGACCTGGGAGTGATCATGTCAGAGGATCTCACCTTCAAGGACCATAACACCGTAGCAATCGCATCTGCTAGAAAAATGACAGGATGGATAATGAGAACCTTCAAAACCAGGGATGCAAAGCCCATGTTGACACTTTACAAATCGCTTGTTCTATCTAGGCTGGAATATTGCTGCACACTAACTGCACCTTTCAAGGCGGGTGAAATTGCTGACCTAGAAAATGTACAGAGAACCTTCACGGCACGCATAACTGCGATAAACCACCTCAATTACTGGGAACGCTTTAAGTTTCTAAACCTGTACTCTCTAGAACGCAGGCGGGAGAGATACATTGTTATATACACGTGGAAAATTCTCGAGGGATTAGTACCAAACTTGCACACGAAAATCACTCCCTACGAAAACAAAAGACTCGGCAGGCGATGTAACATCCCCCCAATGAAAAGCAGGGGTGCCACTAGCACGTTGAGGGACAACACAATAAGTGTCAGGGGCCCAAGATTGTTCAACTGCCTCCCAGCATACATAAGGGGGATTACCAACAAACCCCTGGCTGTCTTCAAGCAGGCACTGGACAGACACCTAAAGTCGGTACCTGACCAGCCAGGCTGTGGTTCGTACGTTGGACTGCGTGCAGCCAGCAGTAACAGCCTGGTTGATCAGGCTCTGGTCCAACATGAGGCCTGGTCACAGACCAGGAATTCTCTCCAGGTAAACTCGAGGTATCTTCAGTAACAGCACTATCTTCAGTAACAGTAATATCTTCAGTAACAGCACTATCTTCAGTAACACCACTATCTTCAGCACAACACTATCTTCAGTAATAGCGCTATCTTCTGTAACAGCACTATCTTCAGTAACAGCGCTATCTTCTGTAACAGCACTCCCTTCAGTAACAGCACTGTTTTCAATAACAGCACAATCTTCAGTAACAGCACTATCTTCAGTAACAGCACTATCTTCAGTAACAGCGTTATGTTCTGTAACAGCACTATCTTCAGTAACAGCACTATCTTCAGCAATAGCAATATCTTCAGTAACAGTGTTATCTTCTGTAACAGCAGTCTTCAGTAACAGCACTGTCTTCAGTAACATCACAATCTTCAGTAACAGCACTATCTTCAGTAACAGCACTATCATCAGTAACAGCACTATCTTCAGTAACAGCATTATCTTCAGTAACAGCACTATCTTCAGTATCAGCATTATCTTCAGTAACAGCATTATCTTCAGTAACAGCATTATCTTCTGCAACAGCACTATATTCAGTAACAGCACTATCTTCAGTAACAGCACTATCTTCATTAACAGCACTATCTTCAGTAACAGCACTATCTTCAGTAACAGCACTAACTTCAGTAACAGCACTATCTTCAGTAACAGCACTATCTTCAGTAACAGCACTATCTTCAGTAACAGCACTATCTTCAGTAACAGCACTATCTTCAGTAACAGAACTATCTTCAGTAACAGAACTATCTTCAGTAACAGCACTATCTTCAGTAACAGCACTATCTTTAGTAACAGCACTATCTTCAGTAACAGCACTATCTTCAGTAACAGCACAATCTTCAGTAACAGCACTATCTTCAGTAACAGCACTATCTTCAGTAACAACACTATCTTCAGTAACAACACTATCTTCAGTAACAGCACTATCTTCAGTAACAGCACTATCTTCAGTAACAGCACTATCTTCAGTAACAGCACTATCTTCAGTAACAGCACTATCTTCAGTAACAGCACTATCTTCAGTAACAACACTATCTTCAGTAACAGCACTATCTTCAGTAACAACACTATCTTCAGTAACAGCAATGGCTGAGGCAGAATTTTACATTTTCAGATCCAACCCCAACTGGAGCATTTTCTCACATGACTGAGTTTGTATCGCCTGTGGTGTTCCACATCTGTTTTCTTTCTCATCTAAATTACTCTGTATTTGTATTCCTAAGCCACCTGTGCTAGCTATTTTGAAAGTGTTTCTTTCCTTGCTGTATTCTTCTGCATGTGTGTTCCTGCCCCACCTGCGTTATTTTGCCACTGTGCTCCATTTATTTTTCCATTTCTCATTCCTTCACTTTGCAAATCTTGCATATATCTCGTAACTTCTCCAGGGAAGATATGTTTTTTAAGATTTTTGTTAATATTTCCTATATATGTAATACTCCCACTGTTTCCTTTACATCATGTAGATTCAACAACACTATATTATATCAGTAGCATTACCAGAGGAAATATTTGCACGACACATGACACAACTCATTAAAGAAGTGAGTAATGTATTTCCCCAATCTCCTCACAGTTCCCTTCAACTCATTTTAACACGTAAGATTTGTTTTAATCGTGGTGGATATTTTTTTAACGTATTAAAATTAGTGTCTTGTAAATGACAGTTAATAAAAGACAATTTAACTGGCTTATAGTTTAACTTGTCGTGAGTCCTGGAGACGTCTGTTGACGTCTCAGCGGCGCGGACCCGCAACTTTAGACTTTGATGGTGGGGGAACATAGCATGGGGTCCACCTCTGGTGCAAATTGTGGGACCCATAGCCTCGGAAAAGTGGATAAAAAGGCTTCAAGGAAGAATATTTGGATTTCTTCCTTAAGCCATTTGAATATTCCACTTCTCCTACCACCCCATCTTTTTGTTCTTTTTTTTTTTTACCAATAGGTATATTTTATTACATAATATGGTACAAAAGATTTAAGAGATACATTGTTGATATAAAGATGGCATATACAGTACTTGAGGTGTGAGAGATACATGTCTAGTACATATTGTTACGTGTTTGTCACTGATTATAAGGCGAAAATCTCACCCAGCTCCTCCGAGCTGGGGCGCGTGCCCAAAATACAGCTTGCATTACCCCTCTGAACAGCAGCACTGAGTCGCTGGAACAGAAAACTAGCTGCCCTGGGATCCCTAGTTACCCTGTTGAGTCTTTTGCCCAGCTCCTTGAGGAACTTTAATGCACTCTTTTCCCATGAGCCAAGGGTCTCCGAGCCTATGGGAACAAACATATAATGATGGGCAAGTTCTCCATATTTTCTCGACTTTTGGGACTCCCTGAAGGTGGCAGCTGTCCTTCCTTCCTCCCTGGTGTATTGGAGATAGGTATCAGCCAAGGTAGATGCACATGTGTAGTCCCACACCACCTGCTTACCGTCTGTCCAGGCTTGAAGGGTGATACCATCTGGACGCTTTTGGCTGCCATCAGATCTGCATAGTTGGGGTGGCTCCCTTACTGCTGGGCATCCGGCTGTTGTGAGGTTCCTCTTGATAATGGTATTAACCTCTTTATGTCTTGCAATCTTTCCCTCGGATTTACGACACACAAGACCATGGTACCCGAATTGGTCTGATGCTTCACTGTCACAAATACACCTGTGTTCGGCGAGAATAGGGGCGGCAAGTCGAAGGGCAACACCAATGCGGATGGTCTGTGGGTCGAGGCGTGTGCCAAGGCTGGAGTTGGGAACAGCCAACAGAAAGTTCCCTGCATGAGGAGCTCTCACTGCCAGGAGGCGGGCTCTATCCTTCCCTGACACACTCTGAAGCATTGCTGAGGCTATATTCTCTACTATTGGGCCATCCCAGTGCGACTGTTTGTAGTTGTTGGGGGGAGCAGGTCTTGTGTCAGAGCCCGTT
>WNWK01001956.1:82500-212500 GCA_009830355.1 Cherax destructor
GAGAGGGAAAGGAAGAGAAGTGTGGGGACGGTTTAGAGAAAAAGGAAGGAGGGAGGGAGGGAGGTAAGGGACTTTTTTCATGTCTCATTGTATTTCAAGGTTGAAATCTTTCTGTAGCTTGTGATATGCAACCTGCAATGGCTGCTGTGCAAGACATTCCTGTGCGTGTGAACTCACCGAATTGTGCTTCCGGGGGTCCTTGCCCCGCCTCTTATATTGCGTCGCTGTTATCACTGGTTCCTATAGCCTCTCGGAGACTGTCTTACCTATTCTTGAAACTGCATATGAAATTTTCCTTCATCATTTCCTTGTCTATCTCATTCCATTTATTTTCCACTGGAAGAGAATAAGTATTTTCTGAGAGCTGTTAGGAAATACTTTTTCACGCTTCCATTTATATCCTCTCCTTCCTGTGCTTCACATTTCGGTCCGTTTCTTATAAGCTCTGTCTAATCATAGTATCTTTTATGTCGTAATCGTGTTTCCCTGGTTCTTCTCTCATCTAAGAATTTTAGATTCAGTTTCTTGAAGTTTCCAGTACTTTCTTGCATCAGTTTCGCCTCTGTCGACTTAGAACAAGGCAAGGTGACCATCCAGTAGCCCGTACGGTATTTTAAACTCCGGCCCTATGTCCCCCTGGTCCTCAGAAGTAGACGTTATGAGAAGGATCCTGATGTTGGCCAAGGATATCGCAGGTAGCAATGTCCAGCTCTGTTCGTCCGTTCTAAATGACCTGTTAGTAGCAAATGAAGCCAGAAGCCAGGCCCTTAATATTCCAGATAATGTGAACTCAATAATGAACCAAATCCCTCAAGCCAGGAAGTATGTGCCCTCCTCAGCAACCACACCTAATCAAACCTCATTACACAACCAAGACCCACCTGTTGTGGAAGACCCAGTTCAAACAAGTGAGACCAGTGAGGTAATAATTGCCCCTGAACTTGCACCATACACTGATGCATAATCTGCTGCTGTGTCCAATGATACCCAGAGTGGAGTAGTTTCTGAAAATCATACTCAAATTGGTCTTGTACCCTTCCACATTGAGTCCTCACTGTCTCATATCGTCAGTGGTATGAGTATTCTGACTGAGGTTGTGAATGAAGAGGCAGTACGTATTGTGAACGAGATATTTGACATACCCCAGTTGTCAGAAGATGAGTCTGACTCGTCAGTTAATATCACCAACAGCAGTGATGAAGATAAAATATCCGGTACACAGAAAACCACTCAGAACTACAGCCCTTCCCTTGAAGAGTCAAGTAGGGAGAGTATGTACACAACTTGCAGTTATAATCTCAGACACCAACTCTCTGTACGCAGCAAAAACGCAAATTACACGAAATAATGGGAATCACAATTTTACTAATTAACATCCAACATTTCTTCAACAACTGCTATTTCCTTGAAGTTGAACTATGCAATCACAGTCCGGACCTCATCCTTCTGATTGACACTGCTGCCAGAGCAGACCAACATATGAAGCTATGTTACTCTACCGTCGAGAAATCGAGAGGGTCCACCAGAATGGGAATGGCTACCACCAGAACCTTTCTGTGTCCAATAAGGGTAAAACCATCCCAATTTATGGAGACTATTTGTAACTAATGAACACTTACATCTAACTATTTAACATCTGCAAACCTCCTACGGCAGGGCACCACCTCAGAAACAGCTCAGCTGATCAGTAACTCCAGAAAACAGCCAACCTACATCAAGCGCCCTGTAACCATCATCTCCAGCCTGCGCCTTAAATCAGAATAAAAGGCAAATGCAAAAAAGTATTCCTACTATCAACTCAGCGTCATGTAGTTATACAACTGGTGTAACTGTGTGAAGCTGATGGGTAGAGTGATATACCCCATTCTATGAGTCTCATGAATTCATGAATAACACTACACACACACGCACACATACACTTGTATTAAAATGCACCAAACTGGTTAGGCCACTTACCTTTATTATCCCACCTTCCCTACCCCCACCCCCCCATTTCTCATATTTCTATCCTTACCAATCCATCTTCCTTCCCCATCTTACCAAAGCTCTGGTCATAACTCGGAACTCGGAAGGAGAGAAGGAGCCAGAATTTATAGGCAAGCTGGCGGGGACGGGGCAAGAGAGGTAGGAGAGGTAGAGGTAAGACAGGTAGCGGAAGAGGAAGTTTCGGTTCAAGTGGGATCGAAACGTCGTCGTAAGCTCGTCTCTCCTATTTGCGAGTTATTTTTGTATAGTTTGGTTAATTGGGCTTAAAGTCTTTCTATACACGAGGGTTATCAAGGCTACATGTCATCTGTTCACCACCAGTCAGGAATTATGTACTCTAGTACTAATATAGACGTAATTGGGTGAAAATACACCCCATTACGTCTACACGGAGTACACAGAGTACACCCCTCCACGTGTACACTCACTGTTCCTCTCAGTACACACGTCAAGAGGGATATGTTCATCATGATAAATAATACTAATTGTGTCATGTCATGCCACGCAAGACCTCTTCACCAGACTGAAGAGGACCAGGCTTGTAGGTCGAAATATACAGTTCTCAGCTTGTGTTCTGTCTTCTTCCTCTTGGATACTTTGTGATACATGTATCAGAGTCCTCTACTGTATCACAGTAGTGTTGGATAGTTTGTGATACATGTATCAGAGTCCTCTACTGTATCACAGTAGTGTTGGATAGTTTGTGATACATGTATCAGAGTCCTCTACTGTATCACAGTAGTGTTAGATAGTTTGTGATACATGTATCAGAGTCCTCTACTGTATCACAGTAGTGTTGGATAGTTTGTGATACATGTATCAGAGTCTTCTACTGTATCACAGTAGTGTTGGATGCTTTGTGATACATGTATCAGAGTCCTCTACTGTATCACAGTAGTGTTGGATGCTTTGTGATACATGTATCAGAGTCTTCTACTGTATCACAGTAGTGTTGGATGCTTTGTGATACATGTATCAGAGTCCTCTACTGTATCACAGTAGTGTTGGATGCTTTGTGATACATGTATCAGAGTCTTCTACTGTATCACAGTAGTGTTGGATGCTTTGTGATACATGTATCAGAGTCCTCTACTGTATCACAGTAGTGTTGGATGCTTTGTGATACATGTATCAGAGTCTTCTACTGTATCACAGTAGTGTTGGATGCTTTGTAATACATGTATCAGAGTCCTCTACTGTATCACAGTAGTGTTGGATGCTTTGTGATACATGTATCAGAGTTCTCTACTGTATCACAGTAGTGTTGGATGCTTTGTGATACATGTATCAGAGTCTTCTACTGTATCACAGTAGTGTTGGATGCTTTGTGATACATGTATCAGAGTCCTCTACTGTATCACAGTAGTGTTGGATGCTTTGTGATACATGTATCAGAGTCCTCTACTGTATCACAGTAGTGTTGGATGCTTTGTAATACATGTATCAGAGTCCTCTACTGTATCACAGTAGTGTTGGATGCTTTGTGATACATGTATCAGAGTCCTCTACTGTATCACAGTAGTGTTGGATGCTTTGTGATACATGTATCAGAGTCTTCTACTGTATCACAGTAGTGTTGGATGCTTTGTGATACATGTATCAGAGTCCTCTACTGTATCACAGTAGTGTTGGATGCTTTGTATACATGTATCAGAGTCCTCTACTGTATCACAGTAGTGTTGGATGCTTTGTGATACATGTATCAGAGTCCTCTACTGTATCACAGTAGTGTTGGATGCTTTGTAATACATGTATCAGAGTCCTCTACTGTATCACAGTAGTGTTGGATGCTTTGTGATACATGTATCAGAGTCTTCTACTGTATCACAGTAGTGTTGGATGCTTTGTGATACATGTATCAGAGTCCTCTACTGTATCACAGTAGTGTTGGATGCTTTGTGATACATGTATCAGAGTCCTCTACTGTATCACAGTAGTGTTGGATGTTTGTATACATGTATCAGAGTCCTCTACTGTATCACAGTAGTGTTGGATGCTTTGTGATACATGTATCAGAGTCTTCTACTGTATCACAGTAGTGTTGGATGCTTTGTGATACATGTATCAGAGTCCTCTACTGTATCACAGTAGTGTTGGATGCTTTGTGATACATGTATCAGAGTCTTCTACTGTATCACAGTAGTGTTGGATGCTTTGTGATACATGTATCAGAGTCCTCTACTGTATCACAGTAGTGTTGGATGCTTTGTGATACATGTATCAGAGGCCCCGAATGACCATACATACTTCAGATTTTCCCAAGAATATTTATCAATGAGAATATTAATCAATGAGAATATTTATCAATTATAATATTAATAAATGAGAATATTCTTCAATGGTTTCTTCATTTTCTTTAGATCTCATAATACAATTTTCTTGGCCTTTTATTATTATTTTTTATTTGTAAAAGCAAGACTTCGTTTAACTTTTTTTTTAATAGTTAAAAATATCTCTGAGAATATTTTTAAGCGGCGAAGGTGTTCTGTATTGTGTTCTTGTATGGAGGTGTTCTGTATTGTGTTCTTGTATGGAGGTGTTCTGTATTGTGTTCTTGTATGGAGGTGTTCTGTATTGTGTTCTTGTATGGAGGTGTTCTGTATTGTGTTCTTGTATGGAGGTGTTCTGTATTGTGTTCTTGTATGGAGGTGTTCTGTATTGTGTTCTTGTATGAAGGTGTTCTGTATTGTGTTCTTGTATGAAGGTGTTCTGTATTGTGTTCTTGTATGGAGGTGCTCTGTATTGTGTTCTTGTATGAAGGTGTTCTGTATTGTGTTCTTGTATGGAGGTGCTCTGTATTGTGTTCTTGTATGAAGGTGTTCTGTATTGTGTTCTTGTATAGAGGTGTTCTGTATTGTATTCTTGTATGGAGGTGTTCTGTATTGTGTTCTTGTATGGAGGTGTTCTGTATTGTGTTCTTGTATGAAGGTGTTCTTCTGTAAGGTGTTCTTGTATGAAGATGTTCTGTATTGTGTTCTTGTATGAAGGTGTTCTTCTGTAAGGTGTTCATGTATGAAGGTGTTCTGTATTGTGTTCCTGTATGAAGGTGTTCTTCTGTAAGGTGTTCTTGTATGGAAGTGTTCTGTATTGTGTTCTTGTATGATGGTGTTCTTCTGTAAGGTGTTCTTGTATGAAGGTGTTCTGTATTGCGTTCTTGTATGAAGGTGTTCTTCTGTAAGGTGTTCTTGTATGAAGGTGTTCTTCTGTAAGGTGTTCTTGTATGGAAGTGTTCTGTATTGTGTTCTTGTATGAAGGTGTTCTTATGTAAGGTGTTCTTGTATGAAGGTGTTCTGTATTGTGTTCTTGTATGAAGGTGTTCTTCTGTAAGGTGTTCTTGTATGAAGGTGTTCTTCTGTAAGGTGTTATTGTATGGAAGTGTTCTGTATTGTGTTCTTGTATGAAGGTGTTCTTCTGTAAGGTGTTCTGTATTGTGTTCTTGTATGAAGGTGTTCTTCTGTAAGGTGTTCTTGTATGCAGGTGTTCTTCTGTAAAGTGTTCTTGTATGCAGGTGTTCTTCTATATAGTGTTCTCCAGAGGTGAAGATCATTGTAGTGTTTGAAGGTAACAAAGATTGTTAGTCACAGCACTGTGTCTGCTTCCCTCCCTCCCTCTGTGTCTGCTTCCCTCCCTCCCTCTGTGTCTGCTTCCCTCCCTCCCTCTGTGTCTGCTTCCCTCCCTCCCTCTGTGTCTGCTTCCCTCCCTCCCTATCTTTTACTGAGATTAGGGATGGAGATTTTAATATTGGAGACAGTGGAAGAAGATGGAGAGATGGATGGAAGCCTTATTACCTCTCTCCTTCCCTCCCTTCTTCCCTCTCTCCTTTCCTCCCTCCTTCCCTCCCTTCTTCCCTTTCTCCTTCCCTCCCTTCCCCATTCATCCCTCCCTCCCTTCTTCCCTCTCTCCTGCCCTCCCTTCTTCCCTTTCTCCTTCCCTCCCATTTTCCTCTCTCCTTCCCTCCCTTCTTACCTCTCTCCTTCCCTCCCTTCTTCCTTCCCTCCCTCTCCCATTCTTCCCTCTCACCTTCCCTCCCTCCCTTCTTCCCTCTCTTCTTTCCTCCCACTCCCTTTCCCTCACTGTGTCAACACACTCACCTTGCAGTGTCAACACACTCACACCTCCGCACATATTAACTATTCTTCCTAACTCCCTTATTCCCATCCTTCTCTCTCATCTGCCCTCCCTACCTCCTTCCCTCCCTCCATCCCATACTCCCATTTCCCTGCCACCACCACCATATCTTCACCACTCTCTTACTACCCTTCAACAGCCTCATCTCTAATCACTCTACTACCCTCCCTCAGCTTCATCTCTACCTGCTGAGACACTACTACCCTCCCTCAGCTTCATCTCTACCTGCTGAGACACTACTACCCTCCCTCAGCTTCATCTCTACCTGCTGAGACACTACTACCCTCCCTCAGCTTCATCTCTACGGATATACTACTCTCCCTCAGTGTCTCCTTCTCGCTGACAGAGATACTGTACTATTTAGTAATAATGTTTTCTACGAGTGATCCTACAAGTAGGTTCACTAAGTAATGACACTCTCCTTAGACCAATCTCCAGATAAAGCTTTATTAAGAAATAAAGCCCTCCCTAGAGCGAACTCTAGAGATATCTTTATCTATTGATAAAATTTTCCTTTAAGTGAGCTTTACAGACAGCGTCATTAAGGAGTGAGACTGTCCTTAAAGCAAGCTCAAAGGGTAGTTATATAATGTGACAAAGCTCTCTTCAGAGCGAGCTCTAGGGCTAGCTTTATCAAATATTAAAACTCCGTAGAGCCATATGTTCTCGCAGTGAAAGATTGTTCTGCTGTACAAGTTATTGTGTTCATAACGTACGCGTGCGACGAGTACGTTACAATTTACGTTACAATTCGTAAGGTGTTCATTACATACCCACTGGCGATGACCTATCCACCAGCCAAACAACAGTTAGATTGGAGCAGTTTATTTAGGGGCCCGACTGCTCTGGTGGGCTGTCCAGTCCACATCAACCAACTGGGTGAGAGGATGACTCAGCCAAACTGAGATTAGACTTATCCCGTATGCTCTTATACACACTGGTCTTTCTTGAGGTGGGAAACCCAACTACTGTAGTGAGTGGCTCTTTGCTCTGTCGCTATTATTGCTGTATTTCTGATTATATAATTGTGAAAACGACGTAAATAATTTGGTGAAGGGATTATACGGCATTTGTCTTCAATTGCTTTGGTTGATCGTTGTTTTGAGACTTGAGTTATGGCCAAGTACAACAGGCATTTACACTGCGTGACTGTGTTCGTAATACGCTGTTTCAGAAGACGTAGGATCGAGCCTCCACCACCTCCTCCCTCGTCTACCTACCTCAGTTGTCTCCTCCCTCGTCTACCTACCTCAGTTGTCTCCTCCCTCGTCTACCTACCTCAGTTGTCTCCTCCCTCGTCTACCTACCTCAGTTGTCTCCTCCCTCGTCTACCTACCTCAGTTGTCTCCTCCCTCGTCTACCTACCTCAGTTGTCTCCTCCCTCATCCACCTACCTCAGTTGTCTCCTCCCTCGTCCACCTACCTCAGTTGTCTCCTCCCTCGTCTACCTACCTCAGTTGTCTCCTCCCTCGTCCACCTACCTCAATTGTCTCCGCCCTCGTCCACCTACTTCAGTTGTCTCCTCCCTTGTCCACCTACCTCAGTTGTCTCCGCCCTAGTACACCTACCTCAGTTGTCTCCTCCCTTGTCCACCTACCTCAGTTGTCTCCTCCCTTGTCCACCTACCTCAGTTGTCTCCTCCCTTGTCCACCTACCTCAGTTGTCTCCTCCCTTGTCCACCTACCTCAGTTGTCTCCGCCCTTGTCCACCTACCTCAGTTGTCTCCGCCCTTGTCCACCTACCTCAGTTGTCTCCTCCCTTGTCCACCTACCTCAGTTGTCTCCGCCCTTGTCCACCTACCTCAGTTGTCTCCGCCCTTGTCCACCTACCTCAGTTGTCTCCGCCCTTGTCCACCTACCTCAGTTGTCTCCGCCCTTGTCCACCTACCTCAGTTGTCTCCGCCCTTGTCCACCTACCTCAGTTGTCTCGCCCTTGTCCACCTACCTCAGTTGTCTCCGCCCTTGTCCACCTACCTCAGTTGTCTCCGCCCTTGTCCACCTACCTCAGTTGTCTCCTGCCCTTGTCCACCTACTCTCAGTTGTCTCCGCCCTTGTCCACCTACCTCAGTTGTCTCCGCCCTTGTCCACCTACCTCAGTTGTTCCGCCCTTGTCCACCTACCTCAGTTGTCTCCGCCCTTGTCCACCTACCTCAGTTGTCTCCGCCCTTGTCCACCTACCTCAGTTGTCTCCTGCCCTTGTCCACCTACCTCAGTTGTTCGCCCTTGTCCACCTACCTCAGTTGTCTCCTCCCTTGTCCACCTACCTCAGTTGTCTCGCCCTTGTCCACCTACCTCAGTTGTCTCCCCCTTGTCCACCTACCTCAGTTGTCTCCCCCTTGTCCACCTACCTCAGTTGTCTCCTGCCCTTGTCCACCTACCTCAGTTGTCTCCGCCCTTGTCCACCTACCTCAGTTGTTCTCCTGTCCACCCTCAGTTGTCCCCTTGTCCACCTACCTCAGTTGTCTCCTCCTTGTCCACCTACCTCAGTTGTCTCCGCCCTTGTCCACCTACCTCAGTTGTCTCCTGCCCTTGTCTCACCCTACCTCAGTTGTCTCCGCCCTTGTCCACCTACCTCAGTTGTCTCCTCCCTTGTCCACCTACCTCAGTTGTCTCCGCCCTTGTCCACCTACCTCAGTTGTCTCCGCCCTTGTCCACCTACCTCAGTTGTCTCCGTCCCTTGTCCACCTACCTCAGTTGTCTCCGCCCTTGTCCACCTACCTCAGTTGTCTCCGCCCTTGTCCACCTACCTCAGTTGTCTCCGCCCTTGTCCACCTACCTCAGTTGTCTCCGCCCTTGTCCACCTACCTCAGTTGTCTCCGCCCTTGTCCACCTACCTCAGTTGTCTCCGCCCTTGTCCACCTACCTCAGTTGTCTCCGCCCTTGTCCACCTACTCAGTTGTCTCCGCCTTGTCCACCTACCTCAGTTGTCTCCGCCCTTGTCCACCTACCTCAGTTGTCTCCGCCCTTGTCCACCTACCTCAGTTGTCTCCCCCTTGTCCACCTACCTCAGTTGTCTCCGCCCTTGTCCACCTACCTCAGTTGTTCCGCCTTGTCCACCTACCTCAGTTGTCCGCCCTTGTCCACCTACCTCAGTTGTCTCCCCCTTGTCCACCTACCTCAGTTGTCTCCGCCCTTGTCCACCTACCTCAGTTGTCTCCGCCCTTGTCCACCTACCTCAGTTGTCTCCGCCCTTGTCCACCTACCTCAGTTGTCTCGCCCTTGTCCACCTACTCTCATGTATGTCTGCCTTGTCACCTACCTCGTTGTTCCGCCCTTGTCCACCTACCCAGTTGTCTCCCCCTTGTCCACCTACCTCAGTTGTTCGCCTGCACTACTCGTGTCGCACCTACCTCCAGTTGTCTCCTGCCCTTGTCCACCTACCTCAGTTGTCTCGCCCTTGTCCACCTACCTCAGTTGTCTCCGCCCTTGTCCACCTACCTCAGTTATCCGCCCTTGTCCACCTACCTCAGTTGTCTCCGCCCTTGTCCACCTACCTCAGTTGTCTCCGCCCTTGTCCACCTACCTCAGTTGTTCGCCTTGTCACCTACCTCATGCTGCCTTGTCACTACCTAGTATGTCTCTTGTCACTCCTCGAGTGTGTCTCGCCGCTCACCTCCTATGATCGCCCTGTCACTACCCGTAATGCCGCGTCACCTCCCGTGAATGCCTAGCACTACCCGTGATGACCGCCACTACCTCGTGATGACGCCGCCACCCTCGTGAATGACCGCACTACTCACTTGTGTCCACCTACCTAGTAATGACGCAGCACACCTAGTTGCGCCGACTACCTTTCCGTGAATGACCAGCGTCCGTCTACCACGTCCCTGTACTACCATTTTCGTATGCCACACATACCCGTATGCGCGCACTACCCTGCTGACGTCAGGTCCCCTGATGACCAGCCTACCTGTGACGCTGCACCTACCTGGTGACGCAGTCGACTACCTCGTGTGCGCTGCACTACCCGTTGATCGTCGCAGCGACTACCCTGGCCCGGCTCCCCTGAATGACGCACCTACCTCGTGAATACTGCACACCCTTCGTGAATGACGCAGCGACTACCCCGTGAATGACCACACTACCCGTGAATGACGCGCATACCCTGTGAATGACCTAGCGACTACCCTCGTGAATGACGCAGCACTACCCGTGAATGACGCAGCTCCCTTTAATGACCGCACTACCCGTGAATGACGCAGCGACTACCCTGTGAATGACGCAGCGAACTACCCCTACTGTGAATGACGCAGCGACATCACCCCGTGAATGACGCAGCAGACTACTCCCTGTGAATGACGCAGCACTACCCCGTGAATCGACGCAGCACTCCTGTGAATGACGCAGCAACTACCCTGTGAATGACGCAGCAACTACCCTTGTGAATGACGCAGCGACTACCCCCGTGAATGACGCAGCGACTACCCCCGTGAATGACGCAGCAACTACCCTTGTGAATGACCGCGGAAGACGAAATACCCTTCCAACCGTGAATGACGATGGCAGGTGCACTCCGTGAATGACGCAGCGACTACCCCGTGAATGACAGCGAACGATACCCGACTACCGTGAAGAGCACACTACCTGTGAATGACGCAACACCGTGAATGAGCAACTACCCGTGAATGATCACAAACTACCCTTGTGAATGATGCAACAACTACACTTGTGAATGATGCACACTTCCTTGTGAATGATGCAAAACTACCTTAATGAAATAATGACTAACCAGAGTTACCTCTGTAGTGACAGGATCTTTCTTGTGATCCATGTACCTTTGGCCTGGCCCCGTCACCTTCCTCACTGCTGCTGTCTCACTTCTCTATGGCCAACCTTTCTGCATTTTTTTCGAGATTTCCAAAGTTACTTTCTCGACATCATTTAAAAATATCCAATTATTACTTTCTTTATTTTGAGTTAGTTTAGGATTGACTATATTAGGTTAGATTAGGTTAGGTTAGGTTAGATCGTGCTAATGTTAGGTTAGTTTAGGTTAGATTGTGTTAGGTTAGTTTAGGTCAGGTTGGGTTAGGTAACTCTCTCGTGCCTTCATAATACCCTCTTCTGTATGAAAACTAAACACTCATCTACATTGGACCCCCGGATTTCGTACTGCTCCCAACTCGAACAATTATATAAGTGTATTTTTGTAAGTGCTTTTGTAAGTGTATTTTTGGGCGTTTAAACGGACTAATCTAATTTACATTATTCCTTATGGGAACAAATTCGTTCGGTAACGGCACTTTAACAGCATTCTGGAACGAATTATGGCCGAAATCCGGGGCACCACTGAATTTTCTTTACCTGCTTTCCTTCCAGGTGCTCAAATGTTAACTAATAATGAATGAATTGGCTCGCTGGGGCGTCAAGATGATCTCCCTTCACAGTTGTTCCACTCCGAGTTAATACTAAACCTTTCTCAGCTTTTTCATCACCTTCTCTCATTCTTGCTGAGTCTCGTCTTGTTGAGTCTCGTCTTGTTGAGTCTCGTCTTGTTGAGTCTCGTCTTGTTGAGTCTCGTCTTGTTGAGTCTCGTCTTGTTGAGTCTCGTCTTGTTGAGTCTCGTCTTGTTGAGTCTCGTCTTGTTGAGTCTCGTCTTGTTGAGTCTCGTCTTGTTGAGTCTCGTCTTGTTGAGTCTCGTCTTGTTGAGTCTCGTCTTGTTGAGTCTCGTCTTGTTGAGTCTTGTCTTGTTGAGTCTCGTCTTGTTGAGTCTCGTCTTGCTGAGTCGGTGACTTCTGTTGACAAATCCATAACTTGGTCCTCTAAGACAGTTTTTGCCACCGATTTCATATAAGTAAAGAATATTATTACCTATTTGAAGGAAATGACGTTTCGGTCCGACTTGAACCATTTAGGGTACTTTGTAAATGGTCCAAGTCGGGGCGAAACGTCGTGGTAAGCTCCTCTCTCTCCTATCTGCAGGTTATTTGTGTATTGTTCCAGTCACGGTATTGGGATTTTTTGTTCTTTAATATTGACGATACCAATAAAGGATTGCATTACACAGTATTATAACAACGTTTCTGTCAAGAAAAAAGTTTTTTTTTTAAGTTTTATGTATGTAGATGAATGGTTCAGAGAACCGACGAGTTGATAAATTAGACACATATGCAACACTTGAGTATCTTTTTTGAGGAAACGTTTCGCCACACAGTGGCTTCATCAGTCCATACAAAGGAGAATGGTGAAGAACAGGAGGAGTTTGAGGTGGTCAGTCCCTCAATCTTGAGTCGATGTTGTCAGTCCATCAAACTTGAATAGAATACAGCATATGTGAGTAGAGGAAGCTTATATACTGTAGACAGGAGAGGTGCAGCAGTTGTAGGTGGTGTCACATTTGTCCAATGTGGAAGTAGGTCGTGCCCAAGGGTTAGCCAAGTGAAGAATTCCCTGTATTAAGATACCTCTCCTGCCTACAGTATATAAGCTCCCTCTTCGCACATATGCTGTATTCTATTCAAGATTGATGGACTGACAACATCGACTCCAGGCCGAGGGATTGACCACCTCAAACTCCTCCTGTTCTTCACCATTCTCCTTTGTATGGACTGATGAAGCCACTGTGTGGCGAAACGTTTCCTCAAAAAAGATACCCAAGTGTTGCGTATGTGTCTAATTTACCAAGTTATATGTAACTTATAAAAAACTAACGTTGAGCGATCAATTGTTATAACAAAGTTCTGAAATGCTTCTCTTTTCGTTTTTTTTTCATATTAAAATACTCTCATGGCCTTCTGCATGACCTCTCAAACGACCCAACCGAAGAACACCACAAGAGCTTATCAGCCAGCCAGGTAAAGTACTGGGTCTGATCGGTTCTTGCTAATGTGTTCACTCTCGAATTGAGTTATTTCCACAGATATTACGTAGATTGCATCTAAGTAAAGGCCAGGAGGACAGCATTTTTAAGTCTTTCTTAATAAATTGGGCAATTTGCATCGCTCCATAAAATCTAAATATGAATGAGGAACCGAAGGTAAACTCTCATTGAAGTCCTTATTATCCGGGCTGATGGGAAAATTATGACTATAGTGCATAGAAGAGACGCACTCGACCACTGACGTCCACTGTTAAGCATGTCTCGAGCACTGACGTACACTGTTACTCATGTCTCGAGCACTGACGTACACTGTTACTCATGTCTCGAGCACTGACGTACACTGCTGCTCATGTCTGGAGCACTGACGTACACTGCTACTCATGTCTGGAGCACTGACGTACACTGCTGCTCATGTCTCGAGCACTGATGTACACTGCTGCTCAAGTCTCGAGCGTTGACTTACACCGCTGCTCATGTCTCGAGCGTTGACTTACACCGCTGCTCATGTCTCGAGCGTTGACTTACACCGCTGCTCATGTCTCGAGCGTTGACTTACACCGCTGCTCATGTCTCGAGCGTTGACTTACACCGCTGCTCATGTCTCGAGCGTTGACTTACACCGCTGCTCATGTCATCATCAAGAAACGAAAAATTCTGCAATATCATTTATTTTTCTCAGAGTTTGTCATGTTAATCATCCATGTGCTATTAACCATAAAAAATAGAAAATAGTTTTAGTGACTTACATTATACACATCTGATCACTTTGCAAACTCTAATTTATGCCAGATTATCGTTTTATATAGCTTAGAGCTTCCTCGTAAAAAAAAAGCTAATAGAGATTAAAGAAAAGTGGTAGCGAGTACAAAATACAAAAACAAAATACAAAAAAAGAAAACAATACAAAAAAAAAAAAATACAAAAATACAAAAAAAAAAAAAAAAAAAAAAAAAAATACAAAAATACAAAATACAAAATACAAAAATACAAAATACAAAAATACAAAAACACTAAGAAAAGACTGGTAGTCAAATCCAAACCAGAGGAGCAAGTTGACTAGACTTTGTTCTTGCTGGACGTGTAGAAGACATTGTCGCACTGTTCTCATAACTTGTAAAAAAAAAACTGACGTTCACCGATAAATTGTTATAACAAACTTTTGAAATGTTTCTCTATTCGTCTTTTTTTTTTTTCAAATTTAAATACTGAAGATAAACTACGTTGTGTTATCTCGAGAGCGCAACTGTGAACACAATACACAGCTTCACGACTATAAGCTGCAGTTTTAATCAGACAATTAGGTAAATAATTAGAAAAAAAAATGTGCTAGTTTCAAATTTATTTGAATAACAACTTGTTCTAAGCATGACAATATCCATGACCAAGACAATACTAATCTTTTGCCAAAGAGTATACCAGTTTCTGCTGTGGCTTACCCCACTATGTCAATGATACACACACACAGGAACCAGGAGCTATAACTCGACCCCGGCAACAACAATTAGATGAGTACACACACACACACACACACACACACACGTGTATATATATATATATATATATATATATATATATATATATATATATATATATATATATAGTGCCTTAGAAAGAAGAATTTTCACTTCGAGTGAAAGTAAAGGACTCTCTTCTTATTGACACACATTCCCTGCCACTCCCTCTCTATTGACACACTACCTATCTCACCCTCACATTTTCTCCCTTTGCTCCTTCGCAGGCACTCCCCCTTCCGACACACAATGGCCCTCCGTGGCCCTCTGAACCTTCAGAGATCAGTCAGCGGAAAACTAGGCCACTTCCTTACACAGTGGCAGCCTGGCTGAGGGACTAACAGTGTCCCTGAGGGTCAAGCACATGGAAAATGATATGGGGCAAAGAAATATATACATATGTGTGTGTGTGCGTGTGTGTGTGTGTACTCACCTACTTGTACACACTTAATTATGGTTGCAGGGCTTGAGTCCTACCTCCTGGCCCCGCTTCTTCACTGTTCGTTACTAGATCACTCTCCCTGTTACATGAGCTTTATCATACCTCTTCTTAAGGCTATGTATGGATCCTGCCTCCACTGCATCACTTTCCAGACTATTCCACTTTCTGACAACTCTGTGACTGAAGAAATACTTCCTAACATCCCTGTGATTCATCTGAGTCTTCAACTTCCAACTGTGACCCCTTGTTGCTGTGTCCCATCTCTGGAACATCCTGTCTCTGTCCACCTTGTCGATTCCTCTCAGTGTTTCATATGTCGTTATCGTATTCCCCCCTATCTCTCCTTCCAGTGTCGTCAGGTCGATTTCCCTTAACCTCTCCTCGTAGGACATACCCCTTAGTTCCGGGACTAGTCTTGTTGCAAACCTTTGCACTTTCTCTAGTTTCCTTACATGCTTGGCTAGGCGTGGGTTCCAAACTGGTGCTGCATACTCCAGTATGGGCCTAACGTACACAGTGTACAGGGTCCTGAACGATTCCTTATTAAGATGTCGGAATGATGTTCTTAGGTTAGCTAGGCGCCCATATGCTGCAGCAGTTATTTGGTTGATGTGCCCCTCAGGAGATGTGTCTGGTGTTATACTCTCCCTAAGATCCTTTTCCTTGAGTGAGGTTTGTAGTCTCTGGCCCCCTAGACTGTACTCCATCTGTGGTCTTCTTTGCCCTTCCCCAATCTTCATGACTTTGCCCTTGGTGGTCTATTCCTTCCGTCATGTCGTCGTGTGTGTTTGTGTATTCATTATGTTTATACACTATATGTTCATCACTGTTCTCTTGCTCGCCGTTTTTGCCTTTGCTGTGTATGTACTCAATATATATGTACATTCATCATGTATAACTCACCAGGTATGCACTAAGTTGTCCTCATTACGTGAGTGCGTATGTGTGCTCACCCAATGTGTATTTATTGAAATTAAGCTTCTGATCCCTCCTCTCGAGGTACCTTGTCTGCTCTTTACTGAATTTTGGAGTCATGACCATTGTCATACCTATTACTGAAGCTACGTATATAGGCTGTGTCCCCTTCTCACTTCCTCACATTTCAGAGCCTCTGTCTGTCTGTCTGTCCTGTCAAACTCACTCCTCCAAGGTGGCCAGGTTTAGTTCATTTGGTCTCTTCTCATGGCTGATACCTGTCAGCTCTGGGGCAAGTTTTGCTACAAACTATCGGACCTCCATCTTATGTTCGTGATAGATCATAAGGGGACTCCAGGCTCGGGCTACGTACTCTACGATGGGCCTTTACATACGTCGTGTTCAGTGCTGTTATGGATGTTTTGTTTAGATTCCTGAATGCTGTTCCGAGATTTGCTAGTATCGCTATGTCTCTGAAGATTTTTGTATGGATCTTTGGTGATTTGTCATCCTGGATGTGGACTCAAATTTTTTTTCCTTAACTGATAACTCTATTCTGATCACCCCTCAAGGCACTACTCTGTCTCAGGGCTTCCTTCTCGCGCCCCAATCCTCATGTTGTTGTATCTGCTAGAGTTGAACTTTAACAGCCACTTGTCTGACTACCTCTGTAGCTGTCCAGGTCTCCTTGAAGTCTGTCTCTGTCCACTTTTGTTATTATTCCTCTCATTACTTTTACATCAGCGAACAGAGAAAATGACTTATCGCTCCGACACCTCTCACTCTCACCCCTCTACGTCAGCCTCTCAGGTCTTCCTGTCAGTTCTAATTTTTTTTTTTTTTGTGAGGTTCACTCTTAAATGTTTTTTTTTTTCTTTTGCATTTCATAAAAGTACAGTTGAGCAGGTGCTTCTCTTGTTGTTTTATCTCAGTAACTCTTACAGCACCAGCAGGTTCATAATGCAGGATTGTCCGTACCTAAAACTGTGCATGTTTTGTCTAATATATTCTCCTCTCTCTCTCTCTCTCTCTCTCTCTCTCTCTCTCTCTCTCTCTCTCTCTCTCTCTCTCTCTCTCTCTCCAGGTGCTTAACTAACTTCCTAATAAATATATATATTCTTTACCACTTTAGAAAGTATACATGATAATGATAGCAGCCCATAATTCAGATTCTTCTTGTTCCTCTTTTTGAAAGTGGGAGAAACGTTTAGGTATTCTTCTAGTTTACGACACTTGGTCAGTCTTCACTAACTTCTCGAGATGTGGCGTCTCACTGTGTTTGTTGTATTCACCTCAGCGGGTTTTCCATATTTCTTCCTTGTGTTTGTAATTACAAGAACATGCCGATTCTCGCCTATTCTCCTTTGTCTCTTCTCCCTGGTATTGACATTATTCCTGTCATTCACTGTTACAGTTCTTCCTTCGTTTCTCAACTTTCTGACTTTGCACATTTTCTTGCTTAAGGGGTTGAGGAGATTTCCATTTTTATTTTAGTCTTTGACGTAATATTTGGAAATTCCTCCCCGCGTTTTTCCGTTCTTCTTCAGTAATTGGCGGCCGCTGTGCTTATTCCCATATTCTCTGATGTATTCCGAGCCAAGAACTTCATTTTTAATATTATTCTCACCAAACTCCTCCTGATCTTCAACTATTATTCTCTGTATTGGACTGAACAAGACACTGATGGGCGAAACGTTTCCTCAATAACGATACCCAAGTGTTGCACAAAATTCTAATTCATCAACCTGTCGATTTTTCTGAAAAAATTATCAAAACTTATGTTATTATGTTTATATTTTACTGACATTAAAATTAAGCTAATATCTTAGACATACTAATTTCCCTAAATCAATCTCCGAATACGTTAATTTAGCTTGACGTTAAATGACGTTTTATTACCACCAACTCAGAGGCCCAAGTATGAGGGGAACTTCTCGGATTAAGCAGACTATTATTACTCTGATCATGTATTACATAAGAGCTTATTCCTGATCCAGCAGATAACATGAACCTAACTTTATAATGCTGGCTCCTGTAGTTTATTATTGGAGTCTCCATGACTTAGTCTCCACGTGTCTGGGGTCTCCACGTGTCTGGGGTCTTCACGTGTCTGGGGTCTTCACGTGTCTGGGTTCCCCACGTGTCTGGGGTCTTCACGTGTCTGGGGTCTTCACGTGTCTGGGGTCTCCACGTGTCTGGGGTCTCCACGTGTCTGGGGTCTCCACGTGTCTGGGGCTCCACGTGTCTGGGGTCTCCACGTGTCTGGGGTCTCCACGTGTATGGGGTCTTCACGTGTCTGGGGTCTTCACTGTCTGGGTCCACGTGTCTGGGGTCTTCACGTGTCTGGGTTCCCCACGTGTCTGGGGTCTTCACGTGTCTGGGGTCTTCACGTGTCTGGGTTCACCACGTGTCTGGGGTCTTCACGTGTCTGGGTTCCCCACGTGTCTGGGGTCTTCACGTGTCTGGGTTTCCCACGTGTCTGGGGTCTCCACGTGTCTGGGGTCTCCACGTGTTTGGGGTCTCCACGTGTCTGGGGTCTCCACGTGTCTGGGGTCTCCACGTGTCTGGGGTCTCCACGTGTCTGGGGTCTCCACGTGTCTGGGTTCTCCACGTGTCTGGGGTCTTCACGTGTCTGGGGTCTCCACGTGTCTGGGGTCTCCACGTGTCTGGGGTCTCCACGTGTCTGGGGTCTCCACGTGTCTGGGGTCTCCACGTGTCTGGGGTCTCCACGTGTCTGGGGTCTCCACGTGTCTGGGGTCTCCACGTGTCTGGGGTCTCCACGTGTCTGGGGTCTCCACGTGTCTGGGGTCTCCACGTGTCTGGGTTCCCACGTGTTTGGGGTCTCCACGTGTCTGGGGTCTCCACGTGTCTGGGGTCTCCACGTGTCTGGGGTCTCACGTGTCTGGGGTCTCCACGTGTCTGGGTTCTCCACGTGTCTGGGGTCTTCACGTGTCTGGGGTCTCCACGTGTCTGGGGTCTCCACGTGTCTGGGGTCTCCACGTGTCTGGGGTCTCCACGTGTCTGGGGTCTCCACGTGTCTGGGGTCTCCACGTGTCTGGGGTCTCCACGTGTCTGGGGTCTCCACGTGTCTGGGGTCTCCACGTGTCTGGGGTCTCCACGTGTCTGGGGTCTCCACGTGTCTGGGGTCTCCACGTGTCTGGGGTCTCCACGTGTCTGGGGTCTCCACGTGTCTGGGGTCTCCACGTGTCTGGGGTCTCCACGTGTCTGGGGTCTCCACGTGTCTGGGGTCTCCACGTGTTTGGGGTCTCCACGTGTCTGGGGTCTCCACGTGTCTGGGGTCTCCACGTGTCTGGGGTCTCCACGTGTCTGGGGTCTCCACGTGTCTGGGGTCTCCACGTGTCTGGGGTCTCCACGTGTCTGGGGTCTCCACGTGTCTGGGGTCTCCACGTGTCTGGGGTCTCCACGTGTCTGGGGTCTCCACGTGTCTGGGGTCTCCACGTGTCTGGGGTCTCCACGTGTCTGGGGTCTCCACGTGTCTGGGGTCTCCACGTGTCTGGGGTCTCCACGTGTCTGGGGTCTCCATGTCACTCACAACACTTCCTGTGGTTAGTCTCTTAGGAGAAATAAAAGCTGTTTATTCTTTCTGTTTCCGCTGTTGCTGTTACTCCACATGTTAATATTACTCCTGTCATGCTCCTCCACCCTCGTCTCCAGTAGTGGGGTGGAGGGCTATACATCACAACAAGTGTGGTGGAGGGACATACTCCACTACAAGACTGCTGATGGGATATACTGCTCAGCATCGTTATTTGTATATAGTAGTGAAAATATCGAGGAGGGTGGTCATCAATGACTGTAGAGTAGCCATCAATAACTAGAGGGTGGTCATCAATGACTGTAGAGTAGCCATCAATGACTAGAGGGTGGCTATCAATGACTGTAGGGTGGCGTTCAATGACTGTAGGGTGGCGTTCAATGACTGTAGGGTGGCGTTCAATGACTGTAGAGTGGCCTTCAATGATTGTAGAATGGTCAACAATGACTGGAGGTTCGTTATCAGCGAGTGTAGAGTGGCCATCAATGACTGTAAGGTGGCCTTCTATGACTGTAAAGTGTCCATTCATGACTGTAAGTTGGGCATCAATTATTGGAGGGTGGCCATCAATGACTGTAGGGTGGCCATCAATGACTGTAGGGTGGCCATCAATGACTGTAGGGTGGAAATCAATGACTGTAGGGCAGGCATCAATGACTAGGTTGAATATCAATGACTGTAGGGTGGATATCGGTGAATGTAGGGTGGTCATTAATGACTGTAAGGTGGACATCAATGACTGTAGGGTGGCCATCAGTGACTGTAGGGTAGCCATCAATAACTTTGGGTAGCCATCAATGACTAGGTTGAATATCAATAACTGTATGGTGGATATCAATGAATATAGGATGGATATCAATGACTAGGTTGGATATTATTGACTCTATGGTGGATATGAATGACTGTATGGTGGATATCAATGACTGTATGGTGGATATCAATGACTGTAGGGTGGGTATCAATGAATGTAGGGCGGATATCAGTAACTGAAGGATGCATACCAATGAATGTAGGATGGATATCAATGACTGTAGTGTGTATTGTATGAGTGAGTGAAGGGTGGCAATCAATGACTGTAGGGTGGCCCTCGATGACTAGGGTGGCAATCAATGACTGTAGGGTGGCCCTCGATGACTAGGGTGGCAATCAATGACTGTAGGGTGGCCCTCGATGACTAGGGTGGCAATCAATGACTGTAGGGTGGCCCTCGATGACTAGGGTGGCAATCAATGACTGTTGGGTGGCCCTCGATGACTAGGGTGGCAATCAATGACTGTAGGGTGGCCCTCGATGACTAGGGTGGATATCAATGACTGTAAGGTGTGTACCAATGACTGAAGAGTGGCAATCATTGAGCAGTGTATAAGATAAGAGAGAGACTCTCCCTGCTCTTCCCTGCCGGCCATCAAGACACCTAATGCCTGAGGCAGCTCCTGCAGCTCTCTGGATTTACAGCTCATAAAGGCAGCCTCTGCTGGAGGTCAGCTGCCCCCATGACTCTCCCAGGTCTTGATTCTTAGGCTACCTCCCTACCCCCTTTCTCCAAGCTACCCCTACCACTTATCCATGCCATCCCTACCTCCTTTCCCCGTGCAGCCCCAGCCCTCTACCAGTGCCACCCCTACCCCTTTCCCCAGTGTCGCCCCTGCCCACATCCAGTGAGGCCTCTACCCCCTTCCCCAGAGCCTCCCCCACCCTTTACCAGTGCCGCTCGGGCCAGCCAGGCCAAGTGCCACTGCCAGGATGATTTGCTGAGCTTCATATGTTAGGTGAACTAGGATTTGAAGTGTGTGCTCGTAGAGTTCAACTAGGCAACGTGTCAGCTCGCGTACGGAGGATCGAGCCTCCATACTTCCACTGAATGACCAATTAAGTTCTAGCATTTTACATATATATATTAATAATAATATTAAACTTAATTTTAATATATTAAATGTAAGAGGGAAGTTATTAGATGGAGGTACTGGGAAGATGATGAAGGTAGGGAAGCAATGCTATCGTACATTGGGCAGGAAGGTATAATACCTTATAGGAGTGAGGAGGAGCCAGACGTGAGTGTAGGGAAAGAATGTGAGGCTGTGGTTAGAATGAAAGAGGGCAAAGCAGCTGGAAAAGATTACCTGGAGTTTACGTGGAGAGGGTTTCGGGGTAAACGCCCCCCGCGGCCAGGTCTGAGACCAGACCTCATGGTGGATCAGGGTCTGATCAACCAGGCTGTTACTGCCGGCCGCACGCAAACTGACGTACGAACCACAGCCCGGTTGGTCAGGTACTGACTTTAGGTGTCTGTCCAGTGCCTTCTTGAAGACAGCCAGGGGTCTATTGGTAATCCCCCTAATGTATGCTGGGAGACAGTTAAACAGTCTTGGGCCCCGGACACTTATGGTGTTGTCTCTCAGTGTACTCGTGGCACCCCTGCTTTTCATCGGGGGAAGTGTATATTATCATGTATCTCTCTCGTCTGCGTTCCAGGGAATACAGATCAAGGACCTTCAACCGTTCCCAGTAATTAGATGGCGTCAAGACAGAAATGTTTAGAGCAGGTGGCAATATATTTCTCTAATAGCTGTTGCATGTGTTCAGTATATGCAAGCAAGGGAAAAAGATACCTAGGGACTGGCAGAGAGGATACATAGTTCCCTTGTATAAGGGAAAAAAGGGGATAAGAGAGAGCATACGAATTATAGGGGAATATGCCCGTAAGGATAAAGAATATGGCAGAATTACAGTATTATTGAAAGAATTATGGAAAAGACAAAGAGCAGAACTACAGAGGAATAAAAATGTTTTAGGAAGGGTAGAGGATGTGTTGACCAAGTGTTTACACATTACTGAACAGTTCTTACATAGAAGCAAGAAACTCATAGTTGTATTTATGAATTTCGAAAAGGCATATCATAAGGTGGACAGGGAAGAAATGTGACAGATGTTGCAAATGAACAGAATATGTTAACGGTTATTAAAATCCTTAAAGAACTTTCATGGGGATAATGAGGCTCAGGTTTGGGTATGTAGGAGTGAGACGGGGGACCCGTTTTCCCGTGAAAATAGGCCTACACAGTGGACTTTATCAAGTCACAAACGTTGTCAATAAAGGATCACATTATACTGCTTATGTGTTTATATTTCCATTGTGTGGGTATTTTATACCATTTATTTCCAAAATAGGCCAAGATAAGAATGTGAGATGTCACAATGATTATTTAAGGTATTTATAGATGTGGTTGTAAAAGAAATGAACTTTGGGGACTAAAACTCGGGGAGTCAAATACAAGTGGCAATTATCAGTTATTTTTTGCAGATGATGCAGTTCATTTGTAAAGGTTGGTAAGTAGAAAAAATGGAAATTGAAAGTAAATATAGGGGAAAAAAAAGAAGGTAATGAGAGTAACAAAAAATCAGGCAATGAAATTTGGATATTAGATTGAAGGGAGGGAGTAGGAGGCAGGGAGGGAGGGAGGGAGGGATTAGGAGGCAGGAAGGGAGGGAGTAGGAGGCAGGGAGGGAGGGAGGGAGTAGGAGGCAGGGAGGGAGGTAGTGAGTATGGAGGAAGTAAATGTGTTTAAATATTTAGAAGACTTGTCTGCAGATGATTCTATAAAAGATGAGGTAACCCATATAACTGATGATTGGAAAAAGGTGGGTGATGAACTGATGCATCTGAGGAGACAAAGAACCTTATCCATGCAAACAACAAAGAAACTGTGCCTAAATATAGTGGTACCAACACTGTTAAATGGTTGTGAAGCGTGGGTTTTAAACGTTGCAGAGAGGAGGAGGTTAGAGACAATGAAGATGAGGGTAATGTGTGGTACGAATATCATGCAGAGAATTCGTAGAATGAAAATTAGGTGTGGGAAATATAAGAGTATTATTCAAAGGGCAGAGGAGGTGTTGTCGAGGGAGTTTGGACATACAGAGAGGATGGAGCAAAATAGGATGACTAGTAGAGCATGTAAATGTGTGGTAGAGGGAAGGAGGGGTAGGGGTTGTACCAGGAAGGGTTAGAGGAAAAGGGTAAGAGAGGCTTTGAATGCTAGGGGCTTAGACATCCAGCATGTTCGATTGGCTTGATGGAGGCAAGTGGTTTATATAATTTAACGATGTGTTGGAGTGAGATATAGGTGACATTTCTGAAGGAATTCAGGAAAACCAGTAACTTAGACTTGAGTCCTGGAGGTGGGAAATAGAGTGTCCGTGCTCTGAAGAAGGGGTGACCATGTAACTCAATAGAAACTGACACATTTATAGCCGAACCCAGACATTTTAGATATCATATATTGACTTAACATTGGGAAACCACCATTTAACGGGACACGAATAATAGACTCCAAGAAAAGTTATGTAAAATTATTAAATTGACAATAAATTGCAAAAAATAAAGGCAAATAAAAAATATTGTTTATTTATGTAAACCGAACAATGAAATAATCTCAAAGAAAAGTAGTATTTATTAACTATGAGGTATCTATCCAAGGACAGTTGGCAGCAAACATCGCTGTGTTCAGAAGGCGTCATTCTCCGACATGTCTGTAGGAACTAGGCCAGGAATCCCAGGAAAGAAGGCAGACGTCCTGTCCTACCACACAACAAGCAGAACCTCATCAACCTGCCAGGTGTTTGTCTGAGACAGTCTGGTGTCCAGGTTATAAATGCTGGCGATGAAGGCGTTGCGGATGTGACTATTGTACACAAGTCTGTGGATTTAGCAGAGGATCATTGCAACGTTCGTGTTATTGATGATGACACATTCTCAGTCTACTGCCTTATCATGCCACCTAGTAGAGTCGTCTAAGAGGTTGCAGGGAAAGACATGTGCATATGCCTATTGCTGGCACATGCAGTGTCTGTATGAGACACTACATCTGCCCTGTTTTAAGTGGAGTATATGAAACACAGGCAAACTCTCAAGTCATCAAAAAAGTTACCGTCAGATGTGCTCCTACTCGGCGCCACAAATGCAGCACTTTACAAAAGTGAAAATAAAGTACAAAGCCTTGGATGAACTACGCTTACAACACAAGATCTTTCCAAAAATGTGTAGAAATAGCTGGCATGTCTGTCAAAGCAGTGCATGTTGCTGCTTGCACTGCCGCCGCGCTCACCGGCAAGCAAGCACCTGGCGTAATTTACGCCCGGTGCTCAACAAGGAGGATTACTGGATTAAGAGGCTAACTCTGTTGTCACCATCATAGGAGATATAGCTCCTGCACCACCAGACCTGCTGCCTCACATCCACTGCTCATGCAAGAGCAGCAAGGACATGTTTGCTTCCTGCAGCTGCGCCAAAGAGCGTGTGCCTTGCAACCTTCAGCGCACATGCAAGGCGGAAGTATAAACAGATCACTGACAGCGATGCAGTGATAATGTGAGTGCACATGTAACTGTAAATATTGCTTCTGAATTTCCCCTAAAACTATTCATATTCTTTTGCACAAAAATTATATGCGTTTAAATAAACATTTACATATAACATCTAGAAATAACTTTTTTTTTTTAATTTACTGGAAAACACTTGGTAGGCATTTAGTAGAAGTCGCAGTAGTAGTAGTAGTAATCGTAGTAGTAATAGTCGTAGTAATAATAGTCGTAGTAGTAGTCGTGGTAGTAGTAGTAATAGTCGTAGTAGTAGTAATACAACAGATCAACATTTTACAACACCTACAGTAATTGTGTCAAACTCGAGTTAGGGTAGTGGTGGAGGGTAGTGGTGGAGGGTAGTGGTGGAGGGTAGTGGTGGAGGGTAGTGGTGGAGGGTAGTGGTGGAGGGTAGTGGTGGAGGGTAGTGGTGGAGGGTAGTGGTGGAGGGTAGTGGTGGAGGGTAGTGGTGGAGGTATGGTGGAGGGTAGTGGTGGAGGGTGTGGTGGAGTTTCGTAGGTAGGAATAGTGGTGGAGGGTAGTGGTGGAGGATAGTGGTGGAGGTAGTGGTGGAGGTAGTGGTGAGGTATGGTGGATGGTAGTGGTGGAGCGTAGTGGTAGTAGTGGTGGAGGTAGTGGTGGAGGTAGTGGTGGAGGGTAGTGGTGGAGGGTAGTGGTGGAGGGTAGTGGTGGAGGGTAGTGGTGGAGGGTAGTGGTGGAGGGTAGTGGTGGAGGGTAGTGGTGGAGGGTAGTGGTGGAGGGTAGTGGTGGAGGGTAGTGGTGGAGGGTAGTGGTGGAGGGTAGTGGTGGAGGGTAGTGGTGGAGGGTAGTGGTAATTGAGGTGGTTTATCGCAGTTATGCGTGCTGTGAAGGTTCTCTGCACATTTTCTAGGTCAGCAATTTCACCCGCCTTGAAAGGTGCAGTTAGTGTGCAGCAATATTCCAGCCTAGATAGAACAAGCGACCTGAAAAGTCGGCTTGGCATCCCTGGTTTTGAAGGTTCTTATTATACATCCTGTCATTTTTCTAGCAGATGCAATTGCTACAGTGTTATGGTCCTTGAAGGTAAGATCCTCTGACATGATCACTCCCATATATAGTTTTTTTGTAATGTAAATATAGAACTTTACTGGGGAGCCTCATCCTCAGAGAAGACGATAGACGTACCTCAGGAAAAACTCGAGGTTCTCCCCGGAACTGTTTGAATATTTTCTTCTCCTACCATTCCCTATATATATTATATGAATGTTTTATTAATAGACAGGATACATTGACAGGAAACACAAACATTAACATGAATACATTGGTACAATATATCATAGAAACCAAGGACCACATGGCGGCCAACTTCCTCTTTCAGAGACTCAGTGTTGAGATCCAGAGGGGAGAGTGGGTGAGATGTTATCAACAAATTTTGTTGAAAATAATAAAAAGTTTTGGAGTGAGATTAATAAGTTGAGGAAGCCTAGAGAAATAATGGATTTGACAGTTAAAAACAGGAGAGGAGAGTTGTTAAATAGAGGGAATATTTTGAGGAATTGTTAAATGTTGATGAAGACAGGGAAGCTGTGATTTCGTGTATAGGGCAAGGAGGAATAACATCTTGTAGGAGTGAGGAAGAACCAGTTGTGAGTTTGGGGGAAGTTCGTGAGGCAGTGGGTAGAATGAAAGGGAGTAAGGCAGCTGGGATTGATGGGATAAAGAAATAAATGTCAAAATCTGTTGGGGATATAGTTTTGGAGTGGTTAGTGCTATTATTTAATAAATGTATGGAAGAGGGTAAGGTACCTAGGGATTGGCAGAGAGCGTGTATTGTTCCTTTGTATAAAGGCAAAGGGGACAAAAGAGAGTGCAAAAATTATAGGGGAATAAGTCTGTTGAGTGTACCTGGTAAAGTGTATGGTAGAGTTATTATTGAAAGAATTAAGAGTAAGACAGAAAGCAGGATAGCAGATGAACAAGGGGGCTTTAGGAAAGGTAGGGGTGTGTAGATCAAGTGTTTACAGTGAAACATATAGGTGAACAGTATTTAGATATGGGTAAAAAGGTTTTTGTGGCCTTTATGGATTTAGAAAAGGCGCATGATAGGGTGGATAGGGGGCAATGTGGCAGATGTTGCAAGTGTATGGAATATGAGGTAGGTTACTGAAAGCAGTAAAGAGTTTTTTTTGAGGATAGTGAGGCTCAGGTTAGAGTATGTAGGAGAGAGGGAGATTATTTCCCAGTAAAAGTGGGCCTTAGACAAGTTTGTGTGATGTCACCATGGTTGTTCAATGTATTTATAAATGGGGTTGTAAGAGAAGTGAATGCCAACACCAGAGCATTCACTTCTCTTACAACCCCATCAACACAGGAACACAGGAGTCACATGATCTCATCGTCTACCCGTCCTCATCCCAACATGGCATTCTTCAGGTCACCAGCGTCACTCACACCTCACTCTCCACCTATATATACTGTCTTTCAACCTCTGTATGTTAGAAGTGATCAAGGTCTCAGGACCGAAACGTTTTCTAATAAATATGTCCTAGTGTTTACTTACCTGTCTTTCTAAACCAGTTTGTGGGTATTTATTACCAAGGTTTATACCATCCTGGTTACAAGCCATGTAAGAGCCAGGCACTCCAGTGAGCCTCAAGCATGGTGTCCAACTACTTCATTATGCCCATATTCATTCTCAGTAGATAGACAGATAGACAGAAGAAATAAGTGGGGGAAAAAACAGTGAGAGGGGTCACGAATTCTTTCTTCTCTCTTCCCCTCCACCTTCCCAGGGGTGTTGAGCTTATCAAGTGATTTGATAGACCATTTGTAAAGCAAAATATTGCCCCGGTAAAAGTTTGCCCTAAAATATGTGTTATCTTAACTTTTGTCGTCAATACGTTATTTGAATCCGATAGGAAGTTTAACTATGGGGAAAAAATACAGGAACTCTAGTGTAAACCCTTTGAAACTAGCCAGAGCACTCTCACTCTTGAAGAATTCCAGGAAAAGCTGAATACTGATGCATAGAGTCTGTCTAAATCACTGAATATGAGAGATCAAAGGAAAGAAATCTTTTTAGAGAGAGTGAGAGAGAGAGAGAGAGAGAGAGAGAGAGAGAGAGAGAGAGAGAGAGAGAGAGAGAGAGAGAGAGAGAGAAGAGAAGGAAACTAAGACATCAGAAAGAAGACATTAAAAAAAAAAACGAACTCTGCAAAATATTTTTCTGGAAGCAAGATTTATATAAAACACTAACTATACTAAATATCTGCTGAGAGGAGACATCTACACACAGAAGACGATAAAATGTGTGAAGTTCTATATGAACAAAAATGAATCTAGGTCTAGCTCTCTAACTCCCATCAGAGTAAAAGGAAATACCCACACTGATTTTTTATAATCCTGGATCATCCACAAATTACGCAAGTGAGATTAACATAGTTCCTATACACTTTGATAAAAAAAAACACTGATAATACGCCTATGCACTCTGCATAGAGGCTCAAATCTTTTAATGTTCTATCTACAAGAAAATTTGCAAGATGTCACTTGCAAAGTGGGTCAGCGCATTTTGGAGGAAGTGTTTATAGACAGGTGCATTTCCAGAAGCACTAAAAATGATAGACATCTCCACAATGGAGGCTGTAAAGCAATAGCCGATAAATTACAGGTCGGCAGCACTAATATCACACAGCATAACAAATTTTTATGAGGGTACTAAGAACGCAAATCACTAGGTTTTATTGCTATCCACGACCCCCGCAACCCTCGACAACATGGTCGTAGCGCAGCAAAAGCCTCTATTATCACGTTAGTGAACCACCATCACAAAATCAGTCATCAGAAGAAAATAAAATTCCAGACGTTGTACGGAAATTTAACCAAAGCATTTGACACAGGTGTCCACTGAGCGACAGCCAATAAAATAATTACAGCAGGTAGAACTAGAGAGGGACGATGGTTATTTAAATTTCCAAGAAAGGAAGTGGAAAGTAAGGTTTATAACCAAACAAAATTCGGTCTTAGCAAGACAGTCCCGGCAACTTCACACTTCCTTAAAATTATCTTTTGCAAATGGGACTAAAATATGCATGAAAGTTTTCTCAGTGGAAAATAAAGAACAATTACAAACGGATATTAACAAAGTCTTTCAGTGGACAGAGACAAATAACTTGTTGCTCCTCGGGGACAAATTCCATCTACTTAAATGCAAAAAAAATTGTGATGAAAGAACGGATGCAGGATACAAGCAGACCATTACATAACTCATAAGGAACAATTAAAAAAGACCTTGGAATAATCATGTCAGTTGATCCATCGTTCAGATAATAAAAACAATTGTGATGAAAAATAACGTCACAATGATATGTTTCAAATCACTTGTGCTTTCACGAGTCACCCGGGTGCTCAGGATGAAGCCCCATCACGAGTCACGCGGGTGCTCAGGATGAAGCCCCGTCACGAGTCACCCAGGTGCTCAGGATGAAGCCCCGTCACTAGTCACCCAGGTGCTCAGGATGAAGCCCCGTCACGAGTCACCCAGGTGCTCAGGATGAAGCCCCGTCACGAGTCACCCAGGTGCTCAGGATGAAGCCCCGTCACGAGTCACCCAGGTGCTCAGGATGAAGCCCCATCACGAGTCACCCAGGTGCTCAGGATGAAGCCCCATCACGAGTCACCCAGGTGCTCAGGATGAAGCCCCGTCACGAGTCACCAGGGTGCTCAGGATGAAGCCCCGTCACGAGTCACCCAGGTGCTCAGGATGAAGCCCCGTAACGAGTCACCCAGGTGCTCAGGATGAAGCCCCGTCACGAGTCACCCGGGTGCTCAGGATGAAGCCCGTCACGAGTCACCCGGGTGCTCAGGATGAAGGCCCGTCACGAGTCACCCAGGTGCTCAGGATGAACCCCCGTCACGAGTCACCCGGGTGCTCAGGATGAAGCCCCGTCACGAGTCACCCAGGTGCTCAGGATGAAGCCCCGTCACGAGTCACCCAGGTGCTCAGGATGAAGCCTCGTCACGAGTCACCCGGGTGCTCAGGATGAAGCTTCGTCACGAGTCACGCGGGTGCTCAGGATGAAGCCCCGTCACGAGTCACGCAGGTGTTAAGATTGAAGCCCCGTCACGAGTCACGCGGGTGCTCAGGATGAAGCCCCATCACGAGTCACCCAGGTGTTCAGGATGAAGCCCCGTCACGAGTCACCCAGGTGCTCAGGATGAAGCCCCGTCACGAGTCACCCGGGTGCTCAGGATGAAGCCCGTCACGAGTCACCCAGGTGCTCAGGATGAAGCCCCGTCACGAGTCACCCGGGTGCTCAGGATGAAGCCCCGTCACGAGTCACCCAGGTGCTCAGGATGAAGCCCCGTCACGAGTCACCCGGGTGCTCAGGATGAAGCCCCGTCACGAGTCACCCAGGTGCTCAGGATGAAGCCCCGTCACGAGTCACCCAGGTACTCAGGATGAAGCCCCGTCACGAGTCACCCGGGTGCTCAGGATGAAGCCCCGTCACGAGTCACCCGGGTGCTCAGGATGAAGCCCCGTCACGAGTCACGCGGGTGCTCAGGATGAAGCCCCGTCACGAGTCACGGGGGGTGCTCAGGATGAAGCCCCGTCACGAGTCACGTGGGTGCTCAGGATGAAGCCCCGTCACGAGTCACGCGGGTGCTCAGGATGAAGCCCCGTCACGAGTCACGCGGGTGCTCAGGATGAAGCCCCGTCACGAGTCACCCGGGTGCTCAGGATGAAGCCCCGTCACGAGTCACCCAGGTGCTCAGGATGAAGCCCCGTCACGAGTCACGAGGGTGCTCAGGATGAAGCCCCGTCACGAGTCACGCGGGTGCTCAGGATGAAGCCCCATCACGAGTCACGCGGGTGCTCAGGATGAAGCCTCATCACGAGTCACCCGGGTGCTCAGGATGAAGCCCCGTCACGAGTCACCCGGGTGCTCAGGATGAAGCCCCATCACGAGTCACCCGGGTGCTCAGGATGAAGCCCCGTCGCGAGTCACCCGGGTGCTCAGGATGAAGCCCCGTCACGAGTCACCCAGGTGCTCAGGATGAAGCCCCGTCACGTGTCACCCAGGTGCTCAGGATGAAGCCCCGTCACGAGTCACCCGGGTGCTCAGGATGAAGCCCCATCACGAGTCACCCGGGTGCTCAAGATGAAGCCCCATCACGAGTCACCCGGGTGCTCAGGATGAAGCCCCGTCACGAGTCACCCAGGTGCTCAGGATGAAGCCCCGTCACGAGTCACCCGGGTGCTCAGGATGAAGCCCCATCACGAGTCACCCGGGTGCTCAGGATGAAGCCCCGTCACGAGTCACCCAGGTGCTCAGGATGAAGCCTCGTCACGAGTCACGCAGGTGCTCAGGATAAAGCCCCGTCACTAGTCACCCGGGTGCTCAGGATGAAGCCCCGTCACGAGTCACCCAGGTGCTCAGGATGAAGCCCCGTCACGAGTCACCCAGGTGCTCAGGATGAAGCCCCATCCTGAGTCACCCGGGTGCTCAGGATGAGGCTCCAGCACCGGAGGTGCCTACAGTGGAGCCAAGGTTTTGGGGGCTGAGAACCTCGTACCAGCGAGAACACTGGTCCTTTGACACCAGAGATGCAACACCTCTGATACACCATACAAGGTCCGTGGTGTGAGTTAAATAGCAGACGAGTTTCAGATAACTCATACCATTGTACACACCCTAATGAAGACACCCTTCTGCGCCTCCGATACAGGGCGCTTGAAACGATTGTAGCTAACTGCCTTTTACACCCAAAGGATGTAAAAGGCAAAACACTGACCTGGCCCTTGTCATTAGGCTGCCCTGGCCCCTACGGCTGTCCATGGTACTCCACTTGTTCAAACGCCGACGTTTCTTCGGAAGCCAGTGAAGAACCGTGTCAGTACTTGCTCCCTGACGAATTAAGAACCACTCTTAAAGCGTGAGAGATACCAGGGAGGGAAAATATACAGAGCTTGTGTGTTACCGCATCAATTAACTAAAACATCTAACAACAACAACTGCAATCACAAGTACTAATGCTACCACTACTTTTACAACTACTACTTCTTCTACTACTATTGCTGCTGTTGCTGCTGCTGCTGCTGTTCCTGCTGTTTCTGCTGCTGCTGTTGTTGCTGCTGCTGCTGTTGGTGTTGCTGCTGCTGCTGTTGCTGCTGCTGTTGCTGCTGCTGTTGCTGCTGCTGTTGCTGTTGTTGCTGCTCTCCATCTCTTTGGTCACATATAAACAACTGAGAATTAACACACATGATGAACAATGTGAGTAACACACATGATGAACAATGTGAAGAACCACACATGATGAACAATGTGAAGAACCACACATGATGAACAATGTGAAGAACCACACATCCATCATGGTATGAAGGAGCGTAAAAAAAGCAACGTTTTAAGGCCGGTAGTTCTAATTGAAAAATTGTTGGGTTCATTAATGTGTTTTTTAGGGCGCCCTCTCGGAGAGGGGATTACTTCCCCTCGATTTTGTTATCACAGAGGGGAGACCCATTCTCCCTGTTCTCTTTCCCTTCTTATCCTCCACCTACCTTCCTCTTTATTTCCCGTTTCTCTGTTCTGTTATCTATTCTCCCTTTTCCTCTCACTTTTCTTTCTTCCTGTACATCTTATCTTCTTCTTCTTCTCCCAATTTGCGGGTTTCTTTACACCGGCTGTCCATGTTCACCCAACGGCTTTCTATATATTAGTATGCCATTGATGTCAGCTATGGCCTGTATACCTTGTACATGTACTTGTAAAATAAAGATATTATTATTATTTTTTTATTATTATTATTTTCATCTTCCCTAGATTAAGGGGAAGGGGAAGGGGAAGCAGTGTTAGGTCTCACCCCCGATCTGTCACCCCTTATCTACGTAACTCATTTGCAAGTGAGAGGACAGTCGATGTGTCCCCTCACTCCGCGCCTGTTGGTTCTTGGAGGTGTAGTGGTTCTTGGAGGTGTGGTTAGTCTTGGAGGTGTCGTGGTTCTCGGAGGTGGGGTTAGTCTTAGAGGTGTGGTGGTTCTTGAAGGTGTGGTGGTTCTTGAAGGTGTGGTGGTTCTTGTGGGTGTGGTGGTTCTTGTGGGTGTGGTTAGTCTTGAAGGTGTGTTGGTTCTTGGAGATGTGATGGTTCTTGTGGGTGTGGTGGGTCTTGGAGGTGTGGTGGTTCTAGGTGTGATGGTTCTTGGAGGTGTGGTTAGTCTTGGAGGTGTGTTGGTTCTTGGAGATGTGGTGGTTCTTGTGGGTGTGGTGAGTCTTGGAGGTGTGGTGGTTCTTGGATGTGTGATGGTTCTTGGAGGTGTGGTTAGTCTTGGAGGTGTGTTGGTTCTTGGAGATGTGGTGGTTCTTGTGGGTGTGGTGGGTCTTGGAGGTGTGGTGGTTCTTGGAGGTGTGGTGCATCTTGGAGGTGTGGTGGTTCTTGGAGGTGTGGTGCATCTTGGAGGTGTGGTGGTTCTTGGAGGTGCGGTGGTTCTTAGATTTGTGGTGGGCCTTGGAGGTGTGTGTGTGTTTGTTGGATATGTATGTGTGTACTCACTGAATTGTGTGTATATACTCACTGAATTGTGTGTATATACTCACTGAATTGTGTGTATATACTCACTGAATTGTGTGTATATACTCACTGAATTGTGTGTATGTACTCACTGAATTGTGTGTATATACTCACTGAATTGTGTGTATATACTCACTGAATTGTGTGTATGTACTCACCGAATTGTGTGTATGTACTCACCGAATTGTGTGTATGTACTCACCGAATTGTGTGTGTGTACTCACCTAATTGTGTGTGTGTACTCACTGAATTGTGTGTGTGTACTCACCTAATTGTGTGTGTGTACTCACTGAATTGTGTGTATGTACTCACTGAATTGTGTGTATGTACTCACTGAATTGTGTGTATGTACTCACCGAATTGTGTGTATGTACTCACTGAATTGTGTGTATGTACTCACTGAATTGTGTGTATGTACTCACCGAATTGTGTGTGTGTACTCACCTAATTGTGTGTATGTACTCACTGAATTGTGTGTGTGTACTCACCTAATTGTGTGTGTGTACTCACTGAATTTTGTGTGTGTACTCACTGAATTGTGTGTGTGTACTCACCTAATTGTGGTTGCAGGGGTCGAGTCATATCTCCTGGCCCCGCCTCTTCGCTGGTCGCTACTGGGTCCACTCTCTCCCTGCTCTGTGAGCTTTATCATACCTATTCTTAAAGCTATGTATGGATTCTGCCTCCACCACCTCACTTTCCAGACTATTCCACTGCTTGACAACTCTGTGACTGAAGAAATACTTCCTAACATCCCTGTGATTCATCTGAGTCTTCAACTTCCAACTGTGTCCCCTTGTTTCTGTGTCCCATCTCTGGAACATCATGTCTTTGTCCACCTTGTCGATTCCTCTCAGTATTTTGTATATTGTTATCATGTCTTCCCTATCTCTCCTGTCCTCCAGAGTCGTAAGGTCAATTTCCTTTAACTTCTCCTCGTAGGATATGCTCCTTAACTCCGGGACTAGTCTCGTTGCAAACCTTTGCACTTTCTCTAATTTCCTGACGTGCTTGCCCAGATGTGCGTTCCAAACTGGTGCTGCATACGCTAATATAGACCTGACGTACACGGTGTACAGAGTCCTGAACGACTCCTTACTGAGATATCGGAAAGTTATTCTTAGGTTTGCTAATCGCCTCAGGAAATATGTTCGGTATTATACTCACCCCAAGATCCTTTTCTTTGGAGAGTGTATGAGTGTGTCATCTAATTGTACTCACCTAATTGTGATTGCAGGGGTCGAATTGTAGTTCCTAGCCCAGCCTCTACACTGGTCGCTACTAGGTTCAATATCTCTCTCTCTGCTCCATGAGCCTTATCATACCTCTTTTTAAAGCTATGTATGGATCCTGGCCCCTCCACTGTGTGTGTGTATGTTTGTTCGTGTGTGTGTAATGTGTATGTGTAAGTTTATGTGTGTGTGTTTATGTGTATATAGTGTGCATTTGTGTGGTGTGGGAGGGTGAGTGTGTATGTGGTGTGTGTTTATGTGTGTGTATGTTTATGTGTATGTGGTGTACGTGTGTGGGAGTATGTGGTGTGTGTGTGTGTGTGTGTATTCTGGAATTCTTCCAATACCTCGGTGATTTCATCATTCTGGTTCAATAGCTGTGACATGCGTGATATTCCTGCTCTAACTCAATGTCGATTTGGATTGGGCAACTTAAGCTTTTCCGTAAAGTTTGAAATTTGGCGACTTACCAGCCTTTCAAAGACTTTCATGATATGTGATGTTAGTGCTGTAAATTTTGCCAGTATTCTATTGCCTTCTCTGGAGTGAGGAGCTACGACTGCACGTTTTACGACCCCAGGGGTATTAAGAATGCTCCTTCTAATGGAACTTAGCATTTCTTTAAAAATAAAACATGGCCGTACTTACATGTGAGGACATCTTTTGTATTTCGTTTTCTAATTCTGATACCAGAGCCTGTCCTACATAATATGTAGGACAGGCGCCTGTCCTACATATTATGTAGGACAGGCAGGGGTAATATTTTCTTTTCCTATATTTTTCAACTTTGCTTTTGTTTGGCGGATTGCTGAGTATTGATTCACTCTGTTCTTATAAAACTCTTGTATTTCCTTTTCACCGTTGACGTGTGACCATCCTCTAATTAATAAGTCATTTCTGTAAATGGTTCCTGACTTGGAATTCAAGTTTTTGTAGATTTTGATTTTCAATTTCCAGACGACTCTTTTGTTTTTGTTTCCTTTCTATGTCTTCCGTCTGGTTCGCAATTTATGTGTAGATAATGGTTCAGAGAACCGGCAAGTAGAAACGCTTCGCCAACCAGTGGCTTCCTCAGTCCAATACAGAGACGAATGGTCGAAGATCAGAAGTTTGAGGTAATCAGACCCTCAGCCTGGAGTCAAGGTAATCAGTCCATCAGTCTTGACATGAATACATCATATACGCGAAGGGCTTATAAACTGCAGAGAGGTGAGGTGAAGTAGTAGTAGGCGGTGTCACCTTGGACAAATCTATAGGTGGAAGTAGGTCATGCGTATAGGTTAGGTAAGCATAGTATTCCCTGTATCAAGATCCCAACATGTTGCTGTGTCTGGCAGTAATCTGGATAAATGAGCAAGATTGTCGAGACTGATGGACTGATTACATCGACTCCAGGCTGAGGGACTGATTACCTCAAACTCCTGATCCTCCCTGTATTAGACTGAGGAAGCCACGGTGTGGCGAAGAGTTTTCCACAATAAAGGTGTCCAAGTGTTGCACGCAATTTAAGTTTCTGCTCCATATAGATAATCTTTCTTTGAAGATTATCTTGCCTTCGTTTCTAGCATATTCTCATTTTTAAACAGTTAAAAACAACATATACATAAAGACAATAAGCAGTTAAAGACAACACGTATTTAAAGACAACAAGAAGTCAAAGACAACACGTACTTAAAGACAACAAGAAGTTAAAGACAAAAACAGTTAAACCAGCACGTACTTAAAAACAATGCTTACTCAAAGACAACAAGTACTTAAAGACAACACGTAGTTGTAGCTGACGACCACAGGAAGTTAAATAATCAGCAGTGGTAATATGTGACAAAACAAGAATAAATACAGCAATTCTACCATCATGTAAAACAATCACACTCATTTGGCAGGACGGTAGTACCTCCCTGGGTGGTTGCTGTCTACCAACTTACTACCTATGATTATATATATATATATATATATATATATATATATATATATATATATATATATATATATATATATATATATATATATAAGAAATAATATGGAAAAATATATCCAAGGATAGATAGTACTGAGGAAGTATATCCTGGGTAAGCGAAGCTGGAGGAAGTATATCCCGGGAGTATGTAAGAAGTACATTCTGGGAAAGTGAATAAGCTCCTCGCTGAAACCATCTCAGACCAAATGATGATAGTGTGGGAGTGAGGATGATGCTGGTGGGAGAGAGAGAGATGCTGGTGGGAGTGAGGATGATGCTAGTGGGAGAGAGAGAGATGCTGGTGGGAGAGAGAGATGCTGGTGGGAGAGAGAGATGCTGGTGGGAGTGAGGATGATGCTAGTGGGAGAGAGAGATGCTGGTGGGAGAGAGATGCTGGTGGGAGAAGAGATGCTGGTGGGAGTGAGGATGATGCTAGTGGGAGAGAGATGCTGGTGGGAGAGAGTGCTGGTGGGAGAGAGAGGAGATGCTGGTGGGAGTGAGGATGATGCTGGTGGGAGAGAGAGATGCTGGTGGGAGAGATAGATGCTGGTGGGAGAGAGAGAGACGCTTGTAGGATGCTAAGATGCTTGCTGCTGCTGCTGCTGTTTTTGATGATGCTCCTGTTGTTGCTACTGGTATTGCTGCTGTTACTCTTGTTGATTTTGCACCAGGTGTTACTGCCGTTGTTTCTGCCTCTGATGTTTTCTGCAGCTGCTGCTGTTGTTGCCACTGCTTTTGTAACTGCTGTTGTTGCTGCCACTGCTTTTGTAACTGCTGCTGTTGCTGCCACTGCTTTTGCAACTGCTGTTGTTGCTGCCACTGCTGTTGTAGCAGTTGCTGCTAGAGTTTCATAAACTACGGTTTATTTTACTGTTTTCGTTGTTTCTGTTACTGCTGCTATTACTGATGCTTCCGTTGCATCTGCAATTGTTGCTTCTGTTGATTTTTTGTTCCTGTTGAAGATATAGCTGCTGCTGCTGCTGCTTCTATTGCTGTTCTTGTAGCTATTATTACTACTGCTGGTGTCGCTGCTGTAGTTACTGTTGCTTCTGTTTACGCTGCTGTTGTTGCATTTGTTGTTGCTGCCGCTGTTGCTATGCCACTTCTGGCTGTTATTGCAACTGCTGCGGCAACGTTGCTAATGATGATGTTACTTCTGTTGCTGTTTTAAGTACTGCTTCTGCTTCGGCGGCAGCGGCGGTGACGACGTCAGCGGCGGTGACGACGGCAGCGGCGGTGACGACCTTAGTGAAAGTTGAACCATTTGTTTTCTTGATACTTTTGTGGCAGCAGTTACTTGTGTTGCTTGTGACGCTGTTGTTGCTTAAGTTGCTGATGCTATTGTTATTGATGTTGTGGCAGCAGCAGCAACGGAGTGTCGCTTGTGGCAATAGATGCTACTGCTACTTCCACATATACTGTTGGGCACAGATAGTGGCATCATTATGTCATTTGAGAGACATTCGAGTTTCTCAATAGTTTGTAGTTCTTGACCATTCCCCAGGATGCGACCCACAACGATCCACTAACTCCCAGGTACCTTTTCACTGAAGGTTAACAGGGACAGTGGGTGTGAGGAGACTCGTCCATATGTCTCGGCCTCCGTATACTGTTGCTGCTGCTGTTACTTAGTCCACATATACTGTAGCTGTTGCTGTTACTTATTTCACATATACTGTTGCTGTTGCTGTCACTTCGTCCACATAACAAAACAAAGCACACTACGATGACTGGAACAATGCACAACTAACCCTCACATAGAAGAGAGGAACTTACCACGACTTTGTAAATGGTCCAAGTCGGTCCGAAACGTTGTGGTAATCTCCTCTCTCCTATGTGTGGTTTATTTGTGTATTCGACCACATACACTGTACCTGCTGCTGGTATTTCAACTTTAATCCAGAGAATGTGTTTATTGGTAAAGGAATCCCCCAGGAAGCAAGAATCGTCTGGGGTGGTAAACAAGACTATTACAGCATCATTAAGGGAGGTGTAAAACAAGGGGGTTTCCTCTCACCTTTGCTTTTTAAATTATATATTGATATTGTTATTACAGATGTATCCATGGAAGTAGTCTGTAGCTTCTACCTTTTTTTTAGAGTATCATTCCGATTGATGATGATGATTCTGTTCTTTTTAACTGATACAAATGAATATTACAAAAAAATAATTAATTGTTTTGGTGCAGAATTGCAATGTATAAAGTCATAAATTAAAACTTGTACAACAAAACGAATGATATTTCGTGGAAATTTTAGATCTAATCAATTGGAAAATGTTATTAGTATGAAAAATTTGGAAAATTTCTGGAAAATTTTTAAAAAATTTGAAAATGTTTTTAGTTACTATGAATTTTTTTTATCATTTTAGATATTTAGGTCATTACACAGAGCGATTTTTTTTTTTACAATAAGGGAGTGGAAACGACAGTATATATATATATATATATATATATATATATATTTTATATATATATATATATATATATATATATATATATATATATATAACACGTTTCACGCAATATTTAATTGTTTTTCATACAGGATTAATTTTGACACTCTCTTATTTTTATATGAAGAATATTGCATGACTCATGAGGCTCGCATCTCTGGTACAAGTTTTTTAATTATAGGTATTTTAGCATTTTTAACGCTGCTGCTTTTTCAAATGTCCCGAAAAAAACAAATGTTGAGGATACGCACTTATAATAGTAGTCATAATGCTGCACGTTACGCAATATGTTACGCAATATGTTACGCAATATGTTACGCAAAATATATTACGCAATATGTTACGTAAATGAACGCAGATGCATCTAATGTGATATTTTATTGTGGCAACGTTTCGCCCTTTGTCAGCTTTGTCAGCTGTAAGGGTTTGACAGAGCGAAAAGTTGCCACAATATAATGGCATCTGTGGTCATTTATCTAACATTTTGTCAGTAAGTCTACCATTATCATTACGTAATTTGTTTTTAAATCAATGTATCATTGCTTTATAAGAATTCTTCCTGCGTAAGTGTCGTAAGAGGCGACGTAAATGCCGGGAGCATTTTAGTCGCCTTTTTATAAATTACTAAATTTAAAAAGAAAATTTTCGTTTGTCTTTTTAGGTCAACAAGCCTCAGTTTTCTTGAAAAAAAAATGCTTTATTACAAGCTAAGTATTTTACACAACTGATCAGTAGGATTTCTGTATTTTTAATCTTACTGGTCAAAGAGGTATATAATATTTTCTTGTCTTTCCCAGCTCCTCACTGATATATACCGGACACTGTATATGGCATAGTTATATAATAAGTAATTATAGGCATTTTTGCATTTCAAACATGGTCTTCACAAATATTTTGAAAAATTATGAGATTACCCATTCGTAGTAGTAATTATAATGCTGTACAATTATATATCATGCTCTTATTTAAGCATTATTTTGCTACATTACACGATAGATAAATCATTGGCCATTAAGAATTTTTTCAATATTGAATTTCATTCTTAAAACCGGGATATAATGTTTTCATGTATATTTCCAAACTCTTCGTTGATGCTGCATAATTTCCTGTTCAGCTATATGCATGTTATGATATCACAGATAAGTTGGTTACTGAATCATGAGCTAACTAGAAGCATGTAAATATGAGCGACTAAAGATATGAATAGTGCAGTAGTATTTTATTTGCTTATGTATATGTAATGTGTGGTGTGTGTGTTTGTTTATACTGGGGCGCATGTTAGGTCATAAAGCATTTTGATAAATACTGTAGTTACTGCTGCTGATATTGCTGCTTATTCCGCCTATACTGCTGTAGGTGCTGTTCCTGCTGATGTTACTGCTAATTCCACGCTTACTGTACGTAGCTGCTACTAGTGCTGCTGCTACTGTTTCTACAAATGGTTTAACCGCTTCTGTTGTTATTTCCAAATAGTATATTGCAGCTGCTGCTGCTACTTTCATATATTATGTAGCTACTACTGTTGTTGCTACTGTTTCTACTACTACTACTATTACTACTATTGCTACAACTGCTTGCTACTACTATTACTACTGTTTTTGATACTCACTATTTGTCATCTATTTATAATTGCAGGGGTTGAGCCATAGTTCTTGGCCCTGACTCTTAGTTCTTACTGACCGCCATTCCTGATTTCTGATCTTCGAAGACTCGATCATACCCACCCTTGAAACCGTGTATAGTGTTTCCCTGCATTACCTCTTCCTATAATTGTTTCTGCTCCCTCACCACCGAACGACTAAAGACGAGTATCCTAAGATTTATGTGGCTCATTTACTTCTTTATCTGCTATCTGTGTCCTCTGGCTCCCTCTCCTCTCCTCTCAGACAACCTCTTCCTATCCACCCTTTTAATCCCCTGAGCACTGTGCACGTCATCATCATAATATTCCTGGTCTTCCTCTCTTCTTGTCTTAGCATGTAAAGTTTCTCGTATCTTTCATCGTAGTTACCGCACCAGTTACGTTGCATATCTCTCATCGTAGTTACCGCACCAGTTACGTTGCATATCTCTCATCGTAGTTACCGCACCAGTTACGGTGCATATCTCTCATCGTAGTTACCGCACCAGTTACGTTGCATATCTCTCATCGTAGTTACCGCACCAGTTACGTTGCATATCTCTCATCGTAGTTACCGCACCAGTTACGTTGCATATCTCTCATCGTAGTTACCGCACCAGTTATGTTGCATATCTCTCATCGTAGTTACCGCACCAGTTACGTTGCGATATTCCTGATCTTCTCTGCTTTCTTAATGCGTCTGATTCAATGCTAGCTCCATGCTGACGCTGCATGATTCAATTTGGCCCCATCATAAGTCATGCATAATGTCCTAAATTAATCTTTGTTAACGTTTTAGAAAAGCAGTTCATATTATAAATAAATCTGCATATACTGAAATGCTTGGTGCGAAGTTTATTCCCAGATCTGCGTCCATGTACACTGTCTGCTGCGGCAGACTTCCCATCCTGTATTCCAAGTCAGATTTTCTATTCTTCTGTTCTCATTGCATTCTTATGCATCAGAATTGAATTCAATTTCTTGACCGAGTTTACATTTGATTAAAATCTGCTTGAGGCCTCTCCCTGTCGTCTCCAGTTGTTATTCCCTTCATTAAGTTCACATCATCCATAAACAGTGGCCCATAAGAGTAAGTATATTTTTATTATGAGCAGGACTCGTATCACTAGTCCTTGGGGACTCTACAGTCACGTGTGTTCTCTTCAGTACTTCATTTCCTACCAGCTGTAACATTCAACTGTGTATTATTTAGTGTTTTTTTTTTGTATTTTTACTGTTAGGAATTTTATTGCAATAAGTGATACCTATCACTAGTTGTAAGTGGGATAGTGATACAGACTGAGGAAAAGAACACATGTATACAATTCAGGACATTTATTAAAGGAAACATTTCGCCACGAGTGTCAAAACTATACATTAGAGATAAATAGTATTAAATATCACTGTACACAAGTGTTCCTCTCCTCATACTTATATCATTGTGTGACAACTAAGATAATGTCTGTGCTCTCTGTTGTACTGTCCCATATTTACCACCTTGTAATACTGTGTGATTGATCTGAAATCTATTTGCAACATTGAGTGAGCCAGGGGAAAGCACTGTTACTACCTTATATTAAATAACTACACAACAAGTGTGGGTGAGATTTAATTTATGCAGCCTTCCAAACCTCCTCTCCTCTAGCTCAGGGGTCTGTTGGCGTTTTATCACTGACTGTGCAAGGACGAAGAACAATGCTGTCTCCACCAACATAGCCTCACAATGCTGTCTCCACCAACATAGCCTCACAATGCTGTCTCCACCAACATAGACTCACAATGCTGTATTCACCAACATAGACTCACAATGCTGTATTCACCAACATAGCCTCACAATGCTGTCTCCACCAACATAGCCTCACAATGCTGTCTCCACCAACATAGCCTCACAATGCTGTCTCCACCGACATAGACTCACAATGCTGTCTTCACCAACATAGACTCACAATGCTGTCTCCACCAACATAGCCTCACCAACAAACACCCTCTACAAAATTACTTTTAGGACTAAAAATTCTGAGCATTTTTTGTGTCTGCAGTTGATGTCACTTGTGTGGACTCTACAGTACACCATCTATAAACTGTTAAGTGAGTTGACTTAGGTTTTGTCGTTGATGGCCAGTGAAGACTGTCGTTTTAAATACATTGTTGACTTTGCCATTTGGGGCGAGTGTTCCCAGTTCCTCTGTTCCACTTCAATATTTAATTGTGAGCAACTTCACTTCCATCTTCCTCACTGAAGTTATCTCTAATCTTCACTGCTCACCCCTTTCTCTCTCCTCCTCAGTGGAAACTCGGAATATTTTCTTCTGCTCATTTCCTTGGTTTCCTTCCTGTCATCCCTTACAAGTTCGTCTCCCTCTTCTTAAGTTTTATTATCTGGTTCCATTTTATGTCTTATTTAGCTATGTCTCGGCATGAGCTCTATTTCAGCAAATGCTGGAATGTCATTTTTTATTTGTTTTTCTACATGTCATGTCTCTGCACTGCTGTTTCTGTTGATGCTGCCACTTCTACAAATGCTGCTGCTACTGCTTCTGTAGTTGTTTTTGCCACCTGAGCTGCTTCTGCCGCTGTCGCTTCCACTTCTGCCACTGTTATCACCGCTGCCATTTTTCTCATTGACGCTTCTGCATTTTTTTGGCTGACACCTTCGGAGCTGCTCTGCACCTTATGCAACAATGTCCAGTGACTTTTACATGCTGAAGACAGCAGTAGCTGCTGTTATCAGCATGGAGTACGTCTGGTACTGCCGTCACGACAATGTTGCTACTTACCAGGGAAGGTACTGCCGTCACGACAATGTTGCTACTTACCAGGGAAGGTACTGCCGTCACGACAATGTTGCTACTTACCAGGGATGGTACTGCCGTCACGACAATGTTGCTACTTACCAGGGAATGTACTGCCGTCACGACAATGTTGCTACTTACCAGGGAAGGCAGGAAGGACGAGGGAAACAGGAGAGTCATCCACACTAACTTCTGGCAGAAAGATGCAGCTTCTCCGGTGTTATAACATTACAGGAGTTTACCTCAGTAGTGTCTCACTCCATGGCTTCTGCCTCTGCTGCTGCCTGCTGCTGCTGCTGGTACTGGTGTTGCTGCTGTTGGTGCTAGTGTTGTTGGTGTTGCTGCTGCTGGTGTTGTGGTTGCTGCAGGTGTTGCTGCTGCTGGTGTTGTGGTTGCTGCAGGTGTTGCTGCTGGTGTTGTTGTTGCTGCTGCAGCTGCTGCTAGTGTTGTTGTTGCTGTTGGTGATATTGCTGTTGTTGTTGCTGTTGTTTCTGCTGCTAGTGTTGTTGTTGTTGCTGCTGCTGCTGCTAGTGTTGTTGTTGCAGCTGCTGCTGCTAGTGTTGTTGTTGCAGCTGCTGCTGCTAGTGTTGTTGTTGTTGCTGCTGCTGCTAGTGTTGTTGTTGTTGTTGCTGCTGCTGCTGCTAGTGTTGTTGTTGCTGCTGCTGTTGGTGTTTTTGTTGCTGCTGCTCTTGCTAGTGATATTGCTGCTGATGTTGTTGTTGTTGCTGCTGTTGGTTTTGTTGTTGCTGTTGCCGCTGGTGTTGTTGTTGTTGCTGCTGCTGCTGCTGTTGGTGTTGTTGTTGCTGCTGTTGGTGCAGCTGCTGCTGATGGTAGTGTTGCTGCTGCTGTTGATGCTAGTGTTTCTGCTGCTGCTGGTGCAGTTGCTGCTGATAGTGTTTCTGCTGCTGTTGGTGCAGTTGCTGCTGATAGTGTTTCTGCTGCTGTTGGTGCAGTTGCTGCTGCTGCTGCTGCTGTTGATGCTAGTGTTTATGCTGCTGCTGGTGCAGTTGCTGCTGCTGTTGATGATGATGATAGTGTTTCTGCTGTTTTTGGTGCAGTTGCTGCTGCTGCTGATGGTAGTGTTTCTGCTGGTGCAGTTGCTGCTGCTGCTGATAGTGTTTCTGCTGCTGTTGGTGCAGTTGCTGCTGCTCCTGCTGTTGAGTTGCTGCTGCTGCTGTTGATGATGATGATAGTGTTTCTGCTGTTTTTGGTGCAGTTGCTGCTGCTGCTGATGGTAGTGTTTCTGCTGGTGCAGTTGCTGCTGTTGCTGATAGTGTTTCTGCTGCTGCTGGTGCAGTTGCTGCTGCTGCTGCTGTTGATGATGATGATAGAGTTGCTGCTGCTGTCGGTGCAGTTGCTGCTGCTGCTGTTGATGATGATGATAGTGTTGCTGCTGCTGTTGGTGCAGTTGCTGTTGTTGGTACAGTTGCTGCTGTTGGTGCAGTTGCTGCTGTTGGTGCAGTTGCTGCTGTTGGTGCAGTTGCTGCTGTTGGTACAGTTGCTGCTGTTGGTGCAGTTGCTGCTGTTGGTGCAGTTGCTGCTGTTGGTACAGTTGCTGCTGTTGGTGCAGTTGCTGCTGTTGGTACAGTTGCTGCTGTTGTGCTTTTGCAGTTGCTGCTTGGTACAGTGCTGCTGTTGGTCAGTTGCTGCTGTTGGTGCAGTTGCTGCTGTTGGTGCAGTTGCTGCTGCAGTTGGTGTGTCAGTTGCTGCTGTTGGTGCAGTTGCTTGCTGTTGTTACTGTTGAATTGGATGATCCTTATAACTGTTGTTGTTGCTGCCTGTTCGACGTTGTCCAACTGCTGTTGCTGCTAGCTGTTGTCCCGTTGATTTTGTCCAACTGCTGTTGCTGCTCGCTTTGTCCCGTTGATGTTTGTCCAACTGCTGTTGCTGCTACAGCTGTTGTCCCCGTTGATGTTTGTCCAACTGCTGTTGCTGCTACAGCTGTTGTCCCCGTTGATGTTTGTCCAACTGCTGTTGCTGCTACAGCTGTTGTCCCCGTTGATGTTTGTCCAACTGCTGTTGCTGCTACAGCTGTTGTCCCGTTGATGTTGTCCAACTGCTGTTGCTGTACAGCTGTTGTCTCCGTGATGTTTGTCCAACTGCTGTTGCTGCTATGCTGTTGTCTCCGTGATGTTTGTCCAACTGCTGTTGCTGCTACGCTGTTGTCCCGCTGATGTTGTCCAACTGCTGTTGCTGCTACGCTGTTGTCCCGCTGATGTTTGTCCAACTGCTGTTGCTGCTACAGCTGTTGTCCCGTGATGTTTGTCCAACTGCTGTTGCTGCTACAGCTGTTGTCCCCGCTGATGTTTGTCCAACTGCTGTTGCTGCTACAGCTGTTGTCCCCGTTGATGTTTGTCCAACTGCTGTTGCTGCTACAGCTGTTGTCTCCGCTGATGTATGTCCAACTGCTGTTGCTGCTACTGCTGTTGTCTCCGCTGATGTTTGTCCAACTGCTGTTGCTGCTACAGCTGTTGTCCCCGTTGATGTTTGTCCAACTGCTGTTGCTGCTACAGCTGTTGTCCCGTGATGTTGTCCAACTGCTGTTGCTGCTACTGCTGTTGTCTCCGCTGATGTTTGTCCAACTGCTGTTGCTGCTACAGCTGTTGTCCCCGTTGATGTGTGTCCAACTGCTGTTGCTGCAGCTGTTGTCCCCGCTGATGTTTGTCCAACTGCTGTTGCTGCTACAGCTGTTGTCCCCGCTGATGTTTGTCCAACTGCTGTTGCTGCTACAGCTGTTGTCCCGCTGATGTTTGTCCAACTGCTGTTGCTGCTACAGCTGTTGTCTCCGCTGATGTTTGTCCAACTGCTGTTGCTGCTACAGCTGTTGTCTCCGCTGATGTATGTCCAACTGCTGTTGCTGCTACTGCTGTTGTCTCCGCTGATGTTTGTCCAACTGCTGTTGCTGCTACAGCTGTTGTCCCGCTGATGTGTGTCCAACTGCTGTTGCTGCTACTGCTGTTGTCTCCGCTGATGTGTGTCCAACTGCTGTTGCTGCTACAGCTGTTGTCTCCGCTGATGTTTGTCAAACTGCTGTTGCTGCTACAGCTGTTGTCCCCGCTGATGTGTCTGCAACTGCTGTTGTTGTCCTCACTGATGTGTCTGCAACTGCTGCTGCTGTTGTTGTCCCCGCTGATGTGTCTGCAACTGCTGTTGTTGTTGTTGTCCCCGCTGATGTGTCTGCAACTGCTGATGCTGTTGTTGGTTCCGCTGATGTGTCTGCAACTGCTGCTGCTGTTGTTGTCTCCGCTGATGTGTCTGCAACTGCTGTTGTTGTCCCCGCTGATGTGTCTGCAACTGCTGCCTCTTCTGATTTTGTTGTGGTTGCTGGTGTTTTTGTTGTGGTTGCTGGTGTTTTTGTTGTGGTTGCTGGTGTTTTTGTTGTGGTTGCTGGTGTTTTTGTTGTGGTTGCTGGTGTTTTTGTTGTGGTTGCTGGTGTTTTTGTTGTGGTTGCTGGTGTTTTTGTTGTGGTTGCTGGTGTTTTTGTTGTGGTTGCTGGTGTTTTTGTTGTGGTTGCTGGTGTCTTTGTTGTGGTTGCTGTTGTTTTTGTTGTGGTTGCTGGTGTTTTTGTTGTTGTTGCTGGTGTTTTTGTTGTTGTAGCTGGTGCTGATGTGTCTATAATTATTTCTGCTGCTGCTGCTGTTACTTTTGTTGATGTGTCCACAACTACTGCTCTGCTGCTGCTGCTGTATCCGTCGATGCTCCTACGACTATTGTTGTTACTTCCGCTGCTACTTCTGTTATTGTTGCTTCTGCTCTTGCTATTGTTGTTGCTGCTGCTGCTGTTATTGTTGTTGCTGCTGCTATTGTTGTTGTCATTACTGCCACTACTGCTGTGTAGACCGACGGGTAGACACGAGAGAAAGGTTCTCTTGGGTCTCTGTGAGTCGTCTCTGAACGTCTTGTCTGGTTCTTTTTTTTTTTTTTTTCTAAATCTGTGAATGTTGGTATGACTGTAGCTTTTATTTTGCACGTACAAGAGCACAACTTCGGATACTCAGGAGTTCTTTCTATACAGGCAGTTGTGCGCAGTGTTACCAGGACCTTTGCCACACTTGATAGACTTCATGTAGCTTCGTTTAGAATGTTTGTACATAGGAAATTTTCTACATAGCGAATTTTGTACGAAGCAAATTTTGTACATAGTGCATTTTGCGTAGATGGTTGTGGGGAGTACGATTCTACTCTGCAGCCAAGGTCAGGACTGTTACAAAATGACACGATATCTATTAGTAATAGACATCTCCAGTTAACACTAGAAAGGAAGCCCTTCTAGCATCCAGCCTGTTACTGGGCTTTTGCAACAAAGTCAGTATCCTGGTCCAGTTATCCAACATATTATATATCTTAAGAGGATTGTAACTGATAGGGTACTAACCAACGAAATATATTTAAAAGGTTTATTATCAAAGTGAGTGTCTAGGGTTTCAAAGTAAATAAATGTATATATGATCAGGATGTTCATTAAGTTATGAATTAGGAGGTTAATTAGGAGGGTAGCTCCTACACTTGTTCTCATATACAATAATGCTGGCTGAGGGCACATATATCCAAAAGACACTAAAGTACCATCAGGTACAATATCAGTAATTACAATAATACAGATATATGCAAATAAGAATATACGTGTGTATGAGTGATCTCCAGGTAACTCTTAAGACTCGACTCAACCAGTGTCCGACTGAACAACTTCTCATAAGCTAGCTTCTCTAACAAACTGACAATCAGAACAGCTTGATTTACCAGTAAAATGACCAATTCGCAGAACAGCAATATAACAAGCAACAGCAACACAGCGTCAGGAACCAGGAGATAGAAAATCGACCCTAACTGGGGACCATCAATAGATCCTCCAAAACAGTCACAAAACTCCCTTTCTACTGAAGCTAGGTTCAGCATACAATCCCAAACTGTGGCGGTGCACAGATGCCTTATCGAATTAGTTCAGGAGCTGTAGCTAAAGACCTGAGTTGTCAAAGAGTGTCAATGTGACACACAACCCAGAAAAACGTCGAAAATCACTGTCTAGTCTATCCTCTGTGAATAGAGTTACACAGAGTCCTGAGAAGTATGTTTCGTCTCACCACCGAACACATACTCTACCCAAACAGAGTCTAAATGTCGAGAAAACAAACAGGGACAGGAGAGAGGTGTTGACACAACGATGTCCAGCTGCGTAGTGCTCTCGAGGAAGGAGCAGCTGACTCTTCCCAGCAACTAAACGCCGGCAGTATAACAAGCCTAGTGTCCTAATCAGTATTTTGCCAACTCCAAGGCACCTACTACAGACATGAGCACAATTTATAATGTTAGATCCTACCTAATGAACATAGCTAAGTCAAATAATGTCAAATAATAGTCAAATAGGTCAAATAATAATATAAAGCAAGATATTAACGATTTAGCTATTATCGAGAATATCAGCAATATAAAATTATAGAAAATGGAAATATATATCAATCACATATAAATATATATATACATTGGGGCCAAATTCTGGGGTCACAATAAGGACTGTACACAGAGAGGTTCTTGTGTAGGAGTGTGTACACAGAGAGGTTCTTGTGTAGGAGTGTGTACACAGAGAGGTTCTTGTGTAGGAGTGTGTACACAGAGAGGTTCTTGCGTGGGAGTGTGTACACAGAGAGGTTCTTGCGTGGGAGTGTTCCTGTATCAACCAGCTCCTGTGTAGGTTTCCATTATCCCATGGTGTGTTCTGTCACTCAGTGGTTCACTGTATGGTGTGATCTGTTACTCAGTGGTTCACTGCAAGGTGTGATCTGTCACTCAGTGGTTCACTGCATGGTGTGATCTGTCACTCAGTGGTTCACTGTATGGTGTGATCTGTCACTCAGTGGTTCACTGCATGGTGTGATCTGTCACTCAGTGGTTCACTGTATGGTGTGATCTGTCACTCAGTGGTTCACTGTATAGTGTGATCTGTTACTCAGTGGTTCACTGTATAGTGTGATCTGTTACTCAGTGGTTCACTGCATGGTGTGATCTGTCACTCAGTGGTTCACTGTATGGTGTGATCTATCACTCAGTGGTTCATTGTATGGTGTGATCTGTCACTCAGTGGTTCACTGTATGGTGTGATCTGTCACTCAGTGGTTCACTGTATAATGTGATCTGTTACTCAGTGGTTCACTGTATGGTGTGATCTGTCACTCAGTGGTTCACTGCAAGGTGTGATCTGTCACTTAGTGGTTCACTGTATGGTGTGATCTGTTACTCAGTGGTTCACTGTATGGTGTGATCTGTTACTCAGTGGTTCAATGTATGGTGTGATCTGTTACTCAGTGGTTCACTGTATGGTGTGATCTGTCACTCAGTGGTTCACTGCATGGTGTGATCTGTCACTCAGTGGTTCACTGCATGGTGTGATCTGTTATTCAGTGGTTCACTGTATGGTGTGATCTGTCACTCAGTGGTTCACTGCATGGTGTGATCTGTCATTCAGTGGTTCACTGCAGGGTGTGATCTGTCACTTAGTGGTTCACTGCAGGGTGTGATCTGTCACTCAGTGGTTCACTGTATGGTGTGATCTGTCACTCAGTGGTTCAATGCATGGTGTGATCAGTCATTCAGTGGTTCACTGCAGGGTGTGATCTGTCACTCAGTGGTTCACTGTATGGTGTGATCTGTCATTCAGTGGTTCACTGCAGGGTGTGATCTGTCACTCAGTGGTTCACTGTATGGTGTGATCTATAATTCACTGGTTCACTGCATTTTGTGATCTGTAATTCACTGGTTCACTGCATGGTGTGATCTGTAACTCACTGGTTCACTGCATGATGTGATCTGTAATTCACTGGTTCACTGCATTATGTGATCTGTAATTCACTGGTTCACTGCATGATGTGATCTGTAATTCACTGGTTCACTGCATGGTGTGATCTGTAACTCACTGGGTCCCTGCATGGTGTGATCTGTAACTCACTGGTTCACTGCATGATGTGATCTGTAACTCACTGGTTCACTGCATGGTGTGATCTGTAACTCACTGGTTCACTGCATGATGTGATCTGTAATTCACTGGTTCACTGCATGGTGTAATCTGTAATTCACTGGTTCACTGCATTATGTGATCTGTAATTCACTGGTTCACTGCATGATGTGATCTGTAATTCACTGGTTCACTGCATGGTGTGATATGTAACTCACTGGTTCACTGCATGGTGTGATATGTAACTCACTGGTTCACTGCATGGTGTGATCTGTAATTCACTGGTTCACTGCATGGTGTGATATGTAATTCACTGGTTCACTGCATGATGTGATCTGTAATTCACTGGTTCACTGCATGGTGTGATCTGTAATTCACTGGTTCACTGCATGGTGTAATCTGTAATTCACTGATTCACTGTATGGTGTGATCTGTAATTCACTGGTTCACTGTATGGTGTGATCTGTAATTCACTGGTTCACTGCATGGTGTGATCTGTAATTCACTGATTCACTACATGGTGTGATCTGTAATTCACTGATTCACTGTATGGTGTGATCTGTAATTCACTGGTTCACTGTATGGTGTGATCTGTAATTCACTGGTTCACTGCATGGTGTGATCTGTAATTCACTGATTCACTACATGGTGTGATCTGTAATTCACTGATTCACTACATGTTGTGATCTGTAATTCACTGATTCACTACATGGTGTGATCTGTAATTCACTGGTTCACTGCATGATGTGATCTGTAATTCACTGGTTCACTGTATGGTGTGATCTGTAATTCACTGATTCACTGTATGGTGTGATCTGTAATTCACTGGTTCACTGTATGGTGTGATCTGTAATTCACTGATTCACTACATGGTGTGATCTGTAATTCACTGATTCACTGTATGGTGTGATCTGTAATTCACTGATTCACTACATGGTGTGATCTGTAATTCACTGATTCACTACATAGTGTGATCTGTAATTCACTGGTTCACTGCATGGCTACTTTGTGCTCCTCAGATACAGTGATATCGGCCAGATTTAAGAGTCAAAGGTTCAACATCACAGTCAACAACTAGTAGTAATGAATGTTTGTTTGGCCTCGTAGTGTGGACAGTAATACTTAAAAATATTTAGGATAGCGGAGAATGTGGGTCATCAAAAAAGTGATTTTTTAGTCCGAGGTTCTTTTTGGAAGTTTATGAGGAAGGTTTTCAAATGAAAATTGTTTACTGGGCTTCTATTGTTGTCGGGTAGTTTGCCCAGACGTGAGTGTGCCATTTTCCTTTCTGTCTTACTGTACTGGGAGCTGTCTATGGAATGCTCATTACTCTCTGAAGGTTGATTCATTGCGTTGTCTCAAAATCCATGTCGTCCGCCTCTGGGTTCCCTAGGGACCGAAAATTGTGGTTAGCTGGTAGAGGAGACTTTATCATGTGTCCACCGCAACACTTCCCACATTTTCTTGAGAATGGCTTTGATAATATCGAATTTCTCATCCCGTCCTATTGACCATAGACTTCGTGGCGCTATTTTAAATTAGGTTAGGTGAGGTTTCTAAATTGAGTTTGCTCCAAAAAATAAAACATTTTATGTCAATGTCAATGAAAAAATATATATATCCCTATGTATATATATTTTCTTTTTGAAATGTTAAATTTTTAAGGAAATTTGACCTATTCGGCTTATACACACACACACAAACACATTTTTATTATTTTTTATTAACACATCGGCCGTTTCCCACCAAGGCAGGGTGACCCGAAAAAGAAAAACTTTCATCATCATTCAATCCATCACTGTCTTGCCAGAGGCATGCTTACACTACAACATTAACACCCCTCCTTCAGAGTGCCGGCACTGTACTTCCCATCTCCAGGACTCAAGTCCGGCCTGCCGGTTTCCCTGAATCCCTTCATAAATGCTACCGTTCTTTACACTCCAACAGCGCGTCAAGTCCTAAAAACAATTTGTCTCCATTTGCTCCTATCTAACAAGCTCACGCATGCTTGCTGGAAGTCCAAGCCTCTCGCACACAAAACTTCCTTTACCCCCCTCCCTCCAACGTTTCCTAGGCCGACCCCTACCCCGCCTTCCCTCCACTACAGATTTATACACTCTTGAAGTCATTCTATTTTGATCCATCCTCTCTACATGTCCAAACCATCTCAATAACCCCTTCTCAGCGCTCTGGATAATAGTTTTGGTAATCCAACACCTCCTAATCTCCAAACTACGGATTCTCTACATTATATTCACACCACACATTGACCTCAGACATGACATCTCCAATGCCTCCAGCCTTCTCCTTGTTGCAACATTCACAACCCATGCCTCACACCCATACAGAAGCGTTGGTATAACTATACTCTCCTCTTTGCTTTCATGGATAAAGGTCTTTGTCTCCACAAACTCCTCGGTGCACCACTCACCTTTTTACCCTCGTCAATTTTATGATTCACCTCATCTTTCATAGACCCATCGGCCGACACGTCCACTCCCAAATATCTGAATACATTCACCTCCTCCATACTCTCTCTCCAATCTGATATCCAATCTTTCGTCACCTAAGTTTTTTGTTATCCTCATCACCTTACTCTTTCCTATATTCACTTTTAATTTCCTTCTTTTACATACCCTGCCAAACTCATTCACCAACCTCTGCAACTTCTCTTCAGAATCTGCCAAAAGCACAGTGTCATCAGCAAAGAGCAACTGTGACAACTCCCACTTTGTGTTAGATTCTTTATCTTTTAACCCCACACCTCTTGCCAACACCCGAGCATTCACTTCTCTTAAAACTCCATCTATAAATATCTTAAACAACCATGGTGACATGATTATATATACCCGCCTGTTTCCGCGTGGTATATATATATATATATATATATATATATATATATATATATATAAAATATATATATATATATATATATATATATAGGAGGTACCACCTCTAGAAAAGACGATAAACGTACCTCAGGGAAAACTCGAGGTTCTCCCCGGAGCTGTTTGAATATTTTCTTCTCCTACCACTCCCTATATATAATATATGAATGCTTTATTTATAGACAGAATACATTGATAAAAACACAAACATGAACATGAATACAATGGTACAATATGTCAAAGATTATGAATCTCCTCCAGCTCCTCCGAAGCCGGACGCGAGCCAAGTATGCAGCATGCGTTTCCCCTCTGGATGGCCATGCTGAGATGCTGGAACATTAACGTGGCTTCCCTTGGGTCCCTGGTGGTGTCGATGAGTCTGAAACCCAGTTCTTTAAGGAAACGTGTTGCATTTTTTCCCCACGCTCCCAAGGTCTCTGATCCCACTGGGACAAATTGATACTGTTGGCTTATGTCCCTGTACTTGCCGATCTTGTACTCCTCTCTGTGGTCAGCAGCTCATCCCTGTCGCCCGACACTGTGATGGATGTAGGTGTCAGCCAGTGTCGACACACAGGTATAATCCCATGCTAAGAGCTTGCCATTCTTCCAAGGATAGATGGTGATCCCGTCGGGGCGGTTTGCTGGGTTGTGGGCATTGTTGGCTGCTAGTGATCGACGCTCTCTCTCGGCTGGGCATCCAGCTGTAGCAAGGGTTCTCTTTATGATGGCGTTGACTCATTGTGTCTTGCATGCCAACCCTTGGTTTTAGAACAGTTAAGACCATGTAGACCATATTGGTCGGCTTGCGCATCGCCGCAAATACACGTATATTCCGTGTGAATGGGGGCAGCAAGGCGTAGAGTTACTGCAATACGAAGGGTCTTAGGGTTGAGGCGTGTTCACATGGCCGAAATGGGAACTGTTTGGAGGAAGTCCCCAGAGTGATGTGCACTCACAGCTAGGAGACGGGCAGTCTCCCTGTCTGATGTTACGGCCCTAAGCATATTGGCAAGTATCTTTTCAGTGATGGGGCCGTCCCAGCTTGACTGTTTGTAGGCCAGTTCTTCACTAGGTTTTGGTGTTGGAGCAGCAAGAGTCTCCCATTCAGTGATGGCACTGGTGTAGCTAGGGTCCTGTATTCCTGCTGAATCACTGAGGTTGTCTGGAAGAATTTGTTTTATTAGCTCATTTGATGCTATGGAAGAGGATAAGAAAGCTGGTAGGGCAATCTGGGAGGATTTGCGTACTCCCAGCCCCCCAAGTCTGACTGGAAGTGAAGCTTGCAACCACTGTCCATCTTCGAGGGAAAGATTCAATACACTCTCTAGCATGGTCTTGAGGAGAGAGTCTTATTCCTTGAGTTTCGGGCTGCTGAAGGCTGGGGAGCATCTCAGGAAGTATGTAAGTTTTGGGATTGACAGGCACCTGGTGAGTAGGTAGAAGGCATCATGTGTATCTATGTCTTTCATCTTACCTTCCATCGTCCTGAGGTCTGAGATTTTTTTTTCCAGGACCAGATCGATGGCATTGTGCCCAAGAGGAACACCAAGGAGAGTGCTGTTGGCTGGATCAATGGCTCGTGCCTCTGGTAAAACAGCCCTAATGTTCTGGATCATCTGTGGATTGGTGGAAACTATTTCACATTTGGTGGGGTTTAAAGATAGGCCCAGGCTCTCTACCATATCTTTAATTTTCCTGATGTCTCCTAGGAGAGATTCTGTAGTGCCAGCTAGGGTGCCATCATCCAAGAACCAGATATTGAGCTCACTGGACACCGCTTCTGTGACTTCCTGATGACTAGACAGAATAGAAAGGGGGCGAGAGGGTCCTCCTGTTGCACACCCTCACACGAGTCAATTTCATAGTCCCCAAACAATAGTTTAGAAGCCACACTATAACACGATTCTATGAAGTGATAGAGGGAAGGAAAGTGCCTAGAAACTGCTTGGAGAGCAGCATCCCTTCTGACTGAGTTGAAAGCATTGGCAATGTCCAATTTGATCAAGGCTTTTTCATTGGACATGTTGTTGATGTATACTCGTGCTGCATGGGCAGCTGCTTCACAGCCTTGTTGAACACCAAAACCGAGCTGAGTTGGTTTCAACATTGAGGCAACATCTTGACTCACCATTCGTACTGCAGCCTTGGCAACTAGGCGCCGAAGGGTGTTGCCCACTGCAATGGGTCTGATTCCTCCATCCTTTTTCCGGAGGGCACAAAGTGAAGCACCAAAGAAAAGGGGTCTAATGGCCTCTGGGACACTATCAGCCAGGCACACATTGGAAAATTTGGTGAGTTCAAACAGCAACCTCTCAGAAACCTCACCAAGACCTGGATTGAGCATTTGTTTTAAGTGTTGTGGCCTTAAACCGGTGAAACCTCCTGCTAAGCCCTGTGGAAATGACATAGCAGCTTTATACACATCGGCGTCCCGTAAGGTTAAATGTTCTTCACCTGCTGCAATGTCAAGGGGGTCAATGTTGGTAGTGGGAGCCCTGGGTGGATGTTTGTCCTTCAGGGCTTGTGCTGTAATGACATCCTTAGGAGCGATGGCATCCTCACTGGTTATAAGCCTCAGTGCTCCGATAGTATTACCTCTTCTATTTTACTGCTAATTTGGGCCCTGATTTTTGAGGCGTCAGGTGTCCTGTTGTTGACATTTGCCTGGCGGGTGTTTGACGTCCTGGAGGGGAGACGGACAAGGTTGTCATCTCTAGGGAATGCGTTATATATATATATATATATATATATATATATATATATATATATATATATATATATATATATATATATATATATATATACATGCAAAAAAATCGCGAAGAAGCGATACAAGATGTAAAAAAACACGGGAGACTTAATTGATAGCTCTAGGTCTTTCGTGTTGCAATCAACACATCATCAGGAGATTGCAGTGTTGCAGAAAAGAGTATGAATTACAAGCAAACATGTTCAGAGAATCATTTTTGCTAGAGTCTAGCAAAAACGCGTGGAGACAGAAACTCAGAAGATTAACTGATCTGTATATTTAGATCTCCTTCTGGGATCGCATAATAACTATTCATAAGTGCACCATTATTCCTCACATCATGATACAGTTAACTTTCTGTATTCGCATCCATGCTTTTGAGATCTTTGCGCATTTGCAGCCCAAAATTCATAGACGAAAAAATCTTAAAGATTTATGAAATAGCTAATGATCTAAAATACCCAAATTTCGTAATTGATAAATCCTTTTAAACTGCTAGAAATACATTTTACAATCTAAAAATGACAAACAATCACATTCAACCAAGAATATGTTGATCCTCCCTTAACATGAAAACTTTCTCGAAATACTTTCTCTACTTAAGAATATTAAAATCAAAGTTGTGTTTAAAAATTTTGATTCAGTGAAAAAAAAAAAAAAACTTTTTATTCAAAATTCTCCAGAAAATGCTGACGGCTGTGTCTATAAAATTCTCTGTAAAAATATGTAATAAAGATTATTACGGTCAAACTGGGAAAAGCCTTGAACAGAGAGACAGACAGAGAGACGGAGAGAGACAGAGACAGAGTCAGAGAGAGATAGAGAGAGACAGAGAGAGAAGAGCTATTAATTAGCGAGAGAGGGTGAAAGATAATGGGAAAAGAACTGGAATAAAGAACTTTTTATAAAAAATGTTGTAAAGAGGTCGGAGTGGAGGGAGAGACAGAGAGAGGAAAAGTGAGATAAAAGAAGTGAGAAAGGAGAGAGAAGCAGTGAAAGAGAGGAGACGAAGAACGAAGAAGATGAGGAGGAGAAAGACGAGGAAGAGATTTAGGATGAGGAGGAGTAGGAATAAAATGAGGAGGACGAGAAGAATGAAGAGGAAGAGGATTATGATGATTAGAGGGAGGATGAATAAGAGGAGGATAATAGAAGACATGATATAACAACCATGGATAATAGAAGACATGATATAACAACCATGGATAATAGAAGACATGATATAACAACCATGGATAATAGAAGACATAAACACAATTCGACAAAGGAAAACAATGAACAAACTTGGATAAAAGTATAAATAAACATCCTGTGGATAAAAACAATTTTTTAAAGACATAAACGACACAAAAACATTTTATAATAGTAGTCAGATAATAATATTACAAAAACCGTGTTAAAAGATCATTTATAAATACCCCAGAAAAAAAACGTGGAAAATAAAAAAATGTCCCACGAAGCAAAATAAAGAAAAATATATACAAAAGGGAAGAAGAGAAGTAGATAGTAAATCCAAGAGCAGAATTATTTAAAGGAGGAAAGAGCGGAGGATAAGGTGAAAGAGAGGAACGTGGAGGTAGCAATTATGATGGAAAAGAAAGTGGGTTTGGCAGAGAGGGGAAGAGAAGGGAAGGCAAGGAATGAGTAAACTGGAAATAAAGGAGAGAGAGATAACGGAGGGAGGAAAGAGAAAGATATTATGGGAACAGTAATGGTATTTGTGAAACAACTGAGTTAGTAAAGGGAAAGGGAAGTGGAAGAAGAAGAGAAAGAGGAAAGGAAGAGAGAGTAAGTGGAGGAGGAGCAGGAGCAGAAGAAGCAATAGGAGAAGGAGGAGGAAGAAGAGAAGGAGGAGGAGCAGAAGAATCAAGAGGAGGAGAAGGAAGAGCATGAGGAAGAGCAGGAGGAGGAGGAGGAGGAGGAGGAGGAAGAGCAGGAGGAGGAGGAGGAGGAGGAAGAGCAGGAGGAGGAGGAGGAGGAAGAGGAGGGGAAGAAGAAGATAAAAAAATAGGAAGAAGAGGCAAATGAGAAGAAGAATGAATAGGAAGAAGAGAGCCTTTTAATCCAGGCAACTCAGCCTGTGGCCAGATTTTTCTGATGCCTGCCTGTTCAGCTAGGCTGTTGCTGTTAGCTGCCCACTGGCCCATATATCCATCACAACCTGGTTGATCTGGCATGTAGTAGTCCAGTTTCCTCTTGAAAACTTCTGATACCTGGTAACAGCAGATTGAAGAGTCCTTGTGTTCTCTTGTTGTGCAAGTGCCGTCCATGCATTTCGCTGGGCCTATTTTTCTTTATGATTCCTTGCCATATACTTATTATTTGGTTTTTCTTTCTCTTTTGCTCAACGGAGTACATTCCAGGCACGTTGAGGTGTTCAGGACAATATATATATTCTGTTCACTAAGCGACTGGTCAGCTGACACTATTATTCCCAAGTCCTTTCCATTTTCCTCTCGTTCTATTTGGTCCTCCTGAGTTTTGTATACATGTCTTATTTTGAGCTTTTCATTCTTTCCATATCTGAGCAGTTGAAATTTGTTACCAATGAATATGTAATTTTCATTGCCCTTATAGAAGACTTTACTGATTGATATCTGTTTAAAAATTTTCAGTATCCCATACCGACGTGGCTCTCATGCTTATTTTATATCATCCACAAAAATGATAGGAAGCTGTGTAGGCGCCACGACCGCGCCTTCATCTGCTCAACTTTCAAGCGTAAATTTCGCTTTGTTTACTACCACTCCTTGCGTTTTGTTCTTCAGAAAATCTGCATTTTGGTATGCTTCCAGTGTTGACTTGGGTTATGTAAGTCAATATTTTCAAGAAAGTTTGTAATTTGTCGTCTCACCAACCATTCAAAGACATTTATGATGCGCCATGTTAGTACTTCAGGTCTATAAATGTTTTACCAGATCTTTAGAACCTCCTTTGTGGAAAGAAGCTACGCTGTCTTTTTAAGGATTCTAATTTTTGTTTCTAGACGTAAGCTTTTTTTTTTTTTAAATCCTGACTGTTTATGCTTATATTGTGTATTTTGCATTTGTTTATAAATAAAAAAAATAAAAAACTCCATGAATCAGGCCCAGTGGCGGCAGTTGCGCGCACGTTTTCTATTTCCTTGTCGAATTTTAGGAGATTTGAATTTGTCACATATATGATTTGCAGAATGGATAAAGGTAATGAAAAAATCATGTGGTTCCTCCACTCAACGTACATAGAGTTACTCAGTGGATTGCTGAACACTGAACCATACGGGTTTTTTTTTATTAACACATCGGCCGATTCCCACCAAGGCAGGGTGGCCCTAAAAAGAAAAACTTTCATCATCATTCACTCCATCACTGTCTTGCCAGAGGGGTGCTTTACACTACAGTTATAAAACTGCAACATTAACACCCCTCCTTCAGAGTGCAAGCACTGTACTTCCCATCTCCAGGACTCAAGTCCGGCCTGCCGGTTTCCCTGAATTCCTTCATAAATGTTACTTTGCTCACACTCCAACAGCACGTCAAGTATTAAAAACCATTTGTCTCCATTCACTCCAATCAACTACGCTCACGCATGCTTGCTGGAAGTCCAAGCCCCTCGCACACAAAACCTCTCTTACCCCCTCCCTCCAACCTTTCCTAGGCCGACCCCTACCCCGCCTTCCCTCCACTACAGACTTATACACTCTCGAAGTCATTCTGTTTCGTTCCATTCTCTCTACATGTCCGAACCACCTCAACAACCCCTCCTCAGCTCTCTGGATAATAGTTTTGGTAATCCTGCACCTCCTCCTAATTTCCAAACTCCGAATTCTCTGCATTATATTCACACCACACATTGACCTCAGACATGACATCTCCACTGCCTCCAGCCTTCTCCTCGTTGCAACATTCATCACCCATGCTTCACACCCATATAAGAGTGTTGGTATAACTATACTCTCATACATTCCCCTCTTTACTTCCATGGACAAAGTTCTTTGTCTCCACAGACTCCGAAGTGCATCACTCACCCTTTTCCCCTCATCAATTCTATGATTCACCTCATCCTTCATAGACCCATCTGCTGACATGTCCACTCCCAAATATCTGAATACATTCACCTCCTCCATACTCTCTCCCTCCAATCTGATATCCAATCTTTCGTCACCTAATCTTTTTGTTATCCTCATCACCTTACTCTTTCTTATATTCACTTTCAATTTTCTTCTTTTACATACCCTACCAAATTCATCCACCAACCTCTGCAACTTCTCTTCAGAATCTCCCAAAAGCACAGTGTCATCAGCAAAAAGCAACTGTGACAACTCCCACTTTGTATTTTATTCTTTGTCTTTTAACCCCACACCTCTTGCCAAGACCCTCGCATTCACTTCTCTTACAACCCCTTCTATAAATATATTGAACAACCACGGTGACATCACACATCCTTGTCTAAGGCCTACTTTTACTGGGAAATAATCTCCCTCTCTCCTACACACTCTAACCTGAGCCTCACTATCCTCATAAAAGCTCTTCAGTGCTTTCAATAACCTACCTCCTATTCCATACACCTGCAACATCTGCCACATTGCCCCCTATCATACGCCTTTTCCAGATCCATAAATGCCACAAAAACATCTTTACCCTTATCTAAATACTGTTCACCTATATGTTTCACTGTAAACACTTGGTCTACACACCCCCTACCTTTCCTAAAGCCCCCTTGTTCATCTGTATCTTTCAAAAATTCGCTCAATTCTTTTTCGTTACCCGTGTTCAAATTTATTGTGAGTAATGGCCCAGTTCAAAAGGTTCACTTTTTACTCTGATTTTGCAAATGTTTACAAGTATTCAGGAATTTTTTCAATTTCCTTCATTGCTTTTTGCTTCCATTGTGTTTCTTTCTGTCTGGTATGAATGTTTAATGCTGAATGGAGGAGACAGCTGATAGAATCTAGAGACAAAAGGAGAAACAGAGAAAGGAACAGAAGACGATAAAGACAGAATGAAAGCGAGAGGGAAAAGTAAGAGAGGGCAGCCAGGACAGCAAGAGGGCAGGCAGGCAGGCAGGCAGGCAGGCAGGCAGGCAGGCAGGCAGGCAGGCAGGCAGGCAGGCAGGCAGGCAGGCAGGCAGGCGGGCAGGCAAGCAGGCAGGCAGGCAGGCAGGCAAGCAAGCAGGCAGGCAGGCAGGCAGGCAGGCAGGCAGGCAGGCAGGCAGGCAGGCAGGCAGCAGGAGAAGAGGCAGGTTGGCAGTAATCAGCTGGCAGGCAGGCAGGCAGGCAGGCAGGCAGGCGGCGGCAGGGCAGGCAGGCAGGCAGGCAGGCAGGCAGGCAGGCAGGCAGGCAGGCAGGCAGGCAGGCAGGCAGGCGGGCAGGCAGGCAGGCAGGCAGGCAGGCAGGCAGGCAGGCAGGCAGGCAGCAGGCAGGCAGGCAGGCAGGCAGGCAGGCAGGCAGGCAGGCAGGCAGGTGGCAGGCGACAGGCAGGCAGGCAGGCAGGCAGGCAGGCAGGCAGGCAGGCAGGCAGGCAGGCAGGCAGGCAGGCAGGCAGGCAGGCAGGCAGGCAGGCAGGCAGGCAGGCAGGCAGGCAGGCAGGCAGGCAGGCAGGCAGGCAGGCGGGCAGGCAGGCAGGCAGGCAGGCAGGCAGGCAGGCAGGCAGGCAGGCGGCAGGCAGGCAGGGCAGGCAGGCGGCAGTCAGCGGCAGGCAGGCAGGCAGGCAGGCAGGCAGGCAGGCAGGCAGGCAGGCAGGCAGGCAGGCAGGCAGGCAGGCAGGCAGGCAGGCAGGCGGGCAGGCAAGCAAGCAGGAAAGAAGGCAGGTTGGCAGTAATCAGCTGGCAGGCAGGCAGGTTGCTGAGCACACACAGTGCAGGACACAACACTTTTTAACACTTCGAATGCCAGGAGCTGGATTTTAACGAAACAACTCACGTTTATGACTGACTCAAATGGACTTAATGATTGCACGTTTGATGGTCTCCAATAGACAGGAGCGAGTGTTGGTCTCAAATAGACAGGAGCGAGTGTTGGTCTCAAATAGACAGGAGCGAGTGTTGGTCTCAAATAGACAGTTGCGAGTGTTGGTCTCAAATAGACAGGAGCTAGTGCTGGTCTCAAAGAGACAGGAGCGAGTGTTGGTCTCAAATAGACAGTTGCGAGTGCTGGTCTCAAAGAGACAGGAGCGAGTGTTGGTCTCAAATATACAGTTGCGAGTGTTGGTCTCAAAGAGACAGGAGCGAGTGTTGGTCTCAAATAGACAGGAGCGAGTGTTGGTCTCAAATAGACAGTTGCGAGTGTTGGTCTCAAATAGACAGGAGCGAGTGCTGGTCTCAAAGAGACAGGAGCGAGTGTTGGTCTCAAATAGACAGTTGCGAGTGATGGTCTCAAAGAGACAGGAGCGAGTGTTGGTCTCAAATAGACAGGAGCGAGTGTTGGTCTCAAATAGACAGTTACGAGTGTTGGTCTCAAATAGACAGGAGCGAGTGCTGGTCTCAAAGAGACAGGAGCGAGTGCTGGTCTCAAATAGACAGTTGCGAGTGTTGGTCTCAAATAGACAGGAGCGAGTGCTGGTTCAAGAGACAGGAGCGAGTGTTGGTCTCAAATAGACAGGAGCGAGTGTTGGTCTCAAAGAGACAGGAGCGAGTGTTGGTCTCAAATAGACAGGAGCGAGTGTTGGTCTCAAATGGACAGGAGCGAGTGTTGGTCTCAAATAGACAGTTGCGAGTGTTGGTCTCAAATAGACAGGAGCGAGTGCTGGTCTCAAATAGACAGGAGCGAGTGTTGGTCTCAAATAGACAGGAGCGAGTGCTGGTTTCAAAGAGACAGGAGCGAGTGTTGGTCTCAAATAGACAGTTGCGAGTGTTGGTCTCAAATAGACAGGAGCGAGTGCTGGTCTCAAATAGACAGGAGCGAGTGTTGGTCTCAAAGAGACAGGAGCGAGTGCTGGTCTCAAATAGACAGGAGCGAGTGTTGGTCTCAAAGAGACAGGAGCGAGTGTTGGTCTCAAATAGACAGGAGCGAGTGTTGGTCTCAAATAGACAGTTGCGAGTGCTGGTCTCAAATAGACAGTTGCGAGAGCTGGTCTCAAATAGACAGTTGCGAGAGCTGGTCTCAAATAGACAGTTGCGAGAGCTGGTCTCAAATAGACAGTTGCGAGTGCTGGTCTCAAATAGACAGTTGCGAGTGCTGGTCTCAAATAGACAGTTGCGAGTGCTGGTCTCAAATGAGCGGGAGCGAGTGCTGGTATCAAATGGACGGGAACAAATGGTCTCACATGGACGGATGTTAGTGCTGGTGTCAAACAGACGGGAGCGAGTGCTTCTCAAATAGATAGGCTTCTTGAGAGAAGCATCTGGCTCTGAATACGGGAGGGATTATGAAAGACTGCATCTGGCCGGAAGTGACAGAGATGGAGAGGGATGGTACAGGGTGTTAGCAGAGAGACACAGAGAGACAGAGAGCACCATTCGCTGGATAAACCCTAAATCTGCTGTATAGTAGCACTGGACATCACCGGACCTTACGAAAGAGTATGACACCCGGGGCTCTAGGCTAAACTGTATAATACTAGTTGCATCTGGCTCTGTACTACGTAAAGATGCATCTGGCTCTGCACTACGTAAAGATGCATCTGGCTCTGTACTACGTAAAGATGCATCTGGCTCTGCACTACGTAAAGATGCATCTGGCTCTGTACTACGTAAAGATGCATCTGGCTCTGCACTACGTAAAGATGCATCTGGCTCTGCACTACGTAAAGATGCATCTGGCTCTGCACTACGTAAAGATGCATCTGGCTCTGCACTACGTAAAGATGCATCTGGCTCTGCACTACGTAAAGATGCATCTGGCACTATACTGTGCCGAGTAGTTCTCGGCGTATTGGTGCCACTGTTCCACAGAGAAGTGTACTTGGGCCATTGTTATGGAATGTTTACATCAGTAATCTTCTTCAGCTCATCCCAGAATCCCATGCATATGTAGATGACTATACTCTGACATTTATTTATTCAAGAAAGATAATGTTAGCTGCCCTCAGTTACATCAATCGCCAGCTTACAGCTATATCAGCCTGGCAGTTACATTTGTTTCTGAGAAAACACAGATGATGATGGTTTCTAGACACTATGATGGTAATGCTGGAGCAGAGGTAAGAATGAATGGGAGAGTGTTGGTGTCCGGGGATGAGGTTCGAATCCTTGGGGCGAAATTTGATTTCAAACTGACTATGAAGATCCATGTAGGAAATCTTGCAAACAAAGCAGCCAAGAAGCTAACAGCACCTAGACGTATCTCGCTTCTGCTTGACAGTAGAGGTTGCAAGACTGTACAAACGGTGGGCATTATCAAGTCACACAGATCTACGTGAAGTCTCCGGTGAAGAATATTGAGGATGACTGCTGAAAAGAGGTTGTATCTGAGAAGGACCCGTCCAGCATGGGCTAGTAGGTTTGTTGCTCTGTAGGATAACGATGAAGAAGTTTCCTGGCAAGGGGTCCAGCTATGTTATAGAAGCCGTTGTTCTGGTTGAAATTGTTGGTTATACAGATGAATGATGATTTCAAGATCCAGCGTCTCTGAGAACCTTTTTTCCTGGCGATGAGTCTTGAGTCTCTGTTGTTAATTAAATGGTTGGGTGAGTTTCGTTATAAAACACAAGAGTTCCTCAAGTCATCCATTCTTCTGGTTTATTGGTGTTCCGAAATACGTGTTTGGAGGTCTCTGGATATTTCATCCACGTTTAATTGGTTGTAATCGTTGCAAGGGATTATATTCACCCCTGCAGAGGATCTCCTCTCGGTGGTATCTTGTTTGGGTGAGTTGAAGATGTTATATGCATGACGTCTGTAGTTTTTAATTAAGTGGTGAGGATAGCGAAGTTTAAAAAATACTTGCTCGATGAAAGAGCATTCTTCCTTAAGGAATTCACTACTACACATTCGGCGGAGAGCACGAAGGAAGAAGTCTATAATTACGCCACGTTTAGTTTTGGTGTCGTGGTGAGAGTAGAAGTGGAGAAGATCGTGTTGGTTGGTTGATTTTCGGAATTCTTTAAAACGAAGCTCGTTGTCAGCTTCGCCAAGAAGAACAACAAGGAAAGGAAGAGTGTCGTCGACTTCTTCTCTTAGTGTAAACTGGGCTGATGGCTCGACCTGGTTTAGCTGTGTTGAAGAGCAGGAACGTTGAAGAGTCTGAAAGTTATGATGAGAATGTCGTCAACATAACGGAGCCAGGCGACCGAAGAAGGAATAACATAGGAAAACAACTCAGCTTCTAGATGTTTCATGTATAGATGTATAGATTCATCAGTACAGCACTAAATGAGGAACCCCTGGGCAGTCCAAAAGTCTGTTTAAAAAAATAATTTTCAAAAGAGAAATATGCGACACCAACATAGTTCAACAAGGCCGATGATATTGCTGGCTGGAATAGTAAGTTCGAAGGAGTCATTTTTCCTGCACAGATCACTGGCTTGTATAGTGGGTACTTTGGTAAATAGAGATGTCACGTATAGACTGAGTGTGTCCAAGAAATTAGGAAAGTGTTTAGAAAGAGTCTATGAGAGCTGGTAGGAGACACTGCCTATTCCAGATGAGATGAGCCTCAATGGAATTCCTGGCTTGGGAGTTTTCGGCAGGCCGTACATTCTGGCTGGTCTGAGGCTGCTGGGAATGATTTACAGAAGTTTCTTCCCTTGGACCCGACCTGGATAGATCTGTCATTTATGTAGAACCTTCAACACTGGAGGGATGTGAGTGGCTTTACTGCTATGTACGAGGCCACTGTTGTCAATAAGCCATATTTGGCTCCTCTCCGAGGACAGCGAGAAGATAACTTCATCACAACAAGACAGACAGAAAACAGCAACTACACTCTGGCTGTGTCCGTCAACTGTGATCATTCATTCCTATAATGATTCGAGTCTGGAACATTGTACAGCATAATTATATCAATGAAATAAAGTCAGTTGAACAAACGAAATAGCTGGCCAGTAGATGGCTCCAACTTCATCCTATTTTCTATTTACATGTCGCATAACAATAAAAAAGCTTTTAAATGAGTTGAGGTAGATAGCAGCTCTTAGCTTATAAATAAAGATACGAACTCTCAGCCTAATCTTGTAAATAGATAAAAAACAGAGAGAGAGAGAGAGAGAGAGAGAGAGAGAGAGAGAGAGAGAGAGTGGGTGTGTATTCTATCAGTAGTTTAATTCCATTAGTGACTAGAAGGATTAATGCAGGATATTTTTAGGTATGAGTTGCCCGTAGCCTGGTCCCTAACCCGGCCTCCTAGCGCATCAAAGCCTGATCAACCAGCTGGAGAATTTGACAAATTATGCAACATAAGGCCTCACACTGGCTTCATCAGCCCAATACAAAGAAGAACGGTGTGAAGAGAGGTGTTTGAGGTAATCAGTCCTTCAACTTGGACTCACCTGACTACAGTATATAAGCCACTTCTCCGACCATATCATGTAGTTTCTTCAAGATTGATGGACTGAACACATCGACTCCAGGGACTGATTACCTCAAGCTCCTTCTCTCTTCACACCGGTTTTCTTTGTACTGGACTGATGAAGCCACTGTGTGGCGAAATGTTTCCTCAATAAAGATTCCCATATGTTGCATAAGTTTCTCATTCTCCAACTTGACGGTTTTCTAAGACATTTATCACAACTGATCAACCAGGCTGTTACTGCTGGTCGCACGCAAACTGACGTACTAACCACAGCCCGGATGGTAAGGTACTGACTTTAGGTGTCCGTACATTGCCTTCTTGAAGACAGCCAGGGGTCTATTGGTAAACTGGGAGGCAGTTGAACAGTCTTGGGCCCCGGACACTTATTGTGTTGTCTCTTACCATATTCGTGGCGCCCCTGCTTTTCATTGGGGGAATGTTGCATCTCCTGCCAAGTCTTTTGCTTTCGTAGGGAATGATTTTCGTGTGCAAATATGGTACTAATCCCTCTAGGATTTTCCAAGTGTATATTATCATGTAGCTTTCTCGCCTGCATTCCAGGGAATACAAGTCAAGGAACTTTAAACGTTTCCAATAATTTAGGTGCTTTATCACACTTATGTTTGCTGTGAAAGTTCTTTGTATACTCTCCTGGACAGCAATTTTACCTGCCTTGAAATGTGTCGTTAGTGTGCAGCAATATTCCAGCCTAGAGAGAACAAGCGATTTGAAGAGAATCATCATACCTAGTTTTGAAGGTTCTCATTATCCATCCTATCATTTTTCTAGCAGATGTGGTAGATACATTGTTGTGATATTTCAGTATACTCATGGCACCCTGCTTTTCATTGGTGGTATTTTGCACTGTCTTTCTTTCATAGGGAGTGATTTCTGTGTGCAGATTTGGGACCAGTCCCTCTAGGATTTTCCAGGTGTGTATCATGATGTGTCTTTCTCGCCTGCTATTGCATGCAAGGAAGTACGTCACCTTATTCGGAGCATGTTAACACACCCATTTAGGCTGCCTCACCAACCAGCGAACCAGGTCGCTAAGGGTTTGATGATCGGGGCCCTGCCATCAGATCAGCACCTTGGTTCAGCCAATCATAATGTGAATCTAGCAATTGTAAAGGTGACGTTGATTTCACTCACATCTTTACGATTGTCATTTCCACTCTGTGCTGGTTGCTGCACGGTTGTCTCTTGTCTCTTGGCTGCTGTTTTGCCTTGACTACCATGGCGTGCACTAATACCTACTCTGATGTATATAGTGTACATACTTGTATAAAGCTATATATATATATATATATACTTGGTGAAGGAAAATACAATTCAAAGTTTTCTACTGTGTTTACTTTGCTCTAAGCTCCCTTTTACACTCAGGATAACAGGCCTTGAGAACCTGAGGTTGTAATACCTGCTTTCCAAGGAGTACAGGTCTTGGGACCTCAAATGTTCCAAGTGATTTAGGTGCTTTACTGAACTTACATTGAACATGTAGTAAAAGTTCTCTATATATTCTCTATATCTGCAGTCTCTCTCGCCTTATGACTGCTAGCATACAGTCTAGAAGAAGAAGTGACTTAAAGAAAACCCTGACTAGCTTGGCATCTTTTGTTTTGAAAGTTCTCGTTGTCCAACCAATGATTTTCCTCGTGGTTGTGATGACAATATGGTATTCTTAAAAGTGAGATCCTCTGATAATATCACTCCTAAGTTTTTAGGTTAGTTTTTAGCAATATAAGTGGTTAAAATTATCTTTGTACTTCGTTCTATCTCTTATTTCCTCAGTTGTCTGTGGCCCACTGGGAGACTTGCACTGTCATTAATGAATACCAGTAATGCGAATCTTAGTATCATCTGCAAAATATGATACAGGGATGTGATTGATGTCCCGTTCTTTGTCGGATATGAGGATGACGAGAAAAGATTGGGGAAGTATACTGTGTGTTAGGGAGCAGAGCATTTCAATGTGGCAGTCTCGACATTACTGTTTACCTTTACTCTTTGTGTTTTATTTGTTAAAAAGTTAAATAAACATCTGCCCACTTTTCCCATTATTCCATTTGCGCCCATTATGTGCGCTATTACACCATGATCACAGTTGTTGAAGGCTTTTGCAAAGGCTATGTATATTATATCCTCATTTTATTTGTCTTCCTGTGCATCGATGACTATGTTGCAATGGTGCAATAGTTGCGAGAGGCAAGAGCGACCTTCTCTAAAATCACGATGCTCTGACTTTTGCATTTGCGGTGGATCCACTTGATTAGCAATATTGTTTCGTAAAATCTTTCCAAAGACATTTTTTAATGTGGGACATTAATGCATTCCGTCTGCAGTTCTTTTCTATTGTTTTGCTACCTTGTTTGTGGAGTGAGGGCTTATCTATTTTTTAAATGACTGATGACCCCTGTGTCTAGGCTCCCTCTCCAATGTGTATTTAAGGCATATGATAGGGGTCTTATAGTTCTTGATGAATACGGAGGTCCAAGATTTTGGGCAGTGTGCACGGGTATGTCGTCAATGGCATTTTTTGAAGTCATATGTGGTTAGGATTATGTCGGAAATTTTGAAGATGTTGAGAAGATTTTGAGTTATATTCATGAAGAATTCATTCAGATTGTCTGATTCATTCAGAAAGTCTGATTAATGGCTCATTAAATACAGTAATATTGAAACATTTGTATTTGACCCATTATTTTACTGTCATCAGTGTGAGTACCCAATAATGAATTAATCTTTTGCTTTAGATTTTCCACACTAGAAAAAGTACTTTGGATTTTTTTCAATTTCATTAATTGTTTACCCTGAATTTCTTGGACTCTGAACGATTCATTTATTTTCAGTGTTTTCTTCTGCACTTCAGAAAGTCCAACATCATCTGGAAGTTCAGTGACTTCTTTGTTTGTAGAGGGAACAATTTTCACTCTGTAGGCTTACATGTGTCGAGCATATTGTGCCACTGAGTTCATTCTCTTTAGACGCAGATTCGATTCAGTGTCATTCAAAATATCTAACCAGCATGTTTAGCTAAGGCCATGATTTAATTTCATCCCAGTTGATGTTTTTTATTGTTAAAGATGAATTTTGTGAAGACGCCCCAGTGACTGTACTCACCTAGTTGTGGTTGCAGGGGTCGAGTCATAGCTCCTGGCCCCGCCTCTTCACTGGCCGCCTTTAGCTGGTCAGGATACGTGTACACGCAGATCTAAACGTCGATTAGATTGTGATCCGAATTTACCATCTTCGACAATGTTGTATACCGTACCAGATCTTCATTATGCATAAAACTAAGGTTAATGGTAGTTTTTGGTATTGTAGGCTAATATGTTTGCTGGCTTGAGGCGAATTCATTACAGAATTTCAATAGTTCATTAGTCTGTGAACGTTTATCTTTTCTGCCTCATGGGATAATTTCTGATATCACTGTATTTGCTATATTCTTCCATTTTATATATCTTGAACTGATATCACCAAGAATAGGATATTTGGGGGGTGGGGGGTGAATGACCTGGCTCCATCGTTGACCTGGTTTCATAGTTAACCTGGTTCCACAGTTGTCCCTGTTCCATAGTTCACCTGGTTTCATCGTTGACCTGGTTCCATAGTTGATCTGGTTCCATCGTTGACCTGGTTCCATAGTTGACCTGGTTCCATAGTTGACCTGGTTCCATAGTTGACCTGGTTCCATAGTTGACCTGGTTCCATAGTTGACCTGATTCCATAGTTGACCTGGTTCCATAACTGACCTGGCTAAAACGTTGACCTATTTCCTATAGTGATCTGGTTACATTAATCATTTGGTTCCATACCTGTCCTTGTTCGACTAACACACTGGCACCATAACATACGACTAACACACTGGCACCATAACATACGACTAACACACTGGCACCATAACATAAGCCTAACACACTGGCACCATAACATACGACTAACACACTGGCACCATAACATATGACTAACACACTGGCACCATAACATATGATTAACACACTGGCACCATAACATATGACTAACACACTGGTACCATAACATACGACTAACACACTGGCACCATAACATAAGCCTAACACACTGGCACCATAACATACGACTAACACACTGGCACCATAACATATGACTAACACACTGGCACCATAACATATGACTAACACAATGGCACCATAACATATGACTAACACACTGGTACCATAACATATGACTAACACACTGGCACCATAACATATGACTAACACACTGGCACCATAACATATGACTAACACACTGGCACCATAACATACGACTAACACACTGGCACCATAACATATGACTAACACACTGGTACCATAACATATGACTATCACACTGGCACCATAACATATGACTAACACACTGGTACCATAACATATAACTAACACACTGGTACCATAACATATGACTAACACACTGGTACCATAACATATGACTAACACACTGGTACCATAACATATGACTAACACACTGGTACCTAACATTTTAATAACAACTGGACATAACATATGAACTAACCCCACTGGTACCATACATATGACTCAAACACACTGGTACCATAACTATACTACACCACATACCTATCACCCCACCATTACCATGACACACCATCAAATGGAAAGATATGAACATCTAGCAGCACCAGTGAACAGTGAGTGAACCACTCACAACACACAGTAAACCATCGACTACCACTACCACCACGTAACAGTATGACCCTTCACACACACATCAAGTGAGAACAGATGGTAGTGAAACTATCTAGACAGCGACACAGTGAGAACAGATGGTAGTGGAACCAGCTTGACAACAGCACAGTGAGAACAGATGGTAGTGGAACCAGCTTGACAACAGCACAGTGAGAACAGATGGTAGTGGAACCAGCTTGACAACAGCACAGTGAGAACAGATGGTAGTGGAACCAGCTTGACAACAGCACAGTGAGAACAGATGGTAGTGGAACCAGCTTGACAACAGCACAGTGAGAACAGATGGTAGTGGAACCAGCTTGACAACAGCACAGTGAGAACAGATGGTAGTGGAACCATCTTGACAACAGCACAGTGAGAACAGATGGTAGTGGAACCAGCTTGACAACAGCACAGTGAGAACAGATGGTAGTGGAACCAGCTTGACAACAGCACAGTGAGAACAGATGGTAGTGGAACCAGCTTGACAACAGCACAGTGAGAACAGATGGTAGTGGAACCAACTTGACAACAGCACAGTGAGAACAGATGGTAGTGGAACCAGCTTGACAACAGCACAGTGAAACAGATGGTAGTGGAACCAGCTTGACAACAGCACAGTGAGAACAGATGGTAGTGGAACCATCTTGACAACAGCACAGTGAGAACAGATGGTAGTGGAACCAGCTTGACAACAGCACAGTGAGAACAGATGGTAGTGGAACCAGCTTGACAACAGCACAGTGAGAACAGATGGTAGTGGAACCAGCTTGACAACAGCACAGTGAGAACAGATGGTAGTGGAACCAGCTTGACAACAGCACAGTGAGAACAGATGGTAGTGGAACCAGCTTGACAACAGCACAGTGAGAACAGATGGTAGTGGAACCATCTTGACAACAGCACAGTGAGAACAGATGGTAGTGGAACCAGGAAAACAACGACACAGTAGAAGTACAAAGACTAGAAGTACAAAACTATCCATTATTTACGCAAGTGGCTCTAAGTAAAAAAAAATGTGAAAATACTCTACTTTTATCGATATTTTGTCTAAATAAAGATCTGTTGTGCAAACCTTTGTCTTCGTTATGCATTTTAACAGAAATATTCGAAAGTAAAAGAAGAACATAAACTGCGTCACAAAATATTAATTAAAAATATTAGGCAGAGGGAGAGAGAGAGAGAGAGAGAGAGAGAGAGAGAGAGAGAGAGAGAGAGAGAGAGAGAGAGAGAGAGAGAGAGAGAGAAAGAGAGAGAGAGAATTTTGCAAGAATTGCTGGCTTCACCTTTTGGATGAGAAGAGAGAGGCAAGGGCAAGGAGGTGTTGCTGTGTGCTTCTCTAAAAGTGCACATGCACAGCACATTGATGTTGCCATCCCTACTCATCTTCAAATGATGTTCTTCAAGCTATGCATAAACACTAGTACCTCTGTACTAGTACGTGCAATGTGGCAATATGCAGACACTATCAACTTCCTAATGGAAAATGTGGACTCCCTTCTGCTCCAACACAACTGTCAACATATCATACAGAGGGACTTTGATGATCTTCTTGCAGTGTTTGACATGAGACACTTTGTTGATTTCCCTACTCACATCTCTGGCTCCTCCCTCGACCCAGTAGTGAGTGATCTGGCAGAAGGTATAGTCACTTGTCAACCCTCGGCTATGTTGGATCGTCTGACCACAAGGCTGTTTTTACGACACTGAAGATCCCAACAGAACGAGGTGAGGATTCCACACGTATAACCTGGCTGTGGGAAAGACGTAATTGCCCAGCCCTTTGCTCTGAGCTCGCCACCTCCGATTGGAATGCTCTTCTCCAAGGTAATGTTGACGACCAAGTGAATGCCTTCACTGAACACATCCTTAATCTACAACAAGAACACATCCCTCACCGGCAGTATGTGACGAAGCCTACAGGTCAGCCTTGGTTTGGCTTTCGTTGTAGAGAGGATGCTACTGCTAAGTACAAGACATGACGAAGGTATAAGAGACAACCTACTACTTATAACAGGAACTTGCACAGGCAAGCCTGTAGGCATATGGGTGAAGTTCAAAAGTGGGCCATCGCTAAATGGGAGGTGGACACAAAAAGAAAGATAGCATCAGGTAGAGTGGGCTCCAAAACCTGGTGGTCCCTGGTCAAGGACAGACAAGGTTATCTGCCTGATGAACTTATTCCACCTCTAAATCAACAGTATGGGATCACTTCTACTAGTAGTCAGGAGAAAGCGGACCTGATCCAGCATGGGACCCTCCTTGGCTAGCTTCAAGAACTGTGTCAAAACTGTCAGTGGTGACAATAAGGCAGGAGGAGGTGAGCATCTTCTTCTTAAAAAGCTTGACCAAGAAAAGGCTGTGGGCCCAGACAAGTTGAGACCAAGATTGCTGAGATGTGCAGACCAGCTAGCAGCACCTCTAACTCGCATCTTTCAGCACTGCCTAATACAGTGTAAATGTCCTCCTCTGTGGAAAAAGATCAGAGCAGAAATAAGCAACTACAGACCAGTGTCACTTCTGTCAATCACTGGTAAAATCCTTGAGACAAAAATCTCAAGACAAATGGCAGTTTTTTGACTACCACTCACTACTTTGTGACCGTCAATATGGCTTCAGGAAACGTTACTCTGCTGCTGATATGTTGTTAAACCTCTCCACTAAATGGCACCAGTCACTGGATGAATCCAAAGTCAGCTGTGTGGTAGCACTGGACACTGCTGGTGCTTTCGACCGAGTGTAGCACCAGGGCCTCTTGGCAAAACTGCAAGCACTGGGAACTGCAGGCTCTACACTATGTGTCCTCAGTGATTACCTTCATGGTAGATCTCTAAGGGCAGTTCTCAATGGAACAGAATCATCAAGACATCCTATTGGGACAAGTGTTCCACAAGGAAGTGTGCTGGGACCATTGTTATGGAATGTCTATTTCAATGACCTTCTTCATCCTATCCCAGAATTCCATGCATATGCAGACGACTGTACTCTGATATTCACTTATCCAAGAGAATAAATGCCAGCTGCTCTAAGCTACATCAATCACTGGCTAAGAGCTATGTCAGCTTTGGAAAACCGATGGCAGGAAACATTTGCACCTGAGAAAACACAAATGATGATGGTCTCAAGGCACCATGATGGTAATGCAGGAGCAGTAGTAAGTATGAATGGGAGAGTGTTGGTACCCAGGGAAGCAGTTGATATACTTTGGGTGAAATTTGACTCCAAACTGACCATGAAGAACCATGCTGTAAATCTTGCCAGGAAGCTTACAGAAATTCGACGTATCTCGCATTTTCTCGACAGTAGGGGTTGCAAGATTCTGTATAAGGCACAAGTACGCTCACACCTTGAGTATGCTCCACTTTCTTTGTTTGCCTGCCCCCCCCCCCTTCTCTCATCTGCGACTGTTTGAGAGAATAGAGAACAGAGCAAGACGTCTCATCTCTCGCCTGGACCCATTCTGGATAGATCTGTCATTTCAGCAGAGCTGTCAACACAGGAGGGATGTGGGTGGCCTTACTGTTATGTACAAGGCCAAACTGTCAAAGTACCACACTTGGATCTACTTCGAGGACAGCGAGAAGCAAGCTACTATACCACAAGACGGGCAGAAAGCAGCAACTTCACTCTGGTTGTACCTTTCTCCAGAACATCATTTCATCTGAGATCATTTATCCCAAGGGTGACTCGAGTCTGGAACACATTCGTACAGCATAATATCAACGAGATAAAGTCAGTTGATCAAATGAAAATGCTGGCCCACAGATGGCTCCAACTTCATCCTGTTCCCTACTTGTATGTTTCATAACAATAAAAATGCTTTCAAATTAGCTGATGTAGGTAACAGCTTTTAGCTTGTCAATAAAGTTAGGAATCCGTAACTTGTCAATAGCTTGTCAATAAAGTTATGGATCCTTAGCCTTACCTTGTCAAACCCTGTGTAAAAAAAGAGAGAGACAGAGAGAGAGAGAGAGAGAGAGAGAGAGAGAGAGAGAGAGAGAGAGAGAGAGAGAGAGAAGGAGAGAGAGAGAAGGAGAGAGAGGGGGAAACCTAAGTGATTATTAATAAAATTTTGTCACAGGAAAATCGTGTTAACTAATTTATGAGACTCATACGCTACTCTGGGGAAATATAAAATAGCTTTCAAATATTTGAATGGTGAAATGATGATAAGGCTGATTATATCCCATGTTGAATTAACACTGTAGCAGTGTATGGTTCCTCACTGATTAGCACTAACCAGAGTTAGTTAAAATGAGTTATGATGAAGGAAAAGAGAGAAGATAATAACCACATGTAAAGAAATGAGAGAACGTGAAAGAGATTTTAAAAAGAAAAAGATTTCTAAATACGTGCAATATGAGGTAAGAAAGGGGAGGAAGGGATAATAGAAAATTATCCCTCAGGGTTGAGTAGTGCGATGATTTGTTAGAGGAAGTAGGAAGAGGAAATTTTTGATTTTGTGGAATTTTGTGATGAATAAATAATAGAACAGAGGGACACCAAGAGCACGCACGCACACGCACGCACGTACACGCACGCACGCGCACACACGCACACACACACGCACGCACACACATACAGGAGCTGTGACTCGACCCTTGCAACCACAACTAGGTGAGTACACACGCACGCACGCGCACACACACATACACACAACTAAAAAACTAGAAAAAGTGCGAAACTATGCAAGAAGCTTTGTTCCTAAACTAAGTGGCATAAGCTACCAGGAGACGCTAACGAAATTAGACCTAATAACACTGGGGGATAGAAGAAACAGGGAGGACATGATAACAACATACAAAATACTCAAGAGAATTGAAAAGCTAGGGAGGGATAAGCTGTTTGAGAGGCGAGAAACGGGATCTCAGGGGCACCCTTGGAAATTGATGAGCCATAGGTACGTTAGGGAATATTTCTTCGGTCACAGAAGGATCGGGAAGTAAAATTATATTGGTGAGGAAGTGGGGAAGGCAGGTTCCATACATAGTTTTAAGAGCAGGTACGATAAGGCTCACTAGGCTAAGAGGGAGCGAATCTGAAGAGTGGCAAGTCAAGAGGCAGGGCCAGGAACTGAGAACTGACCCCTGTAAGCACAAATGAGAAACTGGAGGTGAGTGTCAACATGTGAGAGGTGGTGTGAACACCAGGTAGGGATGCCAGGAAACAAGCTACTTGCAACCACCAAGAAAAACGTCTGGACGTGAATAATGTCTTAAAATTGATACACTTAATACACATAAGCTGCTTACAGATGGAAGCTCCTACCAGCTAAATAATGTTGAAAAACATCAGTTACGTATATTTGTTGTTGAAACGTTTCGCCTACACAGTAGGCTTCTTCAGTCAAATACAGAGGCAGCAGGTGTAGTAGTGACATGAAGATGATGTAATCAGTCCATCAATCTTGGGGAAATAGTATTTGAGGTGGTCAGTCCCTCAGCCTGTAGAAGAGTTCAGCAAATTAAGATTTTTTTGAAAAAAAAAGTTCTTAATTTGCTTAGAGAAGTCCTTAATCTTAGATATTTAATCAAAGTTTAATATTTAATTAAAAATGAAGAAATCTCATCATGAGCACTGCAGAAGAATGGAAGAAAACTTGTTTATTGCAACAGGAGACATAGTAATGACGTACAAGATACTCTTATAACTGGACAGAGAGGAGGGACAGACTGCTTGAAATGAGAGACGCTGATACACTCTCGAAGCTGAGGATGTTAGGAATGCTAGGAAATACACGTTACTATATGGAATGAGAGTGATGAGGAGGTACACTTTGAGTAGTCGGCACTATTAATACCGGTCAGTTAAAGATTAGAGATGGAGCCAGGAGCTGAGACTTGACGAACGTAAACACAAGTTAGTGAGCACGAAAAGAAGCTGAGGAAGTAAGCTGCTCTAGTGTAGTCTCACTGTTATCTAGAGTAGTGTCACTATTACCAATTGTAGCGTCACTATTATATAGTATAGTGTCACTATTATCTAGTGTAGTATCACAGTTATCAAGTGTAGTGTCACTGTTATCTAGTGTAGTCTTACTATTATCTAGTGTAGTGTCACTATTATTTAGTGTAGTGTCACTATTATCTAGAGTAGTCTCACTATTATCTATTGTAGTCTCACTATTATCTAGTGTAGTGTCACTATTATTAAGTGTAGTGTCACTGTTATCTAGAGTAGTCTCACTATTATCTAGTGTAGTGTCACTACTATCTAGTGTAGTGTCACTATTATCTAGTGTAGCTCACTATTATCTAGTGTAGCTCACTATTATCTAGTGTAGTCTCACTGTTATCTAGTGTAGTCTTTATCAAGTGTAGTCTCACTATTATCTAGTCTATTATCTAGTGCAGTGTCACTATTAAGTAGTGTAGCTCACTATTATCTAGTGTAGTGTCACTATTATCTATTGTAGTGTTACTATCAACTACTTGAGCGTCACATGAGAGGAAGGAAGTGGCGTCTAGGTTGAACATGTCTGGCCTCACGTTGTGTGACGCACTGACCCAGGTTCAACACAGCTGGTAGGGACTCAAGGTTCAACACAGCTGGTAGGGACTCAAGGTTCAACGTGTCCGTCACCACGACAGCCAGAGGAGGTGACCAGAGGATCAAGAGTTACATGGCTTTCACAACTTACCACACAACTATAAACATGGTGAAGGCAGAAAGTTTCAATGTGTGTGAGAAGCAACCTTCCCTCCCCTTCCCTCCCGCAGCTGGGACCCGCAGCCGCAGCCGCTGCTCGCGGATTCAATGCGAAAAATACCAGAACGTATCGAGATGGAAGAAAAAAAAACTGTTTGGAGAGTTTCAGTTGAAAAGTTTGAGTCTTATGAAAGAAAGGTGATTTTTTCCTTGCCATGGCGATGAGGAAACTTGGAAATGGAATCACCGTATAAAATGCCAGATAACTTCCCAGCCAAAGAAGAAACATTATCAGAACTGCTGCAAGGAGGAAGGAGGAAGGAAGTAGCATGATGTTGATTCAGTATCTTGAAAGATGGCGTCAGGCAAGGTGGTGGTGTGTGTGTATACTCACCTATTTGTGGTTGCAGGGGCCGATTCATAGCTCCTGGCCCGACTCTTCGCTCGACGCTACTAGGTCCACTCTCTACCTGCTCCCTGAACTCTATGGTACCTCTTCTTAAAGCTATGTATGGATCCTGCCTCCACTACATCACTCTCCAGATTGTTCCACTTCTTAACTCTATGACTGAAAAAGTACTTTCTAACATCCCTGTGACTCATCTGAGTTTTCAACTTCCAATTGTGACCCCTTGTTGCTGTGTCCCATCTCTGAAACATTCTGTCCCTATCCACCTTGTCAATTCCTCTCAGTATTTTATATGTCGTTGTCATGGCTTTCCCATCCCTCTTATCCTCCAGTGTCCTCAGGTCGATCTTCCTTAACCTCTCCTCATAGGACATATTCCTCAGGTCCGGGACTGCAGCACCAATACTGAGACACAACTAATGCAGCACTACCACTCCACCCCCACCACTGCAGCACACCACTGCAGTACCACCACTGCAGTCACCACCTGCAGCACCACCACTGCAGCACCACCACTGCAGTCACACCACTGCAGCACCACCATTGCAACACGAAGACACTGCAGCACCACCACTGCAGCACCACCACTGCAGCACACTGTGAGCACCACCACTGCAGCACACCACTGCAGCACACCACTGCAGTACACCACTGCAGTGACCACCACTGCAGCACGCACCACTGCAGCACCACACACTGCAGCACCACCACTGCAGCACAACACTGCAGTACCACCACTGCAGTACCACCACTGCAGCACCACCACTGCAGTACCACCACTGCAGCACCACCACTGCACCACACCACTGCAGCACCACCACTGCAGTACCACACTGCAGTGACCACCACTGCACACACAGCTGCAGTACCACCACTGCACCACACCACTGCAGTCCACCACTGCACACACCACTGCAGCACCACCACTGCACCACACCACTGCAGCACCACCACTGCACACACCACTGCAGCACCACCACTGCTACACCACTGCAGTGAGCCACCACTGCAGTACACCACTGCAGCACCACCACTGCAGCACCACCACTGCAGCACCACCACTGCGTACACCACTGCAGTCACCTGCACACACTGCAGCACCACCACTGCTACACACACTGCAGCACCACCACTGCAGCACCACCACTGCTCACACCACTGCAGCACCACCACTGCAGTGCACACCACTGCGCTACCAACACTATGCAGCACCACCGCTGCCACAGGCAGCACCACCACTGCAGTACCACCACTGCAGCACCACCACTGCCACACCACTGTCAGCACCACCACTGCCACTGTGCACCACCACTGCAGCTACCACCACTGTGCAGCACCACCACTGCAGTACCACCACTGCAGCACCACCACTGCTACCACACCACTGCAGTGCCACCACTGCAGCACCACCACTGCAGTACCACCCACGTGCAGCACACCACTGCAGTGCCACACTCGCAGCACCACCCTGCAGCACCACCACTGCAGCACCACCCTGCACCACACTGCAGCACCACCACTGCAGCACACCACTGCAGTCCACCACTGCAGTACCACCACTGCGTACCACCACTGCAGCACCACCACTGCAGCACCACCACTGCAGCCACCACTGCAGTGCCACACTGCAGACCACCACTGCGCACCACCACTGCAGCACCACCACTGCAGCACCACTACTGCAGAAACCCACTGCAGCACACCACTGCAGTACCACCACTGCAGCCCAACAATGCAGCACCACCACTGCAGTGCCAACACTGCAGCACCACCACTGCAGTACCACCACTGCACCACACCACTGCAGCACCACCACTGCACACACTGCAGCACCACCACTGCAGTACCACCACTGCAGCACACCACTGCAGCACCACCACTGCAGCACCACCACTGCAGCACCACCACTGCAGCACCACCACTGCAGCACCACCACTGCAGCACACCACTGCAGTACCACCACTGCAGTACCACCACTGCAGCACCACCACTGCAGCACCACCACTGCAGCACCACCACTGCACCACACTGCAGCACCACCACTGCAGCACACCACTGCAGTACCACCACTGCAGTACCACCACTGCAGTACCACCACTGCAGCACCACCACTGCAGCACCACCACTGCAGCACACCACTGCAGTACCACCACTGCAGCACCACCACTGCAGCACCACCACTGCAGCACCACCACTGCAGCACCACCACTGCAGCACCACTGCATGCCACACTGAGACCACCTGCAGCACCACCACTGCAGCACCACCACTGCAGCACCACCACTGCAGCACCACCATTGCAACACGAACACTGCAGCACCACCATTGCAACACGAACACTGCAGCACCACCACTGCAGCACCACCACTGCAGCACCACCACTGCAGCACCACCATTGCAACACGAACACTGCAGCACCACCATTGCAACACGAACACTGCAGCACTAAACGCTACTGCAGAGAAAATAGAGGAAGCCGTGTTAGGCAGGTACCGTGATGCAGGTATGTGTGTGTGTTCTTACCTATTGGTGGTTGCAGGGGTCGATTCATAGCTCCTGGCCCCGCCTCTTCGCTTGTCGCAACTACGTTCACTCTCTCCCTGTTCCATGAGCATTATCATACCTCTTCTTGAAGCTAAGTACGGATCCAGATTGTTCTACTTCCTGACAACTCTATGACTGAAGAAATAGTACTTCCTAACATCAATGGGACTCATCTGAGTTTAGAACTTCCAGTTGTGTCCCCTTGTTGCTGTGTTTTAACTCTGAAACATTATGTTGCTATCCACCTTGTCAATTCCTTTCAGTATTTTATATGTCGTTATCATGTCCCCGCTATCCCTCCTGTCCTCCAGTGTCGTCAGGTTGATTTTCCTTAACCTCTCCTCGTAGGGCATACCCTTTAGTTCCGGGATTAGTTTTGTTGCAAACCTTTGCACTTTCTCTAAGTTTTTGACGTGATTGACCAAATGTGGGTTCCATACTGGTGCTGCGTACTTCAATATGGGCCTGACGTACACGGTGTACAGTATCTTGAATGACACCTTACTTAGATGTCGGAAAGTTATTCTTAGATTTGCCAGGCACCCATATGCTGCAGCAGGTTTTTGGTTGATGTGCGCCTCATATGTGCCCGTTATGATACTCACCCCAAGATTTTTTTCCTTGAGCGAGTTTTTCAGCCTTTGACCTACTACGCTGTACTCTGTCTGCGGTCTTCTTTGTCCTTCCCCAAACTTCATGACTTTGCACTTGCCGGGGTTAAATTCCAAAAGCCTTATGTCGAGCAGGTTTGCAGCCTGTCCAGATATCCTTGAAGGCTTATGTGTTCCTCGCCAGCTTGTATTCACTTCACATCGTCTCACATCCTCTGCGAATGGGACATCCTCGAATCTATCACTTGTGTCATGTACATATACTAAAAACAGCACCAGACCTAGGACTGACCCTTGTGGAACCCCACTCGATACATTCACCCACTCTGACACCTCATCACGTACCAACACCTTTTGTTTCCTTCTTGTCAGTGCTGGTTGTCAGTTATGAGCCCTTTCCTTTCTAGGTGTTCCACCATTTTTCTCCTGATAATCTTCACCATAAATGTACATACTATACATGTCAGCGACACTGCTCTGTAGTTTAGTGCTTCGTGTCTGTCTCATTTTTTAAAAACTGGGACTACATTTGTTGTCTGCCACACCTCTGGCAGTTGCCCTGTTTCAATAGATTTATCGAGGATTATTACTGGTGGCACACATAGTGAATCTGCTCTGTTTCTCAGAAACCTAGCAGTTTCTTCACCTCCTCCTCTGTTGTGTGCACTGTATCCAGCACTTGCTGGTGCACCCTACTCCCCGGTTTGTAGGAAACCTCTCTGTCTTCACTGTGAATACCTCACTGAATCTTAAGTTAAGCTACTCACATACTTCCTGCTCACTACCTGTGAGATCTGTTCCTTCCTTCCTTCCTTCCTCAGCCTGATCTTTTGGTTCTTGACTTTTGTTTTCTCTCCTGATGTGGCTGTATAACAACTTTGGATCAGATTTTTCTTCTGATGCTATGTCATTCTCGTACTACCGCTGGGCCTCTCTCCTTATCCATGCATATTTATTTCTGGCTTTTCAGCTCAACTCCCTGTTTTCCCGAGTCCTTTGCCTTCTATACTTTTTCCATGTTCTGGCACACTTGGCGTTGGTGTCTCCAGACTTCCAGGTAAACCATTGGCTCACTGCCTTCCTGCACTTTGAGGTCAAGTGTTCCATCATTTCGTTTACTGTCTTCCTCTCTAGCTCACTTACCCACTGCACCTCATGCAGGAATTGCTGGTTCCTCATCTCCTCTTTCTCTAGTTGTATCCCAAAATGTTGGTACATGAAGCTTTCCAGCACCACCTTCAGCATCTTGGCTCTCCATGTCTCTGGTCCCCCATGTGGCTCCAGATATGGTTGAAATTCCCCATGATGAGTAACTTTGCCCTGCTTATGTGGGCCCTTCTGACCCCTTGGTTAGTGTGGCCACCATCGATCTGTTGCTCTCATTGTATTCTTTTCTTGGTCTCCTGCTGTTCGGTGATGGGTTGTACATCACTATTATCATCACTTTTGAACCTCCAGTTAGAAGAGCTCCTATTATGTAGTCATCCGCTTCACCTCTGACTAGTCCTCCCATCTCTTAAAAACTCCATTGGTCCTTGATGAGCAGTGCAACTCCTCCTCTCCCTCTGTTCCCCCTGTCTGTCCTCAGGCAGGGGGAACAGATTGCATCTGTTATCACCGTGAGCTTTGTCTCTGTGTGTGCTTTGAGATCCGGGGATACCTCAGTGATTCTTTCCTGCCACTCGTCACTCTTATTCATTATTCCTTCTGAGTCTGTATATCATACCTTCAACTTCCTTTCCAGAAATGTATTCGCGGGGGGGAATGTGTACTGGCTGAGTGTGGTAGACAAGACTGGATATTATGATAGGCGGATATTGTGTGTGTGTCATCTATTTTTTCCATTACATAATTAGTTAATATATCCACTGGTCGTTGTACTTCCAATCTCATCTTTTTTTACTCATTTTTCTGGCTAGGAAAAGTTTTCACTTATTTCTTCAGCTGCAGTTTTTACTGAATTTAGAACTGTGACTCTTTGCTGTTCCTGTTGTCATTCCCGGTTATCATGTCTTCTCTTCCCCTTGTATCACAACCTGAAGCCATCTTCAGTGTTTTTAGTCTTTCGTCATGACTCATATTTTTAACTCTAACAGCCATAAAGTAATAATATTAATAACAATAATAATAATAATAATAATAAATAATAATAATAATAATAATACCAATAATAATAATAATAATAATAATACCAATAATAACAATAATAATAATAATAACAATAATAATAATAATAATAATAATAATAAAAACAACAAAAGCAAAAACATCAACAACAACAACAATAAAAATAATAATAATAATAATAATAATAATAATAATAATAAAGTGTAATCAGAATTAGAGATAAACCCGACTGCATCACACAGCGCTGCAGGATAAATATCCTTAAGGAAGAATATGCAGAGGTTAGGAGGGTGTGTGGAATTAAGGCAGTGTATGTGTGGGCACGGCTGGATAGGGTTATTGGTCTCTGGTTCGGTCATGAAATCAGACTGAAGCCTGCGGCTCCACTCCAGGGTACTTCAATGTGCTCTAACCTTTATTCCCTTTATGATTGTCGTATCACCTGAATGCATTCACCAATACTCACGTGGTAGTGTTGGGGGGGCGGGGAATACATGAGAAGTACCTGTGTGAGTTAGGCAGCTGCCTGCTCCAGCTAGAAAGTCCCTGCGGTGGGTCGCATGGTGTGCGTAAGGTAATTCACCGCGCTAGGACCCTGAGGGAAACGTGCCCTTCTCACAGCTGAAATGTGACTAATCCGGTAGACGCTGCTCGGCCCTTCCCAGGGTGCCTTTGGCGGGAAAGGTGCCTAAGGCGTATATTATGTATGGGAAGTGTGACTACTGTTTAAAGCTAAACGACTATCTCTAATATAGCCTAAATAAATGTAGTATTAAGTAATAATTGGGCATGTAATTGGTCTAAAGAGTTAGTAGCTAAGTCCAAAAAATAAATCTGTGCAGGAGCCGCCACCTCATAAGTGTCGTGTCCCCCTTCCCTACATTCCCCCACCTGGGAGGTGAATGTAACAGATTCTGGAAAATACCGATATTTCCACAGAGGGGCAAGAGAGTGCAGCTATAAGGGTTAGTAAGAGAGTGAAAATGCAAGATTATATTAAAAATGGTGCAATATGTTAGTTTCTGTCAAAAAGTTGAATAAAGAGTCAGCGTCAAAGGTCGTTTAAATTGTGTTATATGGCGGTGGAGACGCCGGGAGTGAATTCTGCTAGACCGCTGATAGAGAGGACAATCTATTAAGATATGGTGAAGTTACAAGGCAACCTGACAGTCCTCACAGAGCAGTGCCAGGCGTTATTCCGTGAGATGTTAGTGAGTGAGGGGTGTGTGTGTGTGTGATACATGGGCGTGTCTGTGTGTGTGTGTCTGATACATGGGCGGGAGTGTGATACATGGGCGGGAGTGTGCAGTCTTGCAAACATGACAGCGCTGGTAAGAAGCCAGAAACCAAAACATGGTTAAACAGAAAACAACATATTGTGGACCAACTCGGATCACAGATGTTGCCAGCGGCTCTGGAGTTGTCAAAAGTTTACCGAAAAAAAATTAATCTGAGAAAGGAGTATCCATTTACAAAGTTCAGGACATTATGTGAAAAATTATATACAAAAGATGAACAGCTGACCGAGCTGCTGAGTCTGCCTGCTCGTCACCAGGAAAATCAACATGTCCAGGGACTCAGAAAAAGATGGCCTCTTTTGTGTTTACTAGAAATGCGGCATAACTAAATGTGTATAAGTACTGCGATGGGACAAGACAAAACAATTATCTTTAAAAACGGTAAAGTAACATGGGAATCCAAAAATGACTTCGACCATCGACACAATGTGTATGCTGGCTGTGACAACACTGCCGAGTCTAGCAAATAACCTCTTATTATTTTGTCAGGAAGAAACTGTTGCATACACAACACAGAGGACTTGCAACCATCAATGTTCACTGCAATACTATGAGAATGAGAATGGAAGTAATCAAGAAAGGTGAGTGTGAAGTTATAGCAGGTAACTCAACTTTGGCACATACAAGGGGGGGGGAGGGAAGCAAATACGAAGCAGTGGGACTTCCCAAGAAACAAGAAAGAGGCAAGATGCAGGGTAGACATAAGAACATAAGAAAGGAGGAACACTGCAGCAGGCCTGTTGGCCCATACTAGGCACGTCCTTCACAATCCGTCCCACTAACAGAATATTTGCTCAACCCAATTTTCAATGCTACCCAAGAAATAAAAATGCTACCCAAATAACCTCTGTTGCATAAAGGAAAAGTAGATTAAGAGAACTCAGTAGAGAGAGAATACAGACAGGAAAGAGGCATAGTAAATAGGGTGTAATGCCCCTTGTTTATTTACCCACAAACTGGGATGATGTATTTACATGTGTTAATTTGACTTTTACACTTATTTAGGAGTATCTTCATTAATAGATAAAATGAATATACTCGGCTTTATAATATTATCTGGCCATATATTGTGTAGCTTTGTACATAAGATGTTTCATGGTTCTAAACTGCTGGTGCAGCAAGGTTAAGCACCAGGGAACAATTTAAGCTACTCAACTCCCTCTCAGACCTCACCTCGGTCTGAGAGGCAGTTGACACCTTCCTCTGGTCTAGGAAGGTCTGGTGGAGAATCTGCCTTTGTGTCATGATACACTTTCCCAGAAGTTACCAGGAATTTTGGAAGCCCTTTGCTAGGGTATATCTCGGTGTGAGAAGGTGGCTGAGAAACTCTTGAGGAAAATAGGAATAAGTGAACGAGTCTAAGTGTTACGTCGTTTATAGATTCTGATCTAGAGAAAAGATTAGTGTAGCATGGTGCCAGAGGAAGAACTCTGTTATTTGCATCAGTGTGGCGTTTAAGCTTGTGAAACGCCTGTGTATATACACATGTATCTTTTGACTCATTGTGTTTGAGTCTAGAAACTCTCTATGTCTAGAGCTGTTTGTAAATATTTAACATGTTACAGTAATAGTGATTACGATATGAGAAGTTCTCTTTTAAAGATTGAATTATTTAATTCACAATAGAAACCTTAAATTATTATTAATGCAGTTAATAAAGAAGCAGAAACTATAAAGATACCTTTTCCTCAATAAGTGAACCCCGGGTATGATGACCTCTACATGAGATAATCCTGTTCTTTTTGTGAGTTTGTTACGTGAACCACTATAGTAAGGTGGTCTACAGAGGCCCTGTTCGTAACAAAGGGGCAACGAATTAACAAAGAAACTTTATTAACAAATGTTACTATCCTATTCGTGGTAGGATCGAGAAGGTCGTAAGAGCGGACACAATAATGGAGGCAATGGACATCGTGCCAATCTTACGAAGATGTAACGTTTGCTAATGCATATAGGCTCTCAACTGGGGAAGAACGTAAAGCCCCGAGAAAGAAACGTAACCCATGATCAAGTTTAGTAAGAGTAATGGAGGAGACTGAAGAACCCAGAAGGTCACCGTAGTCTAATTTAGACGGAACCGGAAGAGAAAAATGATGAAACAGGATTCGCTTATCAGCCCTCGAGAAAGATGGGCTAGGGTTTTAAGAAGGTACAGGTAGCTATGACAAGCAGCTTTCAGGTAGTCTATGTGAGGTTTTCAGGACATTCGGCAATCAATCAGAAAAGCGAGAAATTTGATTGTACTTCGTTCAGAGATAATGGACCCATATAGTTAATATAAGTGCGCCTTGTGAAAGTAATTTGATGTTTCAGAAACAAGCAATTTAAATCCATGAGAGGTGCCTCAGTATGAAGCACAATCAATAACATTCTGGAGAGACGTTGCTACAAGATGACCGTCAGCGCTTGTACAAGCTATAGAAAAATCATCGACATAAAGAGACGACCAAATATCGGAAGGAAGAACGGAGGCAAAGTCATTAATAGCAAGCAGGAGAAGGGTGGTGCTAAGAACACAACCCCGAGGGTCACCTTCAGCTTGCTGAAGTCATGAGAAAACCTATTATTAATTCCAACACAGAAGTGCTTCTTTGACAAGAAATCCTTAATGAAAAGCGGCAGAATGCCTCAAAGGCCTAAGGAATGAGCCTGAGTTAAGACGCCAGGGGATGTTATAAGATTTTTCGAAATCAGAAACAAAGGAGGTGGAATGTGAAGAGAAGAGGCACGGCATGAATAAAGCGCCCATTTTGCTAGCTCAGTGAGAGCAACGACGATTTCTGTAGTAACAATGAGAAGTAAGGAGAACATAAAAATGATCGCTCTCACGAAGATCAGGTTCCACAGATTAATCAAAGTCAAGTGTAATAGAAGAACTCAGAAGTGATCTCACAAGAAAGAGTACGAGTGCAAGGATCGAAATGCATTTTCAATCCTCGTATTTAAAACACTTAAGAGGGAAAAGTGAGAAAAGCCTGCAACTGGTCCCCAGGAAAAAATGACAAGCATTATAATCACCCAATAAGAGGAGTGGTGGAGATAAGAAAGAAACCAGAAAATTGATGTCAAGGGTATATAATGGGTGTGAAGGAGACCATTGACCACTTGCCCAAATAAGACACAAGTCGAGAGATTGCAATAAAGCATAGTCAAAGATAGGAAGGTCAACAGTGGAATAAAGAGGAGAAAACTATGAGAGCAACACTTGGAACTCTCCACAATTTCCTCTGTATCCCCTTATATTCCACTGTAATAAAGTCATTAGCAGTATATAGGAAAAGAAGGGCAACAGAAAACATGGGGTGACTATGGCTGGGATTATCAGGTAAGTCGATGATATGTAGCGATAGCGGTAACTTAGAAAGAAGCGATTTACGGATGACCCGAGAAGGAAGACGGATGATAGGAGCAGGTGTAGAGGATTGAGCAAGGTGAGAATGTGCAAGTATGGAAGGTTGGTCAATGTTCATCACCAGTTTCGTCTGTTCAATAAAAAGCCGATACGGCCTCAATATTCTCTGAAGAAAAGGAAGAAGCAGTAAGCATGGTGCACGTCAGAGGAAGTGAGTGGAGAACAGTGGAGAGACATTGGTAGCTACCAAAGGAGGAGACAGAGAGAGAGATAGAAGTATCCTGGGAGGAAGGAACCTGAGCAGGGACAGGAGGGGGGTAGTGACAGTACCTAGGGGGGTAGTGACAGTACCTAGGGGGGTAGACGGATCTCCACAACTATCACCGACGCAGGAGGTAAGGTTCAAGAGTCATAGGTAGGAAAAGTTGAGCATGGACGAAGTATAGTTTTGCAGGGAGTTTAGGAGACTGGGAAAGTTTTAGGCCCTGGAGATGTTTTGGGCCTTGAAGTAAGACATGAAGGCTTAGCCAGAGATGGCTGTGTGGATAGAGAAACACGTTGGATAGAAGAAGACAAAGAAGGGAAAGAGGTAGGAACTTTAGAGTGAAGGATTGCATATGGGATGGACACAGAGGTGACAACAGGGGCCTGAGTTCACCGAACACCTTTGGATGGAGTAAGAGAGCCGTGGAAGTCTCTCTTTAAGGTCAAGATGTGACAATGCAATAACAAAAGAGACCCTCCTTTTTTGAGACAATGACTTTCATACTCTTGTAAGAAACCCGATCAAAGGTGAAAAATATATAAGGTGAGTCACTCCACAGTTAAGGTTAGGGAAGGGCAAGGATGGCTGAATGATAGAGTATCATGGTCAGCTGCACCGCAGACCAGACAGTCTGCCAATGACCTACAATACTTGGCCGGGTGGCCAAAGCACCAGCAATTTGTACACTATTGAGGCGTATGGATTAATTCCCACACTCAGAAATGCTGTCCTGATATATAAACTGAGGCTGGAAGCACCCGGCAGTCAAAAATCGGTTTATATCAATATTGCATGGATAACACCTCCGACCTCGGGCAGGAAGGACCCAAGTTGCTACTTTTGCAATTGGGAAGTTATTAACCTCAAGATGATCTTGCATGACAAGGACATAATACGTCAAGTTCTGTTTCACTATAGTACCTGGGATGTGGACAGTGCCGAAGCTGCAACTGAGAACTGATAGAAATGTCATCAATAAGCGAAGTAGAGAAAGATTGTGAATTTCCTTAGCATTCTGCATAGAGACAGTGTACATCCCACTCTTGACGGCAACACAAGAAAAACGTTGTACCCATCATCATGCATCAAGAGTGCTTTGCTATTGCTGTGGCCAGTGAGGTAATCAGTAGGTGTTGTCTGAAGAGAAAAGAATTTCGAGCAGAAGCGACCTTGAAATATTGAATGGAAGGGGAAGAAGTTTCTGGGCAGCTTGTTTCTTACAACAGGAATGAGGAGTGTCAATAACAGTGTCATGGTCATCAAGTACAGGTTGAGGTCATTTGGACGGAAGTTTCGAGCCAATCCTTCATGTGACGTAAGAACTATCCGAAAACCAATGAACGGTAATTGGAAAACCCGAGATCGTGGTCAAAGTTGAGCGGAGGGCAGAAGTATCAAAAGGGTCAGTCGGAGCTCTAGCACTGGAGTCAGGGAATGAAGTGTTACCTAAAAGGGCACCGAGTCCTAAGGCAGGTCCAAACGTATGTCGATGTCAGTCAAGGGTGTTGCAGGGAAAGAGGAAGGCTCGGGAGACGGCAAATCATGGATACGACTATGATTAAGATCTTATTTTATTATTTCTCTTTTTTTTCCAAGATAAGGGGGAGGGGAGAAGAGGGGCAGCTTCGAGAAGAAACAAAAAGAGACTGCATATCCAAGAGTATCCTCGGTGCGGCAAGTGTGGTTGATGCTGCATGGAAGCAGCTCCCGGCCCTTCGTGCCAGTCAACTAGCATTTCAGGATGGTAAAACCGAGCCAACTCGGCTGACAAGTGATACGGGCGAGTGGAAACCCACCAAGAGCCATACCCCCTTTTGACCGCCACCACCCGGAACTGACAGGTTTGTCTTCAGGTGACGGGATACTTCCATGACACCTAAGGACACTCGAGGCTGCCCTCCGGGACTCCGGAGGGCAGCCCACTACATCTTTAGATAATTTCTCACGGTAAACAACAATCACTGAGGTCCTTTAAAAATGGGACAGACAACGATCCCTTTTACTTCAACCCACGAACTGTAATTTTCATGGGGAATATTCCCAAGATCGAGTGGAGTGGATAGGAGAGAAGAGCGCGAGTAATTAAATTCAATCCGTGGAAGGGGATAAGAGACCTAATTCCTCTTCGTCGTGGAGTCCTCCTTCAAGGACAACAATTTCATAGCTCTTTTGTACACCGTTTCTAACTAATGCAAAGTTTAGGTGTAAACACAACACAACTGCTGCATCTTACAATTTCGGCTAAATAATTATAAACAGTTTTTTATCCTCTCCACTTATATATTGGAAAGTTATTTTATAATTTGCCAGTTTAGCTTACGAGTTTTTCACAAATTCATTTATGTGATCATTCAGGGAAATTTTCTTTTTTATGATAACTCCTTGGTCTCTCTTTGATACATATCAATATTTTGTCATTCTAAATATTTTATGCGAGTGGTTGGAGTGTTGGAGGGTTAGGGGGGGTGAGGGTTTAATGTGTGAAACTGAGTTATATCAACAAAGATAATAACTTTTTCTTTCTTATTGCCACTTTTTTTTTGTGCTAATAGTTTCTTCAGTATATTACGTTATCAAGAGTCAGCACATCAGCTCTGCCAAGTGTTACCAGACGTCAAGTTGACGGAGTTCCTCGTCTTTATTCAACTTGTATCACTAAAATTTCAGGTTTTTTGTTGTGTGTTTTGGATATGAATTTTTACAACTTGTGTTATTTATTTTCCCAATATTGATAACACATGCCTTTTCTTTCCTACTCTGTGTCTTCTTCACTGTAAATTGTTTTCTCCCGAAAACAATATAATTAAAAATGTTTTTTTTCTAGCCTAGTTTATGTCCCTTTGTTGAAGTCTTTTTGAGATTAATTCATCTATATTAGTACAAAATATATTCACTTTTCTTCCTCACCTCTATCCTCACTGAACCTCTCAGCATTACTGATCAAATCTAGCCCCTGGCTACTCGCAGTGTTGTTATTGATTAAATACCACTCGTTCGTGGTTACAATACTATATATACTGCTCGTGGAGGCTAGTACACCAAACTGGGAGTAGAATGAAATTAGCTGAGGCACCCACACCATTGTATGTCCTCGGATCACGGTACAACACCTAGCTCTGCTGGGTGTGTGATCTTTGTAGGATTGGATTGTCCTGTGGGTTAGAGCGTCGTGAATTATCGCTCACCATGAGCCGGGCTAAAACAAGACGGGTTCGATCCCCTGGCTAGTCGCAGTGTTGTTATATATATATATATATATATATATATATATATATATATATATATATATATATATATATATATATGTCGTGCCGATTAGGTAAAACTGGTCAATTAGCAAGAACTCATCTAAAATTAAGTCCTTTCTAAACTTTTCTCTTATACGTATAAAGATATATTTTTTTCATTTATGTTAATGTAAGAATTTATAATTTTGTACCAAGAGAAACTTTGAAAACCTACCTAACCGTATTACAACAAGCGCAATTTAATTTAGCCTAACCCAACTAAATATATTTTAGATACGTTAACATTAATTTAATAATAAACAAACACAATGAAATATATTTTTTCGTTGTGTTCAGAATGATTTTGGCGAAGTTATTGCATACACAAATTTTCACTTGTCATATGGCAAGGTGAGCGTTGCTATTTAAGACAAAATCGCAAGTTTTACCTAATCGGCACGACTATATATATATATATATATATATATATATATATATATATATATATATATATATATATATATATATATATATATATATGAATGAAACCACGAAACAAGTGATTTTGAATCATTAACAGAACTGCGTTCCCATGCCCAGCCCTGTGTGTACTGAACAAAGTACGCATCTCTTTACTGGACCACCATCCTTTCAACACCAGGTGCTCAGTAGTACTGAGCATGTGATCCCGATGCAAGGACATTCGTGGTCGTGGAGCCTCAGAGACTAATTTCAGCCTATATATCAATAAAATCACAAACCAAGTGATTGTGAATCATTAACTAGGCCAAGCCAAGCCGCAGTTCTGTTAATGATATACATATATATATATATATATATATATATATATATATATATATATATATATATATATATATATATATATATATGTCGTGCCGATTAGGTAAAACTGGTCAATTAGCAAGAACTCATCTAAAATTAAGTCCTTTCTAAAATTTTCTCTTATACGTTTAAAGATATATTTTTTCATTTATGTTAATGTAAAATTATATTTTGTACCAAGAGAAACTTTGAAAACCTATAACCTTATTACAACAAGCTGAATTTAATTTAGCCTAACACAACTAAATATATTTTAGATACGTTAACATTAATTTAATAATAACAAACACAATGAAATATATTTTTCGTTATGTTCAGAAGGAGTTTGGCGAAATTATTGCATACACAAATTTTCACTTGTCTTTATGGCAGGTGAGCGTTGCTATTTAAGCTAAAATCACAAGTTTTACTTAATCGGCACGACATATATATATATATATATATATATATATATGTCGTGCCGATTAGGTAAAACTTGCGATTTTGGCTAAAATAGCAACGCTCTTCTTGCCATATAGGACAAGCAAAATTTTGTGTATGCAATAATTTCGCCAAAATCATTCTGAACCTAACGAAAAAAATATATTTCATTGTGTTTGTTTATTATTAAATTAATGTTAACGTATCTAAAATATATTTAGTTGGGTTAGGCTAAATTAAATTGCGCTTGTTGTAATAAGGTTAGGTAGGTTTTCAAAGTTTCTCTTGGTACAAAATTAAATATTTTTACATTAATATAAATGAAAAAAATATATCTTTAAACGTATAAGAGAAAATTTTAGAGAGGACTTAATTTTAGATGAGTTCTTGCTAATTGACCAGTTTTACCTAATCGGCACGACATATATATATATATGTGTGTGTGTGTGTGTGTGTAAAATGTTTTTTTTTATATTTTAGACCACTGCTCACATGTGTCGCTAGCCTCCTTTCACTATAAACAGGCAGAAACGTATTTTTATCCAGGCTCAGATTGCTGACATCTGTTCACGTCCGCGTTAAGTATGTGTCTGAGTATGTGAAAGAAAGAAAGAAAGAGAATCCTGTGTAAAAGGAGAAAGAGGGAAAGTTGGGGCCTGGCAGTTCGTCTGGCACCATCATGAGCGAGCATCTCCAGTATATAAAAGATCATCAGTCCAACGTCAGAGGCGATGCTTGGCTGCTCTCTCTACAGAGGGATGCTGCAGCCATCTGATGAGATCCCTGAATTATTATGAAACTTCACCTCTCTCTCTCTCTCTCTCTCTCTCTCTCTCTCTCTCTCTCTTTCATAATTCATCTGAAACATTTAAACTGACTTGGTAACATCGAAGACCAGTATAACTATATACAGTTACCGAGAGAAAGCAGAAGTAAAAAATCAGAATTTTGATTAGGGGGGAATTTGAAACACGACCTGGACAAACATCGAAGGTAATCTAAAAGATCTCTACATATAGTACGTCAGGGTAAAGAAAAGATAAAAGCAACGATAAAACCTTTGACTAGCGATAAAGACGGAATAACAAGCAACAGGGACATGGCACTGACACTCAACACAGCCTTCGTGTTCCAATAAACAGATGAACGTGGCACCAACGTTACCAGGCCGCCAGTTTGTTGGCAGTGCCTGATATCGACAAATTAAGTAATGACGAACTTTGTAGTCCTTCCATAATAAAATACCTGGAGAAGCTCAGTATTAACTAATTAAACGGACCTGATGAAATTCCTGCCAGAGTTATAATGTAGAATAAAAAGCACTTACACGTTAATAATAACACTGAACAAGTCATTAGAAGAAGGTAAGGTGCTAACAGACTGGAAACTATCATCAGCCTAACATAAATTTTAGGTAAACATATGGAAATTATTATAAGGAACAAGATAGTTCATTTTTGGAGAACATCAAGGTAATATCGGGGAACCACCATGGCTTCTACAAAACAGGGTTATGTCTAACTACCGTACTCGATATTTTTCAATTATTTATACAAAAACTGAGATGAGGAAGTCCCAACAGATGTAGTATATCTAGATTTTCGGAAACTCTTCCACAAAGTACCTTGTAAATGAATGGTTCAGAGAACCGACAAGTTGATAAATTAGACACAATGGCTTCATCAGTCCAATACAAAGTAGAAAGTTGAAAGAAGAGGAGGAGTTTGATGTAATCAGTCAACTTGTCGGTTCTCTGAACCATTCATCTACATCCTGTCTGACACAGCAACATCTTGGGATCTTGATACAAACGGATTCTTCAACACTTGTCCAACCTTTGGACGAAGACCTACTTCGACTAGTGGATGGTACCACTATGACCCCGCCTCCTGCTGCTTCGCCTCACCTGACTACAGTATATAAGAAACTTCTTTTGCCCTATGCTGTACTTACTTCAAGATTGATGGACTGAACACATCGACTCAAGGCCGAGGGACTGATTACCTCAAACTGATTTTATAATGAACTCATTAGACCGCATCTTGAACATGTCGTCTAGTTTTGGTCTCTAAATTACATAAAACACAGTACAGAGAAAATCTGCCAAACTCACACCTTCAGTCAGAAAGAAAGCTTGTAAAGAGAAACTCAAAGTACTCGACACTTTCTCTTTCAGGAAACGAAGACTGAGAGATCTTATTCATACCTTTAAGATATTTGAAAGTCTTTGGCTGAATGAGAACAAAACTCGGAACTTTGGAATGAAATTGCAAGGCAGAAAATGCAACATGAACAAATGCAAAATATTTTTTATAAGCAGAATAATAAGAAAATTGAATAAACACTCGTCATTGCTGTAAGCGAGAACATAACAGTTGTTCAGGAACCAGTAAGACGCATTTCCCAGGTACGGACTTCAACTACATGGTCCTCTACTGGCAGGAGTTACCAAACCCTTTAGGACGTACATCCTCGAAATATGTCTATTAATCAAGATTTCTGGGTTATCAAATCTTTTCACTTTTTAGAAAACGTGATATGTTTATAGTGAGCAGCTGGTATAAGGTATGATGATGGAGAACAGGAGCGAGATGTTGCCTAGTACACTCTCTACTTCACGCAACTACTCAATAAACCCACACTTAACCTACACTAAATTGATGCGGTCCGTCATATACAACAGATGGGGAATTCTGAAGCCAACAGATTCCTTGTTGTCTGTTCAGGAACTGCATCAGGGCGATCAACTGAGAGAAAGACAACAGAGGCAATAATAGTAGAGTGGTAGAAGTAGTGTTGTGGGAATCATATTACAAGTGGTTATAACCAGAGGTACAACCACTGGTGTACACAATTATGTGAGTGGAGTATCACAAAGTCTTCCCTCCAGTTCCATCTCTTCTAAAAATTCCACGACACTTTTCCAAAGTGGCACCTTTCATGATTTGTTCATTAAAATGTCGTTTTCTCGCAAAAAAAAAAAACTTACTTTTATTTTCCCAAAATTAAATTGATAATATTTTGACCACGTCAGCAAACGAGCTTGAGTTAGACAAACATGATAGAAATACTGCCCGCTAACTTTGTGGCTTCATTACATACGGAGGCCTGGCTTTGTGTTCCGGTACTCAGTGCTATATTTGTGTCTCCAGTAGTAAATCCTATGTGCATATTTTCCAAATTTTGTGTAACGTTTGGATCTCCAATAGTGAGTGCTAAGCCTTTACCTCCAGCAACAGTACTAAGGTTTATACCTTCAAACATTAATATTATGACCCAACCTAGAAACATCAGTACTGTGTCGTACCTCCAAACATTAATATTATAATCTAAGTTCCTGCCTTCAAACGTTAGCACTATGTTCCTACCTCCGAAACATTAATACTAAGTTTGTAAGTCTAAACATCAGAATTAAGTTAATACCCACCACCCCACCCCTCAACCAACGATCCTACCCCTGACCCCATCATCCCACCCCTCAACAATCTGCCCTACTTCACAACCCAATACTCAACCCCTCAACCCACTACCCCAAAACTCAACCCTCAACCCACTACCCCAAAACTCAACCCCTCAACCCACTACCCCAAAACTCAACCCCTCAACCCACTACCCCAAAACTCAACCCCTCAACCCACTACCCCAAAACTCAACTTACTAACCATTGATTCCTGCAGCTATGCAACATAATTATCCCACCTGTTGTCATGCAGCAGAATTATCACACCTGTTGTTATGCAACAGAATTATCACACATGTTGTTAAGCAACAGAATTATCACACCTGTTATGCAACTGAATTACCACACCTGTTGTTATGCAACAGAATTATCACAACTGTTGTTATGCAACTGAATTATCACACCTGATGATACGCAACAGAAATATCACACCTGTTGTTATGCAACAGAATTATCACACCTGTTGTCATACAACAGAATTGTCGCACCTGTTGCTATGCAACAGAATAATCACACCTGTTTTAATTGTATAGTGTAATTGACATAGCTGGCCAGTGTGGCCTCGTGTGACTACCTCTGATATCAAGTGGCCACTGTTGGCCTTATGTGGCCACTTGAGGCCTGTGTTCACACTTCTGGCTTCGTGCCAATACTTTTGGCCAGTTTCTCAATAAAAAAAACAACGAGGCGTCAAGACTAGTTGAATTACTCACAGGATGTCCATGTCAACACCACCCACCACCTCAGGAAGGTTGGTGTAGGTGTTAGTGTAGGTGTTGGTGTAGGTGTTAGTGTAGGTGTTAGTGTAGGTGTTAGTATAGGTGTTGGTGTTAGTGTAGGTGTTGGTGTTGTTGTTGGTGTTGGTGTAGGTGTTGGTGTAGGTGTTGGTGTTAGTGTAGGTGATGGTGTTGTTGTTGGTGTTGGTGTAGGTGTTGGTGTAGGTGTTAGTGTAGGTGTTAGTGTAGGTGTTAGTGTAGGTGTTGGTGTTGTTGTAGGTGTTGGTGTTGGTGAAGGTGTAGGTGCTGGTGGAGGTGGTGTAGGTGTTAGTGTAGGTGTTGGTGGTGTTGGAATTGGTGTAGGTGTAGGTGTTGGTGTAGGTGTTGGTGTAGGTGTTGGTGGAGGTGGTGGTGTAGGTGTTGGTGTTGTAGGTGTTGGTGTTGGTGTTGGTGAAGGTGTTGGTGTAGGTGTTGGTGTTGTTGTAGGTGTTGGTGTAGGTGCTGGTGGAGGTGGTGGAGGTGTAAGTGTAGGTGTTGGTGGTGTTGGAATTGGTGTTGGTGTAGCTGTAGGTGTAGGTGTTGGTGTAGGTGTTGGTGTAGGTGTTGGTGTTGGTGGAGGTGGTAGTGTAGGTGTTGGTGTTGGTGTAGGTGTTCGTGTTGGTATAGGTGAAGGTGTTGGGGAAGGTGTTGGTGTAGGTGTAGGTGCTGGTGGAGGTGGTGAAGGTGTTAGTGTAGGTGTTGGTGGTGTTGGAATTGGTGTTGGTGTAGGTGTAGGTGTTGGTGTAGGTGTTGGTGTAGGTGTAGGTGTTGGTGTAGGTGTTGGTGTTGGTGGAGGTGGTAGTGTAGGTGTTGGTGTAGGTGTTCGTGTTGGTATAGGTGAAGGTGTTGGGGAAGGTGTTGGTGTAGGTGTAGGTGCTGGTGGAGGTGGTGAAGGTGTTAGTGTAGGTGTTGGTGGTGTTGGAATTGGTGTTGGTGTAGGTGTAGGTGTTGGTGTAGGTGTTGGTGTAGGTGTTGGTGTAGGTGTTGGTGTAGGTGTTAGTGTAGGTGTTGGTGTAGGTGTTGGTGTAGGTGTTGGTATTGGTATAGGTGCTGGTGGAGGTGGTGTAGATGTTGGTGTAGGTGTTGGTATTGGTGTTGGTGTAGGTGTGGGTGTTGGTGTTGGTGTAGGTGTTGGTATTGGTATTGGTGTAGGTGTTGGTGTAGGTGTTCGTGTTGGTGTAGGTGTTAATGTTGGTGTAGGTGTTGGAGTTGGTGTTGGTGAAGGTGTTGGTGGAGGTGGTGTTGGTATTGGTGTTGGTTTAGGTGTTGGTGTAGGTGTTGGTGTAAGTGTTGGTGTAGGTGTTGGTGGAGGTGGTGGTGGAGGTGTTTGTGTAGGTGTTGGTATTGGTGTAGGTGTTGGTGTAGGTGTTGGTATTGGTGTTGGTGTAGGTGTTGGTGTAGGTGTTGGTGTAGGTGTGTGTGTGTGTGTAGGTGTGTGTGTGTAGGTGTGTGTGTGTAAGAGTATGTGTACTCACCTATTTGTACTCACCTCTTTGTGGTTGCAGGGGTCGAGTCATAGCTCCTGGCCCCACCTCTTCACTGATTGCTACTAGGTCCTCTCTCCCCATGCTCCATGAGCTTTATCAAACCTCGTCTTAAAACTATGTATTGTTCCTGCCTCCACTACGTCGCTTTCTAGGCTATTGCATTTCCTGACAACTCTATGACGGAATAAATACTTCCTAACATCCCTTTGACTCATAGGAGTCTTCAACTTCAAATTGTGACCGCTTGTTTCTGTGTCCCCTCTCTGGAACATCTTGTCTCTGTCCACCTTATCTATTCCTCGCAGTATTTTATATGTCGTTATCATGTCTCCCCTAACCCTCCTGTCCTCTAGTGTCGTCAGGCCGATTTCCCTTAACCTTTCTTCGTAGGACAATCCCCTTAGCTCTGGGACTAGTCTTGTTGCAAACCTTTGCACTTTCTCTAATTTCTTGACGTGCTTGACCAGGTGTGGGTTCCAAACTTGTGCTGCATACTCCAGTATGAGCCTGACGTATATGGTGTACAGAGTTTTGAATGATTCCTTAGTGAGGTATTGGAACGCTATTCTTAGGGTTGCCAGCCGCCCGTATGCTGCAGCAGTTATCTGATTGATGTGTGCCTCAGGAGATGTGTTCGGTATTATACTCACCCCAAGATCTTTTTCCTTGAGTGAGGTTTGCAGTCTTTGGCCACCTAGACTATACTCTGTCTGCGGTCTTCTATGCCCTTCCCCGATCTTCATGACTTTACATTTGGCAGGGTTAAATTCAAGGAGCCAGTTACTGGACCAGGCTTGTAGCCTGTCCAGGTCTCTTTGTAGTCCTGCCTGATCCTCGACTGATTTAATTTTTCTCATTAACTTCACATCATCTGCAAACAGGGACACTTCTGAATCTATCCTTTCCGTTATGTCATTCACATATACCAAAAACAGTACAGGTCCTAGGACTGACCCTTGTGGAACCCCACTCGTCACAGGTGCCCACTCTGACACATCGTCACGTACCATGACTCGTTGTTGCCTCCCTGTCAGATATTCTCTGATCCATTGCAGTGCCTTCCCTGTTACGTGTGCCTGATCCTCTAGATTTTGCATTAACCTCTTGAGAGGAACTGTGTCGAACGCCTTCTTGCAGTCCAAGAAAATGCAGTATATCCACCTCTCTCTCTCGTGTCTTACTTCTTTTACCTTGTCATAAAACTCCAGTAGGTTTGTGACACAGGATTTTCCTTCCCTGAAACCGTGCTGGTTGTCGTTTATAAGCTTGTGTCTTTCTAGGTGATCCACCACTCTCCTCCTGATGATCTTCTCCATGACTTTGCATACTATACACATCAGTGACACAGGTCTGTAGTTTAATGCCTCGTGTCTGTCTCCTTTCTTAAAAATTGGGACTACATTTGCCATCTTCCACGCCTCAGGTAGTTGCCCAGTTTCAATGGATGTGTTGAAGATTTGTGTTAGTGGCACACACAACATCTCTGCTTCCTCTCTAAGGACCCACGGAGAAATGTTGTCCGGTCCCACCGCTTTTGAGGTATCGAGTTCACATAGCAGCTTCTTCACCTCCTCCTCGGTTGTGTGTATTTCCTCCAGCACTTGTTGGTATACCTCCCTATTCTGAATTCCTGGAGTCCTTCCTGTCTTCTCTGTAAATACTTCTTTAAATCTCATGTTGAGCTCCTCACATACCTCTTGGTCGTTTCTTGTGAACTCCCCACCTTCCTTCCTCAGCCTGATTACCTGGTCCTTGACTGTTGTTTTCCTCCTGATGTGGCTATACAACAGCTTCGGGTCAGACTTGACTTTTGATGCTATATAATTTTCATATTGTCGCTGAGCCTCCCTTCTTCTGTGTGTGTGTAGGTGCGTGTGTGTAGGTGTGTGTGTGTAGGTGTGTGTTTGTAGGTGTGTGTAGGTGTGTGTGTAGGTGTGTGTGTGTAGGTGTGTGTATGTTTGTGTGTAGGTGTGTGTATGTGTGTAGGTGTGTGTGTGTGCTTTAGGTGTGTGTGTGTGTGTGTGTGTGTAGGTGTGTGTGTGTAGGTGTGTGTGTGTGAATGTGTAGGTGTGTGAGTGTGTAGGTGTGTGTGTGTGTGTAGGTGTACTCACCTATATGTACTCACCTATATGTGGTTGCAGGGGTCGAGTCATAGCTCCTGGCACCGCCTCTTCGCTGGTCGATACTAATTCACTCTCTCCCTGCTCCATAAGCTTTAACATACCTCTTCTGAAAGCTATGTATGGAACTTGCATCCACTACTTCACTCTCCAGATTATTCCACTTCTTGACAACTCTAAGGGTAAAGAAATACTTCCTAACATCCCTATGACTCATCTGGGTTTCCAGCTTCCAATTGTGGCCCCTTGTTCCTGTATCCCATCTCTGAAACATTCGAGCCCTGTCCACCTTGTCAATTCCTCTTAGTATTTTATACATTGTTATCATGTCATCCCTGTCCCTCTTATCCTCTAGTGTCATCAGGTTGAGTTCCTTTAACCTCTCCTCATAAGACATACCTCTCAGTTCTGGGACTAAACGTGTTGCAATTTTTTGCACTTTCTCCAATTTCGTGACGTGTTTGACTAGGTGAGGGTTCCATACTGGTGTACTGACGTACACGGTGTTCAATGTCGTGAATGACTCCTTACTCAGATGTCTAAACGCTAATCTCAGGTTTGCCAATCGTCCATATGCTGCAGTAGTTATTTGATTGACGTATGCCTCAGGAGATATGTTCGTTATAATGCTTACCACAAGATCCTTTTCTTTAAGTGACGTTTGCAACCTTTGATTCCCTAACCTGTATGCCGTCTGCTGTCTTCTGTGTCCTTCCCCAATCTTCCAGACCTGTGTGTGTGTGTGTATGTGTGTGCGTGTGTGTGTGTGTGTGTGTGTGTCGTGCCGAATAGGTAAAACTTGCGATTTTGATTTAAATAGCAACGCTCTTCCGCTTTTCAAGCGAAAATTTGTGTATCTAATAATTTCGCAAAAAATCATTCTGAACCTAACGAACAAAATATATTTCATTGTCTTTGTTTATTTTTTAATTATTGTAAACTTATCTAAAATATATTTAGTGTGATTAGGCTAAATTAAATTGCGCTTCTGATAATATGGTTATGTAAGTTTTCTAAGGTTCTTTTGGTACAAAATTATTAATTTTTACATTAACATAAATGAAAAAAATATATCTTTAAACTTATAAGAGAAAAATTTAGAAAGGACCTAATTTTTAAATAAGAAAAAAAAATCATCATCACTGTCTTTCCAGAGGCGCACCGATATTGCAGATTAAAACTGCCAATATCCCTCTCTTCTATTATACTCCTCACCTCCAAGACTCAAGTCCGTGTAACCGGTTCGCATGAATTCGTTCATAAATGTTACGTTGCTCACACTCCAACAGTACGTCAAGTCGTAAAACCCACTTGACTCCATTCACACGTATCTAAAACGCTCACACTTGTTTGTTGGATGTCTAAGTCTCTTGCACCAAAAACCTCATTGACTCGCTCCTTCCAACCTTTCCTAGAACAATTCCCACCCCTACCTCCCTCCACTACAGATTTATACGCCCTCCAGGTAATCCTATTTTGTTCCATCCACTCTAAATGTCTGAACAACATCAACGGCCCCTCTTCAGTCCTCTGGGTAACACATCTAGTAACAACCCACTACCTTCTACTCTCTAAGTAGCGAATTCTCTGCATAATATACGCACTCCTCCACATTGCGTCAGTCACATCTTCACTGTCTCCAGCCTCCTCGCTGTAACATTCACAACCCTTGTTTCACTCCAGTATAAAAGCTCTTGTACCACTATACTCTCACACATTCCCATTTTTTGCCACTATGGCTTACGTTCTTTGTCTTCACAGATGTCTCAGTGCACCTTTTACCACCTTTTTCCCTTCCTCAAATTCTATGTTTCATCTCGTCGTTTAAAGACCGATCAGCTGACAAGGCCACAAGTTCACTCCCTCCCTCTAATTTGGTACCCAGTCTTTCATTACATAATTTTTTTTATTACCCTCATGACCTTGTTCTTTCCTATGTTCACTTTCAATTTCCTTCTTTTACGCAACCTGCCTTTATCTTTATCTTTATCTAAATCACCCTACCCACTCCGCCATCGATCATAAGGCGGAGTGGATAAGGTGACACATACGTTCAGTTGTCTCTTGAGGCTGGACAATGAGTCGTGTGGTCGAATCCTGGCCTGCCGCAGTTTGGATAATATATATATATATATATATATATATATATATATATATATATATATATATATATATATATATATATATATATATATATATATATATATGCAAAAAGATCACAGTAAACAGGTGATATCAAAATATGCAAGAAAACCACTATGAGAAAATAGAAGAATTCCAAGCGCTTTCGTGAGTAGTCACGAAAGCGCTCAGGAATTCTTCTATTTTTCATAGTGGTTTTCTTGCACATATATATATATATATATATATATATATATATATATATATATATATATATATATATATATATATATATATATATATATATATCATGCATAATAAACCAAATTGGTCATTTAGGCCAAACTGTCCTAAAAAATAATTCATCAAATTTTCTTTTATGGAATAATAAATATTTTTTCATTTAATATGGTGTAAAAAAAATATATTTTGGTGTCTAACTTAACTTCGAAACTTCACGTTACTTAACCTAACGTAATGTTTTTTAGCCTAATTCTACTAAATATATCATAGATCAGTTTACATTTATTTTATATTACTTAAAATCATTGATATATAATAATGAAGAAATATTAACGGAGCACGACTTCTCGATACTTTGTTACAATTCATGCACACAACAGAATAGTACTGATAATTAATTACTACTACTACTACTACTACTTCTACTACTACTACTACTATTAATAATAATAATAATAATAATAATAATAATAATACTAATAATAATAATAAGATGATGATGAATTAACAAATTAATAACTTGGTCTGAAAAGTGGCAGACGTAGTTCATTGTGGACAAGTGTAAAGTCCTAGTCCTTGGGAATGAAAATAACCCTCGAAGTTATAAACTAGGTGAAGTAGAGCTTGATCACACAGAGTGTGAAAAAGACTTGGGAGTCATTGTAAGCAGAAATCTAAAGCCAAGACAACAGTGCCTAAGTCTGCTCAATAAGGCTAACAGATTACTAGAATGAGGGGAGATATCATCGAAGTGTATAAGTGGATGATGGGTAAAAACAAAAGCGATATTAATAACATACAGAGGATATCAAATCAGGTAGGAACCAGAAAAAACGGATTTAAGTTAGATAAATTTTGATTTAGAAAGGACATAGGTAAGTACTGATTTTCAAACATAGTTGAGGATGCGTGGAACAGTCTTCCGAGTGGGGTGATAGAGGCTAGGTCCTTGGGTGGCTTTAAAAAAGAGATTGGACAGATATATGAGTGGGAGGGGCTGGGTTTGATTGGTGTCGTAGGTACGGGAGTAAATTCCTGAGTAGCTTTGGGTAGCGGTGGTTTTGATAAGGAAATGCCTTGTATGGACCGGTAGGTCTTCTGTAGTGTTCCTCCAATCTTATGTTCATATATTCTTATGAAGAAGAAGAAGAAGAAGAAGAAGAAGAAGGAGGAGGAGGACGACGAGGGCGAGGAGGAATAGGAGGAAGTGGAGGAGGAAAAGAAGGACAAGTGGAAGAGAAGTTATCGTTGTGGAGTCCTCTGCCGATGACAAATAAAATAATGGAATCAGGGAGCGAAAAGTCACCGACCATGTTCACAATACTAACAAATCCAAGATGATGGTAAAAAATTTTGTACTCGAACAGCTCCTTACTCGAACAATTCGGTACTCGAACGCTTTGTTAGGTAAAAAAATCGCTCGGTAGTCGACCGTTTACTCGGCACTCGACCAAACAAACACGACCTGCCAGAACATGCGAGTCTCCCAGCAGGTGTCGCTCAGTTCATAACTCCGCTGAACTTCACTGTAAACTATTTCGTGTTTCTTCGCATTTTAGTTTTTTTTTTTATATTATTTGTATAAATAAGTCACCATGTGGCCTAAGAAGATTAATGATAACAGCCAACCAAAAAGAAAATTGGTTAGTGTGTGTTTGCTCTGATGTAAACACCGCCTCTGCCTCTCCATATGCCTTTTATTATTAATTTCAGCGTCTTTATTGTACTTCTACGTTATCTATCATGTTTCTGATATCAAGTTGGAATAAATGTGATAGATAACCTTTATTACTAATATTAGCGTAATTACACAACATTGTATTAGCGCCACCGCTAGTATCCGGCTATCAAGACGACTCATCAGATACTGAATGCTCCTTCTGCTGGCCCCTCCCTCTCTCTCCTATAGCTCCTCCCACTTCGGGCCCCTCTAATATCACGCTTACTTTCCATTTTGAATTTTTATTCATACAAAAAAATAGAAGATTTACTGTTAGTCAGACTACTGCATTATTAAAAAAAATGGTATAAATAATATCAACGCATTTGTGAAAGCATATTAGACTCATCAGTTGATGTTTATTGGACGCGTGACGTGATTTGTTTACTCATGAACATCAGCAAAAATCGAACATTTTCGCTACTTTGAGCTCAATTTCATGGTACTTTTTATTATGTAAATCATTCAAAATCATCTGTATTTCTGTAATATATCTTTCATCTATCAAACGAGACTAAGAAAAAGAGAATACAATCATAAATAACATACGAAAATACACCGCAAATTCGCTGTAAGTGTTTTTTTGGGTGTCTGAAACGGATTAATCTAATATACATTTTTCCTTATGGAAAAAAAATCGTTCGGTACTCGAACAGATCGGCAGCCCTCTGTAATGAATTAAGTTGGAGTACCGAGGTTCCAGTGTACATTTAAGAACATAAGAAAGAAGGAACACTGCAGCAGGCCTACTGGCCCATGCGAGGCAAGTCCAATTCTTTCTTTGCCTTAAGCCAATGCCTTAACCTAGTCAGGTCAGATCACATTAACTTAAGGAAGAAGCACGGCATATGACCTAGTAGCACAAGCTAGTCAGGTCCAACTCACAAACACCCACACCCACTCATGTATTTATCTAACATATTTTTAAAACTATACAACATCTTAGCTTCTATGGCGGTATTCGGGAGTTTGTTCCACTCATCCACAACTCTATTACCAAACCAATTTTCCTATATCCTTCCTGAGTCTTAATTTTTCCAGCTAAAATCCATTGCTGCGAGTCCTGTCTAGGCTAGATATTTTTAGCACGCTATTTACATCCCCTTTATTAATTCCTGTTTTCCATCTATACACCTCAATCATATCCCCCCTAATTTTACGCCTTTCTAGAGAGTGCAGATTCAGGGCCCTCAGTCTATCCTCATAGGGAAGATTTCTGATACATGGAATCATCTTTGTCATCCTCCTTTGTACGTTTTCCAGTGCATTTATATCCATTCTGTAATACGGGGACCAGAACTGTGCAGCATAATCTAAATGAGGCTTTAGAAAAGATATATAGAGTTGAAGAACAACCTGAGGACTTCTATTATTTATACTTCTTGATATGAAGCCAAGGATTCTGTTAGCTTTATTGCGAACACTTATGCACTGTTGTCTTGGTTTCAGAATACTGCTAACCAGAACTCCTAAATTCTTTTCGTAATCAGTAATATTAAGATCTAAGAATATGGGAAACAGGAATAAATAAATGAGATATAAATAACGTACTAAAAATATCTAATATAGTCAGTACTCGCAGCAATGAGTTTAAGCTGGAAATATTTAGATTTAGAAAGGATATAGAAAACCATTGATTTGGTAACAGAAATGTGGATGAGTGGAACAAACTACTGAGAAGCGTTATTAAAGGAAAAAACATGTGTAGTTTTAAAAATAGTTTAGACAGGTATTTGAGTAGATATGAGTTGACCCTGCCTAGCTTGGGCTAGTAGGCCTGTAACAGTGCTCCCTTACTAAGCGGATGACTTGTACCTGGCTAGCATGGGACAGTAGGCCTCCTGTTCTTATGAGGCTCAAGCATACAGCCTCTTAAAAAAAAAAAAAAAACAGCTGGTCCAGTGGCTAAGGCGTCGGTCTGGAGTTTTACGACAGTTGGTAACTAAAGAAGAGACATTTTAAACAAAATCCGAAGTGTCTTACGTTTCAGTGAATGTAAAACTATTATTATTATTATTATTATTGTTGATGTTGGTGTTGTTGTTGTTGTTATTATAGAAAACACCTCTTAAATAGAGCAGACACAGAGGGAAGCTCTACACATAGATAATTGGAACAAAGCTCAACACAAGCAAAATCAGACTGGTAAATACGACTTGGTAAGTACACACAAATGCACTCATATTTAGGCAATGTTTCGTTAACTGTTTATCACATAACTGCTGAACACAAAGTGACGCCATATTATGACACTGTTTTAAATAAATTTCCATTAATGTAGAGTTGTTTCTAGTGCTTTCGGTCGTAGGTTTAAAAAATCAACGCTGGTTCAGTGGGAAGAATGACTGTATCCTGAGTGTCTTAGACTCAACGGAATCCAATTATCTGTGAAGCCAAGCGACTACATTTTCTGGGCTCTGGTCTGGAGATGTTATGGCCGTCGTAGATTGAAAGTGACGTAGTAATTTACCAAGTCTTTTCGGTCCAGTGCTTTTTGGTTGATGAAAATCAATGAGTGCATCGCGGTTTCATTGTGTTTATCTGCCGGAAACTCAAATTTATTTTCCGATTCCCGCAGCCGCCAGGCGAAATTTGAGTTAGCATTAACATTTCCGAATCTTGTAGGGAATTTCTTAGTAACAAAAGATAAATCCTGATTAACTGCTAGGAGTAGAGAGAATTTTATCCACCAACAATAATTTAGGAGAGGTTGGAAGCTGGTATAAGCGTAAGCGAGCTCATCCAGCTCAAGACTGAGCTTTATCCATTGTTTGAATATGTCCTAAAATAATGCTAAACAGTGCATATATGTGCAATTGGTTGACAATTTAATATTTACAGAAATCATTGTCCTTTATGGTTAATATTCTTTTCAGTAATTTTACATAATTTCCGGCCAGGATATACAAGACTGATCACAGATTGTAATGATTCAGTGCTGACTATAGTGAAAAGGCAGAATAAGCTTAATTTGAGATATGGTACAACACTAAACAGTGAAACATTGTCCCAGCAAAAGCTTGTTCTTGAACTTGTTTTTTTTCTTCATAGATGCCTGGATGTCATTCATAGATCCCTGGCTACTACCTCCAGGATGTCATTCATAGATCCCTGGCTACCACCTCCAGGATGTCATTCATAGATCCCTGGCTACCACCTCCAGGATGTCATTCATAGATCCCTGGCTACCACCTCCAGGATGTCATTCATAGATCCCTGGCTACCACCTCCAGGATGTCATTCATAGATCCCTCGCTACCACCTCCAGGATGTCATTCATAGATCCCTGGCTACCACCTCCACGATGTCATTCATAGAACCCTCGCTACCACCTCCACGATGTCATTCATAGATCCCTGGCTACCACCTCCACGATATCATTCACATGTTACTGCTGTTTCCTGAGCAAATTCACATATTATATTTGCTTAGATCAGTACGCTTTGTTTCCTTTCCTATTATCCTATTGCAACGCATTTCCTATTATCCATGATAGCTTCTCTTGCGCAAAACAATATATATTTTGTCTGTGTTGTCCAGACATCTCTCGCTTTCGTGCTTTACTTTCGTGTGTGTATCATATAGTTGCAGAAAGCTGGTGAGGCAGCATTTAGTGTCTCTTAACTGATGTTGGCCCTTGTTAATGAATGTGCTTCTCTCCAACTGTTCTGCTAATTTCCTTTAATGCGAGTGTGTGTGTACTTACCTATTTGTGGTTGCAGGGGTTGATACATTGCTCCTGGCCCCGCCTCTTTACTTATTTCTACTAGGTCATCTTTCTCCCTGCTCCATGAGCTTTATCATACCTCGTCTTAAAACTATGTATGGTTCCTACCTCCACTACGTCACTTGCCAGACTATTCCACTTTCTGACAACTCTATGACTAAAGAAATACTTCCTAATATCTCTTTGACTCATCTGAATCTTCAACTTCCAATTGTGGCCCCCTTGTTTCTGTGTCCCATCTCTGGAAAATTCTGTCTCAGTCCACCATGTCAATTCCTCGCAGTATTTTGTATGTCGTTATCATGTCTCTCCTAACCCTCCTGTCGTCCAGTGTCGTCAGGCCGATTTTCCTTAACCTTTCTCCGTAGGACATTTCCCTTAGCACTGGAAATAGCCTTGTTGCAAACCTTTGCACTTTCTCTAATTTATTGACGTGCTTGACCAGGTGTGCGTTCCAAACTGGTGCTGCATACTCCAGTATTGGCCTGACGTACACGGTGTACAGAGTCTTGAACGATTTCTTACTGAGGTATCGGAAAGCTAATCTCAGGTTTGAAAGTCGCCCACATTCTGCAGCAGATATTTGGCTGATGTGCGCCTCAGGAGATGTGCTCGGTATTATACTCACCTCAAGATCCTTTTCCTTGAGTGAGGTTTGCAGTCTTTGGCCACCTAGCCTATACTCTGTCTGCGGTCTTCTTTGGCCTTACCCGATCTTCATGACTTTGCATTTGGCGGGGTTAAATTCGAGGAGCCAGTAGCTGGACCAAGCTTCCAGCCTGTCCAGGTCTCTTTGCAGTTCTGCCTGATCCTCATCCGATTTAATTCTCCTCATTAACTTCACATCATCTTCAAACAGGGACACTTCTGAGTCTATCGCTTCAGTGAAGTCATTCACATATACCAAAAATACCACTGGCTACCCCTGTGGAACCCCGCTTGTCACAAGCGCCCACTCTGATACCTCGTCACGTACCATGACTCGTTGTTGCCTCCCTGTCAGATATTCTCTGATCCATTGCAATGCCCTTCCTGATATATGTGCCTGATCCTCTATCTTTTGCACTAAACTCTTGTGAGGAACTGCGTCGAACGCCTTCTTGCAATCCAAAAAAATGCCATCTACCCACCCCTCTCTCTCGTGTCTTACTTTCGTTACCTTGTCATAAAACTCCAATAGGTTTGTGTCATAGGATTTGCCTTTTATGAATCCCTGCTGGTTTTTGTTTATAAGTTTGTTCCGTTCTAGGTGCTCCACCACTCTCCTCCTGATAATCTTCTCCATGACTTTGCTTACTATACACGTGTGTTAGTTAGTTAGTTAGTTACCATTTTGTCCTAGGCACATGTCGATTAGACACTAGGCCTGTGTGTGTGTGTGTGTGTGTGTGTGTGTGTGTGTGTGTGTGTGTGTGTGTGTGTGTGTGTGCATGAGTGAGTGAGCGCTTGCACACTAGAGTTCACTGTACTCACATTCATCTTGGCTCCTGGCTCCGTCACATAAGCTTTTTGGACGAGTATTAATGGATTCTGTCCTTTCTTACTCTATTTTACCTTCCCTTACAACTGCGCAAGGATTTTTCTATCCCCCCACATTCACACCCAGTTCATTCCACTTCCCTGCTACCTTAAGTCTGGACAATTACTTCCAAAATGTCTTTGTGACACACCTGTGCTTCTTAACTTACATCTGCTTACCCGAGTATCTGGTCCTCACACTGCTAAATGTCTGTTCTTATCTGCGCTAACAATTCCCCTGAGAATCTGTACGGCGTAATCATGGTTTTCATGTGTCCCCTTGGAGTGTGTTTGTGCTGGCACGTGTACTCACCTAGTTGTACTCACCTACTTGTGGTTGCAGGGGTCGATTCATAGCTCCTGGCCCCGCCTCTTCACTGGCCGCTACTGTGTGTGTGTGTGTGTGTGTGAATGTGTGAGTGTGAGTGGGTGGGTGTACTCACCTAGTTGTACTTACCTAGTTGTGATTGCAGGTGTCAATTCATAGCTCATGGTCCCGCCTCTTCACTGGTAGCTACTAGGTCCACTCTTTCCCTTCTCCACGAGCTTTATCGAACTTCTTCTTAAAGCTATTTATAGATCCTGCCTCCACTACACCAGTCTCCAGATTATTCCACTTCCTGACAACTCTGTGACTAAAGAAATACTTCCTAACATCCCTCTAGCTAACCTGTGTTTTAAGCTTTCAGTTGTGACCTCTTGTTTCTGTGTTCCATCTCTAAAACATTCTGTCGCTCTCTACCTTGTCAAGTCCTCTCAGTATTTTATATGTCATTATCATGTCTCCTCTATCCCTCTTGTCCTCCAGTGTCGTCAGGCTGATTTTTCTTAACCTCCCCTCGTAGAGCATACCCCTTAGCTCCGGGACTAATCTTACTGCAAACATTTTCACTTTCTCTAATTTCTTGCAATTTTTGACCAGGTGTGGGTTCCATACTGATACTACATACTCAAATATGAGCCTGGCATACACAGTGTACAGTGTCTTGAAATACTCATTCCTTAGATATCGACACGCTATTCTTAGGTTTGCCAGCAGTTATTTGGTTGATGTGAGCCTCAAGAGATGTGCTCAGGATGATGCTTACCCCAAGATCCTTTTCCTTGAGTGAGTTTTAGAGCCCTTCACCTCCTAGGCTGTACTTCGTCTGCGATCTTCTTTGCCCTTCCCCAAACTTCATGACTTTGCACTTGGTAGGGTTAAATTCCAGGACCCATTTGTTCGACCAGGTTTGTAGCCTGTGGAAATCTCCTTGCAGGCTTTCGTGATCCTTGTCCACTTCTATTCTTATCATTATCTTCACATCGTCTGCAAACAGGGACACCTCTGAATCAATCCCTTCCATCATGTCATTCACATATACTAGAAACAACATCGGACACAGGACTGACCCTTGTGGAACCCCACTTGACAAATGAACCAGCTCAGACACCTCGTCACATACCAGCATGCGTTGGTTGCTTCCTGTCAGTTATTCCCTGATCCATCACAGTACTTTCCCTGTTATTCCTGTCTGCTCCTCTAGCTTTTCAACCAGTCTCTTGTGTGGTACTGTATCGAAACCCTTCTTAAAGTCCACGAAGGTGTCTGTCAATCCAAATCTCGCTGTCTTACTTCCGTTACCTTATCGCAAATCTCCAATAGGTTTGTGTTGTGAGATTTCCCTTCCCTGAAGACATGTTAGTTGTCATGTATGAGCCCATTCCTTTCTAGATGCTCCACCACACTTCTTCTGGTAATATTTTTCATAATTTTACATGCTATACATGTCAGCGACACTGGTCTGTAGTTTAATGCTATCTTCCTGTCTCCTTTCTTAAAAATTGGGAATACGTTTGCTGTTTTTCACACCTCAGGCAGTTTCCCTGTTTCAGTAGTTTTACTGAAGATAGTTGTAAGTGGCACACATAGTGCATCTGCTCCCTCTCAGGACCCACTTAGAGATGTAATCTGGGTCCACTGCCTTCGAGGTATCTAGTTGACCGAGCAGCTTCTTCACCTCCCGTCAGTTGTGTGCAGTGTGTCCAGCACATGCTGGCGCACCCTACTCCCACGGTTTACTAGAAGCCTCTCTATCTCTACTCTGAATACCTCCATGAATTTTGAGTTTCTCACATACTTGCTGGTCGCTCCCTGTGAGCTCCCCTCCTTCCTTCCTCATCCTGATTACCTGATCCTTGACTGTTGTTTTCCTCCTGATGTGGCTGTATAACAACTTTGGGTCGGATTTGGCTTTTGATGCTATGTCATTCTCATATTGCCTCTGGGTCTCTCTCCTTATCTATACATATTCATTTCTAGCTCTTTAGTTCAGCTCCCTGTTTTCCTGGGTCCCTTGCCTTTTATACTTTTTCCATGCTCTAGCACTTGGCTTTGGCCTCTCTATACCTCCGGGTAAACCATCGGCTCACTCTGGTCTTCTTATTGTTTCTGTTGCCGCTTAGCACGAAGTTCTCCTCTGCCTCCCTGCACTTTGTGGTCACGAGTTCCATTATTTCCTTTACTGTTTTTCCATCCTTTACTTTCTCCCGTCCTTCTCGTGCTGCCTCATTCTTTATTGTTAACTATTCTATGTATTCGAAACTCAGTACCACTTGATCACTAGCACCGAGAGGCGTTTCATGTGTGATTTCCCATGGGTCTGAACTGTTGAAGGTGAATACAAGGTGCAGCCTTGAAGGTTCATCTTCTTCTGTTTCTCTCGTTGTGCCCCTAACATGTTAGTACATGAAGCTTTCCAGCACCACCTCCAGCATCTTGGCTCTCCATGTCTCTGGTTCACTATGTGGCTCCAGATTGTGGTTGAAATCCCCCATGATGAGTAGCTTTGTCCTGTTTATGTGGGTCATTCTGGCCTCCTCGGTTAGTGGGCCCACCATCATTCTGTTACTCTCATCATATCATCATATCATTCTGCTGTTCGATGGTGGGTTGTACATCACTGCTATCATCACTTCTTTACCCCCAGTTAGAAGTGTTCCTACTATGTAGTTATCTGCTTCACTTCTGACTAGTCCTCCCATCTTCTCAAAACTACATTGGTTTTTGATGAGCAGTGTAACTCCTCCTTCCCCTCTGTTCACCCTGTCTTTCCTCAGGATCTAATATCCAGATGGGAAGACTGCATCTATTATCACCCCTGTAAGCTTTGTCTCTGTTAGTGCTATGATGTCTGGGGATGCCTTAGTGATTTTTTGCTGGCACTCGCCACTCTTATTTGTTATTCCATCTGTGTTGGTATACCATACCTTCAACTTCTTTTCCAGAATTTTATTTAGGGAAATGGGAGGGGTTGGTGCAGGCTGAAGGTGTGGTAGACAGGACTGGATGATATGGTGGGCTGGTGTTGTGGTGGTATTAGATATGGGGGTGGGGACTGTGGGTGTGAAGTGTGGGTGGTTTGTTTCTGGTTATTGTGTTTGGTTTTTGTGGGTTGGTAGGGATTGAGAGGATGCTATAAGTGGTTCTGTGGGCGACTCTGTTTATAGTTCCCCCTAAAGATGCGCTTCCCAGTCTGTCTCCCCTTCCTGCCTTTGGCATCTTACTCAGTTGTTCCAGTTCTTTTTGTGTTTTGTCACAGTCAAGGTACATTCCCTGATATTTTATGAGTGTGGGTGTGAGTGTGGTTCTATATGTGTGAGGTGAGTGTGAAAAGTAGTGAGTGTGAGTGAGTGAGTGTGAGTATGTGTGCACTTTGTGTATTACACGTAGTGCTCCGCTTTCCTGATCTGATGCTGACCAGCATTGTTCTTTCTATGCTTATCCTTTTTCCTAGAGATTCGAGTGGACTAGACACCTATCTGCACGCCCTGTCTTCTGGTTTAAATTACCAGTTACTGTTCGTTAATGAGTACTTATTAACATATTAATTGTGTATACTAAGTAAGAGCAGACCATTCAGTAACAGTTGGCAGTACCTGAAACTCACAACTGACTCCCCAACTACACATAATTGAATACTTGCGTAGCAGCTTGTAGATTCTCCAACTCGTTGTGATGATGTCCTTGCGTCATACTTCAACCTCTGTTTCTTCACGATATGTAATTTATTCCTATTTACTGTGCTTCTTTCATTGGTTACACACTGATTTGCACTTTATTCTCTTTCTTGGGTGACACATATGGCATCACCGCCTATACCACACTAGGCCTCTCCTTCCCTCTTCTGCCACTAACAGTTGTCTTACTAAACTGTGACTCACACCTTCCTTTTGTTACTTAGGAAACTTTGTAAATTAACTTCAGGTGTTGTTTACTGACTTTGACTCATTCAATGATCCTTCCAGTATCCATGCGTAGGGCACAAAATAATAAAATTCACTGAGCACTAATGCTGATGTTACTCCTCCACCGCAGTGTGTGTGTGTGTATGTGTGTGTACTCACCTAATTGTGGTTGCAGGGGTCGATTCATAGCTCCTGGCCCCCGCCTCTTCACTGGTCGCTACTATGTCACTCTTCCTGCTCATGAGCTTTATCATACCTGTTCTTAAAGCTACGTATGGATCCTGCCTCCACTACATCACTTCCCAGACTATTCCACTTCCTGACAACTCTGTGACTGAAGAAATACTTAGTAACATCCCTGTGATTCATCTGAGTATTCAACTTCCAATTGTGACCCCTTGTTGCTGTGTCCCATCTGTGGAACATCCAGTCTCTGTCCACCTTGTCGATTCCCCTCAGTATTTTATATGTCGTTTTCATGTCCCCCTATCTTTCCTGTCCTCCAGTGTCGTCAGGTCGATTTTCCTTAACCTCTCCTCGAAGGACATGCCCCTTAGCTCCGGGACTACTCTTGTTGCAAACCATTGCACTTTCTCTAGTTTCCTTACGTGCTTGGCTAGGTGTGGGTTCCAAACTGGTGCTGCATACTCCAATATATACATAACGTACACGGTGTACAGTGTCCTGAATTATTTCTTATTTAGAAGTCAGAATGCTGTTCTTAGGTTTGCTAGGCGCCAATATAGAGCAGCAGTTATTTGGTTATGTGCGCCTCAGGAAATGTGCACGGTGTTATACTCACCCCAAGATCCTCTTCCTTGAGTGAGGTTTGTAGTCTCTGGCACCCTAGACTGTACTCCGTCTGCGGTCTTCTTTTTCTTTCCCCAATCTTCATGACTTTGCACTTGGAGGGGTTGAACTCCAGGAGCCAGTTTCTGGACCAGACCTGCAGCCTGTCCAGATCTCTTTGTAGTTCTGCCTGGTCCTCGTCCGATTGAATTCTTCTCATTAACTTCACATCATCTGCAAACAGGGACACCTCTGAATCTATTCCTTCCGTCATTTCGTTCACAAATATCAGGAACAGCACCGGTCCTAGGACTGACCCCAGTGGAACCCCGCTCGTCACAGGCGCCATCTCTGTCACCTCGCTACGTACCATGAGTCACTGTTGTCTTCCTGACAAGTATTCCCTGATCCATTGCAGTGCCTTCCTTGTTATCCCTGCCTGGTACTCCAGCTTTTGCACTAATCTCTTTTGTGGAACTGTGTCAAACGCCTCTTACAGTCCACGAAAATGCAATCTACCCACCCCTCTCTCTCCTGTCATACTGCTGTCACTCTGTCATAAAACTCCAGTAGGTTTGTGACACAGGATTCCCCGTTCATTTGTAGGTGCTCCACCACTCTCCTCCTGATAAATCTTTCCATGACATTGCATACTATATGTATCAGTGACACTGGTCTGTAGTTTAATGCTTCGTGTCTGTCTCCTTTTTAAAAAATTAGGACTACATTTACTGTCTTCCATACCTCAGGTAGTCGCCCTGTTTCGTTAGATGCGTTGAAGATTGTTGTTAGTGGTACACATAGCGCCTCTACTTTTTCTCTCAGGACCCATGGAGAGATGTTATCCGGCCCCATCGCCTTTGAGGTATCTAGTTCGCTTAGCAACCTGTGAGTGTGTGTGTGTGTACTCAAATATTTGTGGTTGCAGGGGTCGAGTCATAGCTCCTGGCCCCGCCTCTTCACTGATTGCTACTAGGTCCTCTCTCTTCCAGCTTCATGATCTTTATCAAACCTCGTCTTAAAACTATGTATGGTCCCTGCCTCCACTACGTCACTTTCTAGTCTATTCCACTTCCTGACAACTCTATGACTGAAGAAATACTCCCCTAACCCTCCTGTCCTCTAGTGTCGTCAGGCCGATTTCCCTTAAACTTTCTTCGTAGGACAATCCCCTTAGCTCTGGGACTAGTCTTGTTGCAAACCTTTGCACTTTCTCTAATTTCTTGACGTGCTTGACCAGGTGTGGGTTCCAAACTGGTGCTGCATACTCCAGTATAAGCCTGACGTATATGGTGTACAGAGTCTTGAATGATTCCTTAGTGAGGTATTGGAACGCTATTCTTAGGTTTGCCAGACGCCCATATGCTGCAGCAGTTATCTGATTGATGTGTGCCTCAGGAAATGTGCACGGTGTTATACTCACCCCAAGATCCTCTTCCTTGAGTGAGGTTTGTAGTCTCTGGCACCCTAGACTGTACTCCGTTTGCGGTCTTCTTTTTCCTTCCCCAATCTTCATGACTTTGCACTTGGAGGGGTTGAACTCCAGGAGCCAGTTTCTGGACCAGACCTGCAGCCTGTCCAGATCTCTTTGTAGTTCTGCTTGGTCCTCGTCCGATTGAATTATTCTCATTAACTTCACATCATCTGCAAACAGGGACACCTCTGAATCTATTCCTTCCGTCATTTCGTTCACAAATATCAGGAACAGCACCGGTCCTAGGACTGACCCCTGTGGAACCCCGCCCGTCACAGGCGCCATCTCTGTCACCTCGCCACGTACCATGAGTCACTGTTGTCTTCCTGACAAGTATTCCCTGATCCATTGCAGTGCCTTCCTTGTTATCCCTGCCTGGTTCTCCAGCTTTTGCACTAATCTCTTTTGTTGAACTGTGTCAAACGCCTCTTACAGTCCACGAAAATGCAATCTACCCACCCCTCTCTCTCCTGTCATACTGCTGTCACCCTGTCATAAAACTCCAGTAGGTTTGTGACACAGGATTCCCCGTTCATTTGTAGGTGCTCCACCACTCTCCTCCTGATAAATCTTTCCATGACATTGCATACTATATGTATCAGTGACACTGGTCTGTAGTTTAATGCTTCGTGTCTGTCTCCTTTTTTAAAAATTAGGACTACTTTTACTGTCTTCCATACCTCAGGTAGTCGCCCTGTTTCGTTAGATGCGTTGAAGATTGTTGTTAGTGGTACACATAGCGCCTCTACTCTTTCTCTCAGGACCCATGGAGAGATGTTATCCGGCCCCATCGCCTTTGAGGTATCTAGTTCGCTTAGCAACCTGTGAGTGTGTGTGTGTGTACTCAAATATTTGTGGTTGCAGGGGTCAAGTCATAGCTCCTGGCCCCGCCTCTTCACTGATTGCTACTAGGTCCTCTCTCTTCCAGCTTCATGATCTTTATCAAACCTCGTCTTAAAACTATGTATGGTTCCTGCCTCCACTACGTCACTTTCTAGTCTATTCCACTTCCTGACAACTCTATGCCTGAAGAAATACTCCCCTAACCCTCCTGTCCTCTAGTGTCGTCAGGCCGATTTCCCTTAAACTTTCTTCGTAGGACAATCCCTTTAGCTCTGGGACTAGTCTTGTTGCAAACCTTTGCACTTTCTCTAATTTCTTGACGTGCTTGACCAGGTGTGGGTTCCAAACTGGTGCTGCATACTCCAGTATAAGCCTGACGTATATGGTGTACAGAGTCTTGAATGATTCCTTAGTGAGGTATTGGAACGCTATTCTTAGGTTTGCCAGACGCCCATATGCTGCAGCAGTTATCTGATTGACGTGGGCCTCAGGAGATGTGCTGGGTATTATACTCACCCCACGATCTTTTTCCTTGAGTGAGGTTTGCAGTTTTTGGCCACCAAGACTATACTCTGTCTGCGGTCTTCTTTGCCCTTCCCTGATCTTCATGACTTTGCATTTGTCAGGGTTAAATTCAAGGAGCCAGTTGCTGGACCAGGTTTCCAGCCTGTCTAGGTCTCTTTGTAGTCCTGCCTGATCCTCGACTGATTTAATTATTCTCATTAACTTCACATCATCTGCAAACAGGGACACTTCTGAGTCTATCCCTTCCGTTATGTCATTCACATATACCAAAAACAGTACAGGTCTTAGGACTGACCCCTGTGGAACCCCACTCGTCACAGGTGCCCACTCTGACACCTCGTCACGTACCATGACTCGCTGCTGCGTCCCTGTCAGATATTATCTGATCCATTGCAGTGCCTTTCCTGTTACGTGTGCCTGATCGTTTAGCATTTGCATTAACCTCTTGTGAGGAACTGTGTCGAACGCCTTCCTGCAGTCCAAGAAAATGCAGTCTATCCACCCCTCTCTCTCTCATGTCTTACTTCTTTTACCTTGTCATAAAACTCCAGTAGGTTTGTGACACAGGATTTTCCTTTCCTGAAACCATGCTGGTTGTCGTTTATAAGCTTGTGTCTTTCTAGGTGCTCCACCACTCTCCTCCTGATGATCTTCTCCATGACTTTGCATACTATACACGTCAGTGACACAGGTCTGTAGTTTAATGCCTCGTGTCTGTCTCCTTTCTTAAAAATTGGGACTACATTTGCCATCTTCCACACCTCAGGTAGTTGCCCAGTTTCAATTGATGTGTTGAAGATTTTTGTTAGTGGCACACTCAACATCTCTGCTCCCTCTCTAAGGACCCACGGAGAAATGTTGTCAGGTCCCACCGCTTTTGAGGTATCGAGTTCACATAGCAGCTTCTTCACCTCCTCCTCGGTTGTGTGTATTTCATCCAGCACTTGTTGGTATACCTCCCTATTCTGAATTCCTGGAGTCCTTCCTGTCTCTTCTGTAAATACTTCTTTAAATCTCATGTTGAGCTCCTCACATACCTCTTAGACGTTTCTTGTGAACTCCCCACCTTCCTTCCTCAGCCTGATTACCTGGTCCTTGACGGTTGTTTTCCTCCTAATGTGGCTATACAACAGTTTCAGGTCAGACTTGACTTTTGATGCTATGTCGTGTTCGTATTGTCGCTGAGCCTCCCTTCTTACCTGTGTATATTCGTTTCTGGCTCTTCGGCTTATCTCTATATTTTCCTGGGTCCTTTGTCTTCTGTACTTTTTCCATTCTCTATTGCACTTAATTTTTGTCTCGCTACACCTTTGGGTGAACCAAGGACTCGTTCTGGTCTTCCCATTACTTCTGTTTCCCTTGGGAACAAACTTCTCCTCTGCCTCTTTGCATTTTGTTGTCATGTATTCCATAATTTCTTTTACCGGTTTGCCTGCCAATTCTCTCTCCCACTGAACGTCTTGTAGGAAGTTCATCATGCCTGTGTAGTCCCCCTTTTTGTAGTTTCGTTTTTCCCTTCCTATTCCTGTTCCCATCTCCACTTGTAGCTCAACTATATAATCAAAACACACAACCAAATGATGACTAGCTCCAAGGGGCCTTTCATATGTTATATACTCGATGTCCGAACTACTCAAGGTGAATACTAGGACCAGTCTTGCTGGATCATTCTCACCTCTCTCTCTCTGGTAGTGTCTCTAACATGTTGATGCATGAGGTTTTCCAGTACCACATCCATCATCTTGGCTCTCCATGATTCAGGACCCCCATGGGGCTCCAGGTTTTCCCAATCAATCTCCTTGTGATTGAAATCACCCATAACTAGTAACTTTGCTCTCCCCATGTGAGCTCTTCTGGCCACCTCGGCTAGTGTGTCTACCATTGCTCTGTTGCTCTCGTCGTATTCTTCTCTTGGCCTCCTGCAGTTCTGTGGCGGGTTGTACATTACAGCAATTACCACCTTATGGCCCTCAGACTGGATTGTTCCCACTATGTAGTTCCTTTCGCCCATTCCATCCATTCCTTCCACTTCCTCAAATCCCCACCGGTTCTTAATGAGCAGTGCAACTCCTCCTCCCCCTCTGCTCCCTCTATCTTTCCTGAGGATTTGATATCCGGGTGGAAAGATTGCATCTGTTATCATCCTGGTGAGTTTCGATTATGTGAGTGCTATTATGTCTGGGGAAGTCTCCTTTATTCTTTCATGCCACTCCTCACATTTATTTGTTATTCCATCTACATTTGTATACCAAACCTTCAACCTCTTTTCAAAAACCGTAGTCTAGGGGTACTTTGGGGTTGGGAACCTGGGAGGCCTGATGAGGAACTATGGGTGGTTGGTGATAGTGTAGTTTGTAATGAGGTGGGTGGGAGCATTGGGTATGGCATGTGTGTTTTGGGTTAAAATGTTTGATTGCATTGGGGTTGTCCAGGTTGGGGGACATCTGTAGGTGATTGTATTTGAGCTTCCTCCTGAGTCTGGGTTCTCCTGTCCATCTCTCTTTCCTCCTTTTGTCTTTGTACTTTATCTTGCAGTATCTGTCTTTCTTCTCGTGTTCTGTCACAGTCGAGATACACCCTCCAGTACTCTGACATATCCCTTAGTTAGTTAGTTAGTTAGTGTGTGTGTACTCACCTAATTGTACTCGCCTAATTGTGGTTGCAGGGGTCGAGACTCAGAACCTGGCCCCGCCTCTTCGCTGTCTGCTACTGGGTCTCTGCTCTCCCTGCTCCATGAGCTTTATCATACCTTGTCTTAAAACTATGTATGGTTCCTGCCTCCACTATATCTTTCTCTAGTCCATTCCACTTCCTGACTACTCTGTGGCTGAAGAAATGTTTCCTGACATCCCTTTGACTCATCTGAGTCTTCAGCTTCCAGTAGTGTCCCCTTGTTTCTGTGTTCCCTCTCTGAAACAACCTGTGTGTGTGTGTGTGTGTGTGTGTGTCACTATGGAAGACTGTACAGGAAAGTGACAAGTCTGCATCATCTACATGAACTTGCATCATGCTTTACGAGGAGAATGAAATAGCAGAAATTATTTCCAGCAGGTATGTTGCAACGAGGAGAAGGCTGGAGGCAGTGGAGATGTCATGTCTGAGGTCAATGTGTGGTGTGAATATAATGCAGAGAATTCGGAGTTTGGAAATTAGGAGGAGGTGCGGGATTACCAAAACGATTGTCCAGAGAGCTGAGGAGGGGTTGTTGAGGTGGTTTGGACATGTAGAGAGAATGGAACGAGACAGAGTGACTTCGAGAGTGTATAAATCTGTAGTGGAGGGAAGGCGGGGTAGGGGTCGGCCTAGGAAAGGTTGGAGGGAGGGGGTAAAGGAAGTTTTGTGTGCGAGGGGCTTGGACTTCCAGCAAGCATGTGTGAGCGTATTTGATAGGAGTGAATGGAGGCATATGGTTTTTAATACTTGACGTGCTGTTGGAGTGTGAGCAAAGTAACATTTATGAAGGGATTCAGGGAAACCGGCAGGCCGGACTTGAGTTCTGGAGATGGGAAGTACAGTGCCGGCACTCTAAAGGAGGGGTGTTAATGTTGCAGTTTTATAACTGTAGTGTAAAGCACCCTTCTGACAAGACAGTGATGGAGTGAATGATGATGAAAGTTTTTCTTTTTCGGGCCACCCTGCCTTGGTGGGAATCGGCCGATGTGTTAATAAAAAAAAAAAATGTCTGCATGTATGTCAGCAGGTATGTCAGTAAATGTCAGTAGGTAATCCTGCAGGTATGTCAGATCGGGCATCTAGAGTTATGTTGTGGCTGAGCAGAAACAGGAAAATCCATGTTCATGGAGGGTGGCCACTAAATATCAACACCGTGTTGCAGAAGAGCAAGGAGAGCTCTTGGCGAACACTTTTGTCCAGCTGATGGCACTTTCAGGTCTGAATTCTTTCTAGCAAATGCAGGTTTCTACAATATCCGTAATATCAATGAAAGCTAGTCCAGGCGTGATTCATTGCTCTCAATGTCCATCGCTTGTATGATAAATGTCTGTGCCGTTTTCCATAGACTTGATGTCACTGACAATCTTCATGGAATCAGTTTTCATTATAGTCATTTTTTTATCTTCAGCATAATTATATTTTGACAGTTGGTACAAAGAATGCAGGCTGGAGTCCACTGTATTATTTCATGTAACTACGCATTGCTCCATGTGGTTAATCGTCATGATGACATGGTCACTCAAATGATCCTCAAGTTTCTTCTTCATACATTGCCTTAAATATGATTTTAAACCTGTATTTTTAAGATATTCCTGTATTTTATGTACCAGCTGATTTACTGTTGTCAGTTAGTCATCACGTTCATCTAAGTTTTTAAATACTTTGTGAGAGGGGACAATTTTTTTAAGTATCTGGCCGGTGCCTATTATCTCGACATTGAAAAGTCTCTGCAGTACTCATGTGGTTTTTGATAGGAACATTCTTTCTAGTCCTAAATTTGCTGCTGCACTGTTAATGATATACTGCATCGGGGGTAATGAAATTCATTGATAGAGCCTACGATCTTTATGGCCGAAGAATCGACGAGATGGGGAAGGAAGAAGGATGGGGAAGGATGGAAATTCTGGAAAAGGATGGGATGGTGTAGGCGAGGAGGGAATGAAAGATCAGTGGCCCAACCACTGTGGAGCAGGTGGTACAGACGTACTGTAAGCGATGACTCAGCGGGGTGGTGGACGGTAGTGCTGGCTCACTGTAGCGAGGAAGACGGCAGGGCGGCAGGGCGGCAGGATGGCAGGGCGGCAGAGCGGGCAGGAGGTCGAGAAGGCAGTCACACTGCACAGTGATGAGTTGATTACTGGGTCTTGGAGTCGGGAGAATTAGTGTTGTCTAATGTCAGATGAGTAGGAGATCCATTCACAAGAGACTTGAATTTATTTCCAGTGATGTAATCCATTTTAAAAGGGTATACGTCTTCTAGTAGAATATCATTTAGGATGACTGAGTAGGAGTAGTTGGTGCCCTGATCAAGGGTATACTTGACAGTTCCATCCCGAAGACGCTGGTGAAGTTCCTTGGCATACATTATCTCGGAATATTGGTTGGTGGTGACAAAGTAAACCCCTATGAAGGTTTGCACCTTGTCAACGTCAGTATCTGTGTTAGGAGCAGCAGTGGGTGGGTTGCAAGCTTGGGCTGCAGAACGAGTGACAGGTCCTGGTGGTGGTGGAGTCGGGGGCTTGGCAGAGGTGGTCCGTGATTGGTTCTTTGTGGGGAGTGGCTGTGTCTCCACTGGCGGGGAGGCAGCTGATTGGTTCTTGTTAGAGGTGTGAGGTGATGGTGAGCTCTCATTAGTTGTTGTTGGCGTGACGTCATTAGTAGCTAGTGGTGGTGTTGGTGCGGCCGCTGGAGTGACGACGACAGGATGCTGGTTGCTGTTGAGTATCACAGAAGATGGTGGAGAATCTGGGAATTTGAACTCTGGCATGTTGTTTAATTTGAAGAGTTCGTTGATGGAGGTGTTGACCGTCCCAGGAACAGCAGCATTATGCATATGAGCATAGATCATACAGTAGTAAATGGTGGTGGGGTCACTGGCAGGTGCGATGCTGGTAGTTGTAGGTTGCGTGGAGGCTTGGAGAATTTTAGTTGTGGTAGCTTGTAGTTTTGTAATAGCAGCATAGGTGGGAGATTTTGAAGATGACTTTTTCTGTGCTGCTTCTTGGGTCTTCTTCAGAATGTCTTTACGAGTGGGACACTTAGCAGCAAGTGTGTGATGATCGTTGCTTTTACAGTTGAGGCAAGATGGTGTTGGTGGAGCAGCGGCGGTGCATGATCTAAAATCATGTCCTTCACTACTACATGTAGTGCAAAACTTCTTTTCCTTCACAGGACAGTCGTTGGTGTTGTGTGAATACGAGTAACAGGTCCAACAGTGAGAAATGTAGTGGAATCTCTCAGCTTCGATGCAGGTGGGGCTGACGAAGTAATAATATACAGCCAGTCCGTCAGCTAATGCAGTGGCAGCCATGTTGACGTCGGTAAACGTGACCTTGAGCATGGAGGAAGCTGTAGGTATTTTCATGATGCTCTCCACTGTGGCCCATGAGTTTTGATCTTCAATGGATGTCTTGAGTTCGTCGATAGGTTGAACTGTAAGAAGCTTATCAAGTTTCTTAAGGAAAACTGTTCTTCTTGCCCTGAGAGCTGGAGATGATATGACTGTAAATCCTCTTTCAGAGAGAGTGGTGGTGGCTGTTGTAGTGAGTAGCTTCTCTGCATCTTCATCATCGTTGCAGACAACAATAAATGCTTCTTTCAAGGTCAATATGGTGTTGAACTTCACATGTAGCACACTCTTAACAGCAACTGCTAGAGCAAGTTTGGATGAATCATTCACAGTGCCACTGTTGGGTTTGATCTTGACACGATTTGCATAGCTCATCGTGATGAAGGTATAAGTTCCCCTCCCCAACGGGGATCGTAGGGAGACTGAAAACCGAAAGTCAGAGCTGCTGTGACCGCACTGGGCAAAGTCAACAAGCAGAATCTATCGTATCTGTATCTGATAGAGCCTAGAGGCTAGCCGACCAGACACAACTTCTGCCTACAAGTCATTTCTAAGACGGCGCTGTTTTGGCACGCCCCCTCCCCCCTTCAAGTAATTAATTCTTACAGGGACTACATTAAGCCTCTTTTTATTTTATCAAGTTTAGGTGTTTTCCTAAGGAACAGTGTTCTTGAAAATTAAATAAATTAAAAACAATTCATTACTTTCTCATAATTTTGTATATTTAGTGTTTGCCTCTATTTCCTTGTAAATTGTTTCGTCCTTTCAAAACGTCCTTCTCACTGAAATCTCCCACTTTCTCTTGTGGCATGTTAACTATATATTCAGTCAATACCTCCAAATTCGTGAATACACTGCCTACACAACACTAATTTCACACACAATTCCATCTATCAAACATCCCTTATGATAAAGGCTGCCATTTTACTTACAATTCGCTATTAAAATTTTAAAAAGTAACAAATTGCTCACATTTCTACACAATTATCTTATTTAATTCAGTCTCTTTCTTGGTGTACTCTTAAAATAATGCATATTTCTTTTCAAAGATATTTATAAAAATGCATATTCCATAAAATTAATGAATTCTCCAGCAAATTTCAGACAAAACATAAATTTCCACTTTCGTCATTTCCTATTCACTGTTCATCTGAACCTCACACAACTTTCTCACCCATCCCTTAACTCAAATAATATCAATTATATTTCATCAATTCTTCCATTACTTTCAAACACCAACATGTTCTTATTTTCTCTAAAATCACCTTTCTTTTCATTTATTAAATCGATATCGCACTCTTGCTGCACATTTTTATTATCATCGTTATTATCAACAAGTATTTCATTATTAACTTTGTTCCAACATCTGAATAATACATAATCATTCACTTCTGAATAATATATACTCATTCACTCCTGAATAATACATACTCATTCACTCTTATAACCTGAATAGTGTATTCATTCATTACATAGCCATTCTTACCTGTACGATTAAACACATCCACCCAACACATCTCCATTCAGATCTAAATGAACAAACATAATCACAAACACATCATCATTCAGACCTGAATTAAGAAACAAATTCACCCATTACATTTCCATTCAGACTCAAACGAACAAATATATTTTCCCAAGACATGTCTATATGGACTCGAACGAACACATTCGTCAACACATTTCCATTTGAACTCTAAAGAATAAACATAATCACCAACACATACACATTCTTACCTGAACGGTCAAACACATTCACCCAGCACATCTCAATTTAGACCTGAATGAACAAACACATTTCCACAGAAACTCAAAGAGATAAACACATTCACCCACTATATTCCAGTTCTGACCTCAATGTACACTTTAAAATATGCATTACATTATCTTTGTGAATGATTCAAGTTGGACCGAAACGGGTCCTATGTGCGGGTTATTTGTGTGTAATTTCACAACACATGAAAATTATAGCAAAACGTATATTCGCACATTATGTTCTCAAGAAAATCCCTTGGAAGACCATTGTTTATACAAGTGGTTCCCCCAAAACACTACATCTTTCACATGGGAATCCTGCCAACAAACACTATACAAACATTTGGGGACCTTCAGTTACAACATACGTTTCATTTCGGGATCCTGAAAAATAACTACACATTCACTTGGGGACCCACAATTACAACACATTTTATAAATAACAAAAAGGCACAATACCGTGACTGGAACAATACACACACAACACATTTTATTTGGGGTCCTTGTAAAAATTATTCATTCATTTTTGGAGGCCTCAATTACAACACATGTCTCATTTGTGGAATCAAAACACAAAAAAATGCACATTTACTTGGGGACCCTAAATTATAACACGTGTTTCATAGGGGGAACCTGAAATAAACGTTCATTGAGAGATCCTCATTTCTAACACACTTAATTTGGGATATGGAAAACATTACACACAGAAGAGTTCACTTGATATCTCTCGAAAATAATAAATTAAAACAATGTGTGCTCTTTGACTCTTTGATCCATAATACTTTTACTAAATCTCTGGCATCACTGAATATTCAATTAGTTCACCAACCAGTAAAGATTCTTTCTAAAATACTCGTTAAATATTTTATTTTTCTCTGAAGGAGAGGGTGAATCCCATGAGAAACACTGATACCTTGTTCATCATCATCTATCTGACCCTATTACGAGTAACTTAATATAATTTACCATGGGCTCCTCTGAGGAACATAAATACTCCCCATGAAACAGATGAAAAATTATTAATTTCACCCGAAGTACTTCTTGGAATAAGGATAAGATAATGATAAATAATATCCATGTCTCTGATGGTCTCTCCATCACTTTCAGTTTAGAGTTGTGTTTATCCCCAGGGTTATGGAGAGAGAGAAACATGGGAGACATTCTCTTTTGAATGAAGGTCTCGCAGAATCACAAAAAAAAACAATGTTTCAACTAGGGTGTCTATATGAGACTTCAGTAAGTTTTGTTTGTTTCATTAAGTACTTCATGGTAACATCGAAATGATGTAATCTGATTCATGGGGAGTCTCTTATTCCATACAGAAACTCATGGAATAGAGATGAGCTGAGAGAATGTATTTTTTTGTTCAACTCTGATTGGGAATGAAACGGATGATTGTATTTATCTCCGAGTATGAATGGAAACTTATTTATCTGTTCAAGTCTGAATGGAAATGTGTTGATGATTGGGTGTGCTCGTTCAAGTCTGAATGGTAATGTGTTGATGATTGGGTGTGCTCGTTCAAGTCTGAATGGTAATGTGTTGATGATTGGGTGTGCTCGTTCAAGTCTGAATGGATAAGCTTTATAAGTGAATGTATTAATGTGTACAGGTTTGAATAGTGATGTGTCAGGAAAATATACATGAACGTTCAGGAGTGAATGACTATGTATTTCTAATGTTGCTGAAATATGAATGACCAAGTACTCGTTAATAATTATGAAGATAATAAGGTGTTCCTAGAATAGGTAGAGTGTGCAACTAATGTTAATTAGAGTGTGTTATGGATTGGATGAGTAGAAAGGTGATTATAGAGAAAAAATATTTATAGTTTTTTTTGGAAAAGTGCCATAGACAAATATTTTTAATTAATGAATGGCATAATGAAATGTGTTTTGTATATGAAGTAGAAGGTAAAGGTGTAGATGGAATGTGTAAAGGGAATGACGAAAGTGGAAATTTATGTTTACTATGAAATCTGAAGGAAAATTAAAGAAATTTACAGAATATGTATTTCAATTAATATTTTTGAGAAGTAATATGTATTGCTTTATGCGTACGCCGGGGAAGACACTGAGTAAAGCAAAAGATATCTGGTGTAGAAATTTGAGCAACAAAAGATATCTGGTGTAGAAATTTGAGCAACAAAAGATATCTGGTGTAGAAATTTGAGCAACAAAAGATATTTGGTGTAGAAATTTGAGCATCAAAAGATATCTGGTGTAGAAATTTGAGCAACAAAAGACATCTGGTGTAGAAATATGAACAACTAAAGATATCTGGTGTAGAAATATGAGCAACAAAAGATATCTGGTGTAGAAATATGAGCAACAAAAGATATCTGGTGTAGAAATATGAGCAACAAAAGATATGTGGTGTAGAAATATGAGCAACAAAAGATATCTGGTGTAGAAATATGAGCAACAAAAGATATCTAGTGTAGAAATATGAGCAACACAAGATATCTGGTGTAGAAATATGAGCAACAAAAGATATCTGGTGTAGAAATATGAGCAACAAAAGATATCTGGTGTAGAAATATGAGCAACAAAAGATATCTGGTGTATAAATATGAGCAACAAAAGATATCTGGTGTAGAAATATGAGCAACTTGTAATGTTTCTTGAGTGTTTCAGCGGCAACACAAGAGGTGAATGTTTTTTCTGCATCAGAGTGAGAATTGATGAAGTCAAGCTCTCAAAGTATATATTTTTAATAATATTCCTAGAAGTTAGGTGTGTGCCCTCGCCTATTTGTACTTACCTATTTGTGGTTGCAGGGGTCGATTCGCACCTCCTGTCCCCACGACTTCGCTGTACTCACCTATTTGTGGTTACAGGGGTCGAGTCATAGCTCCTGGCCCCGCGCGCGTCTGTGTGTGTATTTTTGTTTCAAATGGTAGTTAATTAGTGAACGTGAGTTTGACTTAAATTGCTAAGTAGTGAGCTCCGTAGTATCCCTTAATTACTTGTGACTGCACACTGAAGTCTCTAGTGATTAATGGGAATGAATTAAGAAAGAGTGTTAAGAATGGGTGACAGCATGTGAAAAACTTTTCTAGATTAAACACTTATTTCCGAGGGAGGTGAATGACCTGAAAAATTTTCTCTGTCTATAGTTGATATTAATATGACTACCTTGATTTATAAAGACTGTCTTTCTAAAGCAAACTCATCTTTCTAAAGCAAACTTCTCTTTCTAAATCAAACTTCTCTTTCTAAAGCAAACGTTTCCTAGTTTACCCTTGAAAAACACTAGGCTATTACCCTTGTAGTGGGTAAACTGAAGGTTTTAGATTACCTGTGAAACACTCACCAGGTATCTTTACATGGACACATCTTTATCATCTAACAACACGAAGCGTCACCGCATGAATTAAGTTTCGTCTAAAACGTTCGTCGAGATCTTCGAAGTATTAAAATGGATGAGAGAGAGAGGAGAGAGAGAGAGAGAGAGAGAGAGAGAGAGAGAGAGAGAGAGAGAGAGAGAGAGAGAGAATTTTGATGAACTTCTTGAAGTGTTTGACATGATAAACTTCGTTGACTTCCCTACTCATATCTCTGACTTCTCTCTCGACCAGTAGTGAGTGATCCATCTGAAGGAATAGTCACTTGCTATGTCCCATGGCTATGTTGGATCACCTGACCACAAGGCTGTCTATACCACACTGAAGATTTCAACAGAACGAGGTGAAGAATCTACACGCACAACCTGGCTGCGGGAAAAAGGAAACTGGCCAGACCTTCGCTCTGAGCTCCCCACCTCCGATTGAAATGCTCTTCTCCAAGGTGATGTCGACAACCAAGTGAATGTCTTCAATGAACACATCCTTAATGTCCAACAAAAACACATCCCTCACCAGCAATATTTGATGAAGCCTTCAGATCAGCCTTGGTTGGACTTTCGTTGTCGAGAGGCGGCCACTGCTAAGTACAAGGTGTGGCATGCTAAGAGTATGTTACATTTTATTAGGCGTATGTCCCTACCAGGGAGAAGGTGCTGAGGGTTTAACGAGCATGGACCCCATCGTAAAACGATGGGGTGAAGCGATATGGTACACTTGTGAAGCAGCCTTGGCAGACTTACCTTAACAGCTGGTTGCTACGGTTCTCACAGTGTTTTGTGCTTGCATTCGGCTCTTGTACAAAGCTTTAAATACTGTACATAGGCTATACATATATATTATAAATACCAACTTGTTTTGGTGAAGGAAATACAATAATTTGCTCTCTTCGTTGCCTTTTTGCTCGTTCCTAAGTGGTTATCGTGTTTCAGCATGGCCAAATATTCAACATCTGTGTTTGTAATACAAGGTTTGGAGAAAGTAGATAAATCATCCCACTATTAAAACGAAAACTGGTGTCAGGCAGGTTGGGCTCCAAAACCTGGTGGTCCTTGTTCATGAACCAACAAGATTATTCATCTGATGAAATTATTC
>WNWK01001956.1:217500-238658 GCA_009830355.1 Cherax destructor
ATTATTAACTGAATAATTAAATACACTCTGAATACTGACCCTTTCATGCCATTATTTGGAGATTATTACCGAAAAATTATTTAAATAATTATATAAACCAACTTTTTCTTATTCCCGACATACTGATGATGTTCTGGTGGTTGTGATGTCATGGTAGTGGTGTACTGGTAGTGGTCGTGTAGTCATAGTGGTGTACTGGTAGTGGTCGTGTAGTCATAGAGGTGTACTGGTAGCGCTCGTGCAGTCATAGTGGTGTACTGGTAGTGGTCGTGTAGTCACAGTGATGTACTGGTAGTGGTCGTGTAGTCATAGTGGTGTACTGGTAGTGGTCGTGTAGTCACAGTGATGTACTGGTAGTGGTCGTGTAGTCACAGTGGTGTACTGGTAGCGCTCGTGTAGTCATAGAGGTGTACTGGTAGTGGTCGTGTAGTCACAGTGTAGTCATAGTGGTGTACTGGTAGTGTTCGTGTAGTCACAGTGTAGTCATAGTGGTGTACTGGTAGTGGTCGTGTAGTCACAGTGTAGTCATAATGGTGTACTGGTAGTGGTCGTGTAGTCATAGTGGCGTACTGGTAGTGGTCGTGTAGTCACAGTGTAGTCATAATGGTGTACTGGTAGTGGTTGTGTAGACACAGTGCAGTCATAGTGGTGTACTGGTAGTGGTCGTCTGTGCATTGCAGTTTACAGGTAGTGGTCGAGTAGTCACAGTGTTATACTGGTAGAGGTCGTGTAGTCATATTGGTGTACTGGTAGTGGTCGTGTAATCATAGTGATGTACTGGTAGTGGTAGTTTAATCATAGTGTACTGGAAGTGGTCTAATCATAGTGGTGTACTGGTAGTTGTCGTTTAGTCATAGTAGTGTACTGGTAGTGGTAGTGTAGTCATAATGGTGTACTGGTAGATGTCGTGTAGTCATCGTGGTGCCCTGGTAGTGGTCGTATATTAAAGGTGGAATACTCATCATGGTGTCTTGATAGTGGTATAATGATCGTGGTGTCATGATGGTGATGAAATGATGGTGGTATATCGGTGGAGTTATGGTGGTGGTATATCGGTGGAGTTATGGTGGTGGTATATTTGAGGTGTACTGGTTGTGGTGCACTGGTGGAGTGTTGGTTGTGGGATATCGGCGGTGGTGTATTGGTGGTGTATTGTTAGGGTATCGGTGGTGTACTGGTTATGTGTCGATGGTGTACTGGTTATGTGTCGGTGATGTACAGGTGGCGTATCGGGGGTGTACTGGTGGTGAATCGGTATTGTACTGTTGGTATATCGGTGTACTGGTGTATTATTCGTATAGCACTGGAGAATCGATTGTAAACTGGGGATAGTGTATTGATGAAAGTATATTGATAGTGTACTGGTGTACTTCAGGTGTAAGACTGGTAGTATACTAGCGATAATGTTCTGATGTTAGTAGACTGGGAGTTACTGATACTGTATACTGTGGCTCACTGGTCAACAACCCAAATGCTTCCGAGACCAGAGTAGCAATTTCCAACTAATTTTAGGTCACTGATAATGAATATCATGGTTAAAATTGTTTGTTAGATCTACTTTTCAATATAGACCTACGTGTCAGAACAGGTTGCAACAGGCTTGCGGCAGTGTGTTTCTTACCAACACTCACAGTCTCACTGACCTTCATTATTGTTCCAGCAGTCATACAAGGTGGTTGTGCTGTGCAAGTTTATATTTTGAGTTGAAAGGTTGGTGATTTTCTTAGCCAAACAGTTTCTAAACATATAATAAATATTCACTGAGCAAGCTATTGATATGCATGTGAGGCTTAGCTATCATGCTCTGTATTATAATGATAAATTAATGAATAATTTTTTTCTTCTTTCAGATGCCTCGTATTTGTGTGACTAGTGCAGACAACTGCTGTTATCTTTGTGGTGAGTTGACCTTTGCATCACAGAAGTGCAGTATAACTGCTATGGTTAAAAAGGCATATCACCTATATTTTGGATGCAAGATTGGTGACCAGGATAAGAACTGGGCTCCACACATATGCTGCAACAATTGTGCTACTAACCTTCGACAATGGTTGAACAGGAAGAGGAAAGGAATGACTTTTACTGTGCCAATGCCATGGTGGGAGCCAAAAGACCATACCAGCAATTGTTATTTCTGCATGGTACCTCCACTTTTTGGACTCGCATTTAAAAAAATATTCCAGTGAACTGTGGGGCAGTTAGTGACGAACATGATGAAAGGTTTCACCAAGATATTTCAATCATGGAAAAATGGTACCAGGGCAAATGGGGCACAAGATTGCATGCAGACTATTTTTTTTTTTTTTTTTACATTTTATTAGTTTCCAATAAATATACATTTACAGTTCATAAACATGCAAAAAATACATGTTACAAATTGTACAACAGCAATGAATATATCAGAAAACTATACCCATAAACCATTTACCTCTACAACCAGTGAACTCCTGTCCCCTTTCCCCTTATAAGTAAATACAGAGTCCACAAATAACATAAACCCAAATAATGAAATACAGAGTCCACAATAACATTGGCTCTATTCCAAAGAATATGTAGTGAAGACTGCAAATAAAATTTACAGTGTGCACAAAATAACAAATAACAAACCCAAATAATGAAATACCGAGTCCACAATAACATTGACTCTAGTCCTAAGAATATGCCGTGAAGATGCAATAAAATTTACAGTGAGCACAAAATAAAAGAGATAACATTAACGGTACTTATATGACTCTCACCTTACCCTCTCACACGTCCCAAGTATACTCTACCACATCATACACTCTATTACATATACAATGCGTGTTATTTCTAACACAAAAACTTCACCACTATTAGAACACCTAGTCTTGTTTCTATTGTTACACAAAACGTGTTATTGTACAAAATAAGTAGGAACCCCAACACAGGGTTAAAGACAAAAAAAAAAAAAAAAAAACAAGTTTTAGAAGAATCACACTGTTACACACACTATAAAATGGTCCAAACATTATACAATTCAGCCGATAGTGTCCACCACCGTTAGAACTGTATGAAACAGTGGAGAAAATCAAAAGACTTATGGTTATGATTTTTTTTCACTACAACCTTGCCACCGACGGGTGTTCTTATATCCTTGAATATCCTACCACACCAGGTTTCTAGACTCCTTAACTCCACGGAGACTACTACCCTTGTTTCAGTACCATCTCTGTACAGAGTATAATCCAAAACACCCATACCACTGTCACTACCACTCACACCATACCAAACCACACCATGCCCCCCGGCACCAGAGGATCCGGCCAAACCCCTGCAACCCCCATACTCCCCCCTCTCCCCTACAAGTACTCCAACCTCACATTCACACCACCACACAAATATTCACGTCCAACACACTATTAATCTAGACAGTCACCCGGTCCCCCAACTGTGATGTCATCCGTCCCCTGTCCCCGAAGGGATAACCCCCTTATCTACCTATGCCACTCCACCACACCACACCTACCCAATACTCCACCAGTGCGTCTGTCAAGCCCTTTCAAGACCTTATCTGCCTCCCAATAAACCCTGCACACTCAAGTTCCTGTACCCCTCTGAATAGATCGAATCCCACTCCCTCCCATATATCAAACGATTCCTGCACATAGTGCGATATATACAGGCCGCCACAGCCCCTATTCTTTCCCCAACACTCACGTTCCTTAATTTCCACGACATGCACACAAAGTCCACCATACTGTACAGTAATCCCTTTTTATCCCTATGTCTAACCCCACCCAAATCCAAGTAAATAGCCCGTAACAAAGGGATACCCCCCAAACCTTTTAACACCCCTCCCATCCACCTACGAACCCCATCCAAAGTTTCACAAAAATATACTGCATGCATAGCCGATTCCGGCAAGCCACACTTCTGACACCTCCCATCTCTCGCCAATCCCATATGGAATAAATTCTCCTGTGACGCCACTGCCCCATGTAAAAAACGAAACATCATCTCCCGGTCCCTCGCCGGCAACTGCAGATCCCGGAACCCCTTCCATATAACTCTTTCAGTCATAGACTGGATAAAGCGCCTTCCCTTCCACCGCCTCCTACCCAGCACCAAACCTCATTATAACCGGGACGCTCAACCTTTGTGGCTCACGTATAACCAACAAGCACCGTAGCCAATCTCTGAATTACCGCAGTTCCCTCACACCCCACCACTCACCTACCTCCTGCAGCACCCCTTCCACCCCAGCCTCACCTCTCGTTCCCAACCCTCCCCTCCTTACCACACAACGTTTCACATACATACACAACAATCTCCTTTCCAGCCATATCAAACCCAAACCTCCTGAAATTACCCTCTTCCTGACTATCTCCTTCCTGAGCCAATGTCTACCATGGGCCCAAATGAACTAAAAGACCCTACTCTCCAATTATTTCACATCCCAACTTAATAAAGGAAAAATGTTTGCAATATACCATATCTTACTATATATCATGTTATTAACCGCAATGACCCTCTGCTGCAACGTTAGCTCTCCCGCCCGCCAACTATTCAACCGCTCCGTCACACTTTTAACCACATTCCTCGAATTCACCTCTCTCGCCTCATCCCTGTCCCTCATGTAAACAATACCACATATTTTCACCCTGTCCACAATTTTCCACACATACCTGCTACCCAACCCACCCCCACCCTAGCGCCTACCTCCAACAATGTGGATTTAGCTCCAGTAACCCTCATGCCAGTTGCACTGCAGAAAAACTTGATGTGAATTCCTATGTTGACCAGCCCCGCCTCGTGACACACTAACACCGTGGTGTCATCTACATATCCCACCACAGGGGACAACCCTGTTGCAGACCCCTTTCCATCTTAACCACCATTCCCAACCTACCATTTATTTGCACCCTCACACTTGCCCCTGCATATAACGCCCTAACCCAATCCAGCACTTCCAATCCAAACCCCTGCCTTTCCATTATTCCAAACATACTCTCACACTCCACACTATCATATGCTCCCTTCCAATGCAGTGCAAGTATTCCTCCCTCAACCTCTCTATCTATGAATTCTTTAATACGTTCATGTCCCTCCCCCACACCCCTTCCCAGTATCCCCCCCTGTCCCTCCTCTATCACCCCCCTAACACTCTTTTTAATCTATTACCTAAAATCTTAGCATATATTTTATAATCCGTATTCATAAGGACTAAAGGTCTATATTTCTCTAAAGTTTCCCCTTCCTTTCCCCTTCCTAACTAATACCATTATCCCCATACCCATGTCCCTCCCCATTACACCTGTCCTTTTCATACCATTCATCACACCTACCATACAATCCTTTATAATGTCCCAATTCTCCTTATAAAATTCATTTGCCAAACCATCAATTCCTGGAGCCTTGCCCTTACTTAACCCGTCCACTGCCTCCCACACCTCCCTCTCACTGATCGTGCCCCCCAATCCCTCCCGATCTTCCCTACTCAACCTCTCCCTAATCCTTCCCAATAAAATGCTCCTTTCCTCCATACCCCCCCCCCACTACTCATGTGCCTTGCAAACCACTTATATGCATACACATTCATTCCTTCCGTGGAAGTTATCCTCCTACCCTTCACATAATTCCCCATGTTTTCATCCACTTCCAGATACTCCATTGATATTCTATCCCTTCTCTGCTTACACTTCCCCAAAACATACTGGGAGGGCCTATCCCCCCACAACACATCATCCATTCTGACTTTCATTCTACATGCCCCAAACCTCTCATTCTGCAAAGTCATCAACCTATCTTTCAACGCCTTAATTTCCTCTGTAATTCTATGTACTCCCGGCATATAACAGTCTTTCAAGAGGCCCTCAATGTAATCTCCATCCTGCTTCTTCCCTTCCCAACCTCTGATAGTATGCTTGGATGCTAGGCTTCCCCGTACTTACCCACCAATCCACCAAAGTCCCCCCTCCCTACTCCCCATCCAAAAACCACCCCACCAATCCCTAAATTCCTCCCTTTTACCATCACCCTTAATAACTGAACATTTAATTTCCAAAAAACCCTGTACCATTTTGCAACCCCTTCCCACCCCACCTCCACCAACACTCCCCGATGATCTGTGAAACCGACATCCAAATATTGTACCCCCCCTACTACCATGCATCCCGTTACATAAGTCCTGTCTAGTCGAGCCGCATACCCTCTTCTAAGAAAAGTAGGCTCACCCTCACCTCCCACCCCAATCACGTCTTTCAAACATACCCTCCTAAGTAAGTCCCTTAAGTCTGGAAGAACACATCCTCCACCCCGCGGCTCCACATCCCTCTCTCTAATTACACAACTAAAATCCCCCCAGCAATCGTTACACTAGGCAAATCCCGACATGAATAAATCATGTAATCCCAAACAAAATCCACCTTCACCTTCCTTGCCGCCTCCGCCGGCATGTACACCCCTAAAAAACATACCCTAACTCCACTCCACTCCCCATCCACTCTAACCAGCCTACCCCCCCACACACACACCTCCCATCTCAAAGGTTTGAAAGGGCCTGACACCCCCACTGCTACTGCCAACCCCCCTTTAATCTACTGGATGAACTTGCAAAAACTTTGTAGCCATTCAAAAGTAAATCCCCACCACTCCTATAATTGTGTTCCTGTATAAAAGCAACTGTCACACCATACCTTCACAACGTACACTCCAACCAAGGCCTCTTGATTTCATCCTTCAACCCGTTTACATTAAGTGTTAAACACCTGAAATCTATGTCAAGGGTTTGCCCCTAGGCCTCTGTGGAAGTTGTACCCCTGACTTCCCTTTACTCAGTTTACCCGTTTGCTTCCCTCCCTTAAAAGTATCCTGCTCTTGCACCAAACCTAGATCTTTTTTAGCAACTTCCACCAAAGGCTTTTTGCAGATCCTCTGCTCTGGTGTCAGCACATCCTCACTACCTGACGAATTGCCAGACCTTTTACGTGTCCTCTGTATTACTTCTACACTACTTGCATTCTCGGTCTGATGGACCTCCACCTGCACAACGTCCATAATTAAGTGTTGGTCCTCTGGACTGGCACTCTCCACACTTTCCACCACATTCACAGCATCTATCAAACCATCATTAGTGTTTACACTTAGCACCGGCAAAGGGTCGTCCAATATTTCCTTTAATATCTGTTCCAATGGTACATCCTCTGCCGGACTCTCATGGTGATCACAGTCAACCACTGGCATAACAGATTCCTGCGTTAGGGTCTGACAAACCACCTCAGATCCCTCCACAATCTCACTCCAGAGTTTTGGCTGCTTCTCCCGTTGCGTCTCCTCCTTCCGTTCCTCCCTCTGCGCCTGCACTTCCACTACTCGTTGCTCTGGAACCTGTCTGGGTCCTGCCCTCCTCATGCAGTCAGCCGCCACATGATCGTAGGCGCCACACAGGCGACACGTCCTGCGCTGTCCCATGTAGGTTAAGTACACTTGGGTCCTGAAGTCTGGTAGAACAACGTAGGACGGTATAGGGTGCCTCAAGGTCATTTTCAAAGCGAACGACCCCTCAAATAGGCCCATCAAAGGTCCCTCTTTCCACTTTCCAGGTGTAGCTGCATGTATCGTTCCGTACGCACTGAAGACTGCACTGATGTCCGTCGGGTCCGCCTCAAATGGGACGTTCTTCAAACGTACCCAAGTGTACGTACGTGAAAAGTCCAGTGTGCACCGTGTATACATGATCCTGGTGTCGATCTAAGAGTCGGTCATAAACTTCCGCCGTCAGAAGTTTCACAAAGACCCTATTCATCCCATTCAGGGCAACGCCATACAAATCGCCTGTGTCAAGTCCATACACATCTCGTAATATCGTTGGTAACACAGTCCCGGCCGTTGCAGGGTGTAGAACGCCCGTCACAAGGTCTACACAGACAGTATTCAAGCGTCTCCTCCCGGCTGTCGCCATGTTGTATGGAAAACCAAAGTGCTGCAATGTGTCGCTAGGGATCAGGTCAGAGCACCGAACACCTTCGCACCACCAGAGCTGGGCTGCGACTGAGCTTTCAGACTATTGCTGAACATTGGCAAGAGGTGATTCTTCAGCCCACTATAAGCGTCAAGCAAAAAGGCAGAGGGTAGGTACGGATTAGAATTTAAAACTTACTGACACATATTGTACGTTATATTTGGATTCAAGACATGAAAATACATAAGAACTAAATAATCTCATTTATTAAGCATACAACTTTTCAAAAATTGCTGACCAGTGTAGTGTACTGGTGGTTGTGTACTGATGGTAGTGTACTGGTGGTAGTGTACTGATGGTAGTGTACTGGTGGTAGTGTACTGATGATTGAGCACCATTGGTAGTGTACTGCTGGTAGTGTACTGGTGGTAGTGTACTGGTGGTAGTGTACTGGTGGTAGTGTACTGATGGTAGTGCACCGTTGGTAGTGTACTGGTGGTAGTGTACTGGTGGTTGAGTACTGATGGTAGTGTACTGGTGGTAGTGTACTGGTGGTAGTGTACTGGTGGTTGTGTACTGATGGTAGTGTACTGGTGGTAGTTTACTGGTGGTAGTGTACTGGTGGTAGTGTACTGGTGGTTGAGTACTGATGGTAGTGTACTGGTGGTTGAGTACTGATGGTAGTGTACTGGTGGTTGAGTACTGATGGTAGTGTACTGGTGGTAGTGTACTGGTGGTAGTGTACTGATGGTAGTGCACTGGTAGTAGTGTACTGGTGGTTGTGTACTGATGGTAGTGTACTGGTGGTAGTGTACTGGTGGTTGTGTACTTATGATAGTGTACTGGTGGTTGTGTACTGATGGTAGTGTACTGGTGGTGGTGTTCTGGTGGTAGTGTACTGGTGATTGTGTACTGATGGTAGTGTACTGGTGGTTGTGTACTGACGGTAGTGTACTGGTAGTAGTGAACTGGTGGTTGTGTACTGATGGTAGTGTACTGGTGGTTGTGTACTGATGGTAGTGTACTGGTGGTTGTGTACTGATGGTAGTGTACTGGTGATAGTGTACTGATGGTAGTGTACTGGTGGTTGTGTACTGATGGTAGTGTACTGGTGATAGTGCACTGGTGGTAGTGTACTGGTGGTAGTGTACTGATGGTAGTGTACTGGTGGTTGTGTACTGATGGTAGTGTACTGGTGGTAGTGTACTGATGGCAGTGTACTGGTGGTTGTGTACTGATGGTAGTGTACTGGTGATAGTGTACTGATGGTAGTGTACTGGTGGTTGTGTACTGATGGTAGTGTACTGGTGGTTGTGTACTGATGGTAGTGTACTGGTGATAGTGTACTGATGGTAGTGTACTGGTGGTTGTGTACTGATGGTAGTGTACTGGTGGTAGTGTACTGATGGTAGTGTACTGGTGGTAGTGTACTGGTGGTAGTGTACTGGTGGTTGTGTACTGATGGTAGTGTACTGGTGGTTGTGTACTGATGGTAGTGTACTGGTGGTAGTGTACTGGTGGTAGTGTACTGGTGGTAGTGGACTGGTGGTTGTGTACTGATGGTAGTGTACTGGTGGTTGTGTACTGGTGGTTGTGTACTGGTGGTAGTGTACTGGTGGTAGTGTACTGGTGGTAGGGGACTGGTGGTTGTGTACTGAAGGTACTGTACTGGTGGTGCTATACTGGTGTTGCTGGTGGTGCTATACTTGTGTTGCTGGTGGTGCTATACTGGTGTTGCTGGGGTGCTATACTAGTGTTGCTGGTGGTGTTATACTGGTGTTGCTGGTGGTGTTATACTAGTGTTGCTGGTGGTGTTATACTGGTGTTGCTGGTGGTGCTATACTGGTGTTGCTGGTGGTGCTATACTTGTGTTGCTGGTGGTGCTATACTGGTGTTGCTGGGGGTGCTATACTGGTGTTGCTGGTGGTGTTATACTGGTGTTGCTGGGGTGCTATACTGGTGTTGCTGGGGGTGCTATAATGGTGTTGCTGGTGGTGCTATACTGGTGTTGTAGCGGTTGTGTCGGACGGGTGTTGGAGTGACGGTGGTTTATTGGTTGTTTTACTTGTGGCGTTGTACTGGTGGTTTGTACTCGTAGCTATATTGGTGTAAAGCTACACTAGAGGTGACTTGCTGATGTTGTACTGGAGCTCTTGTATTAGTGGTGTAGTATTGGTTGCGATGTTTTTGTAGTGGTGGTGATGTACTGGTGGTGGCGTAACGGAGGTGTAATGCTGACGGTTGTGTACTAGTGGTGGTGTCCTGATGGTGTACTGGTGTACGTGGAGGTCATGTATTTAGGTTGTTGTACTGGTGGTTGCGCGCTGGTGATGGTGTTTTACTTGTGATGGTGTACCGTTTCGGTGGTGTATTCATGGTGAACACTGGTGCGGTGTTCTGCTAGTTTTGGTTCACTGCTGGTGGTGTAAGGGTGGTGTTGTATTCTTGGTGTTGAACCGGAGGTGGTGATGTATACAAGGACACATTGATTAATACCGAATGACTATGGGAATAAGACACATATACAGAGTCAAGACATTTACTGAATCTGAAGAGTCATCAAAGCTACCGAACACCTGCTTCTAGGCTGTGGGACTGATTACCTCCTATTCTACCTCTTCAATCTTCTGTTTTTGCCCCAGTAAGGCACTGATAAGTCTCTGGTTGACGCAACGTCTACCTAATAAAGATACCCAGTTGTTGCATATGTGTCTAAGTAAGACCCATGAAGAATTGGACACATGTGCAAAATCTGGGTATCTTTATTGTGGACGTTTCGCCCTCCAGTGACTTTATTAAAACAAATTTAAGGACATAATTGGAAGACAGTAGAACTATATACAAAAGATAGGTAATCAGTCCCTCAGTCTTGGAGTTGGTGAGGAGAACCGTAATTGTGAAGAGTCTGAAGCAGAGGCATGAAGGTTGGCGCTTGTATTCTCCAAGGCTGAGCAACTGATTACTAAATCTGTTGTATAAAGTGCTACTGTCTCTCAATTATGTTCTTGATTTTATATTGATAAAGCCACTGGATGGCGAAACGTCTTCAATAAAGATACCCAGATGTTACACATGAGTCTAATTCTTTCTCTTGTAAGTATTGTACTACGATACATGTACAAGTAATACGCAGGTACAACAGTTGGGTGTCTTCATTATTGAAATGTTTCTCCTACACCTCAAAAAATACTTCGAAATTGATGGACTGATCACGTCATCTTGACCTTGTCACTGCTTCTTTCTCCATAATGATTCTCCTCTGTATTTAACTACAGAAGTCTACTCTGCAGGAAAAATGCTTAAGAATAAAGGTACCCAAATGTTGCACATATGTTGTCTCATTTACTTATTGGTACTGCATGCCATTATCATAATTAACACCAGGGTTTATACTGTACTGGTGATGGCAGTGTGCTGGTGGCGGTAATACAACTGCTGTGGAATTGTACTGGTGATAGTAGTGCATTTATTGTTGGTGAGAGAATGGTAGTTAAGGAAGTGGTGAAGTGTTAGCTTCAAGAATGAGGATATAATTTTAGTTGCATTTTTTTTTTTTTTTGAGAAATTAGGAAATTATACCGCACTGTGTCACAAGGATAAAGTAACATTTTCAAGACTGGACGAGGGTAATTTCAAATTGCAAACAATTATATGGAATGAGAAGAATAACGTGTCCTTAATGTGCAGGACAGACTTAAGGATGAAACAAACAGACGGACACGTACTGATAGAAATGGGAACGCAAGAAAACGGGACGATAGCAGACTTATACGAACGGATTCAAAAAGATGTTTACGGACACGGAAGGATGTTGGTAGATACGGGAGGAAACAGAGAAATGTTGAAGGATACATAAGATAATGATCGGACACAGAAGGATACAGCAGTACATGGACGGACACTTGAGGGAACAGAAGGATAGAGATAGACAGGGAAGGATATGGACGGTCGCAAAAGTTTCAACCAGTTTTAAGATCCATTTTAAGGAAGTTTTTTTGTTTCTTACGCCAGGAAAATCTGCTACCTAGATAATTATTTCCTATTCTTGGCAAGAGTATAAATTAATTATCCGATATTGGAAGATAGTGAATGAATGTTAGGTAATTACGTTGTAATTACCTACGTTCACTGTTTGGTGATGTAATTGCATGTCCGATGATGAGGATGAAAAGACGTCAGATGATGGATGGAATTAGGGTAGATGATACACTGTGTCGGGTGAGGATGGTTCAGAGTTGGGTGATGACGATTCCAAGTTAGGGAAATCAAGTTCGTAGTCGGGTGATGAGGATTTAAAAGTAGGGTGAAAAAAAAGTCTCGTGATGAGGGGTTGTAAGTCAAGGTTCAGAGTCGGATAACGAGGGCATAAAGTCAGGTGAGTAGGGTTCAAAATCGTGGGTGATAAATGTATCAAGTCAGTTAATGAGGGTTCAAAGTAGGGTGATAAAGAGTTCAAAGTAGGGTGATAAAGAGTTCAAAGTCGGACGATGATGGTCCTGAATCTGAAGATGAAGTTCTATTATTTTTTTTATTAGATCAGCAGAGCCAAGTCGACAATTGAGGCAGCCAGCAGACTCGCAGACGTCACACGGGCAGAGCAAAAAACAATTGATTTTCTCAGGTCGCGCAGAACGGTTGAAAGTTTTAGAGGATCTTTGAGACACGGGGCAATCTGTTCCGATTAAGTCGGTTTTGTGACTGGAATCTTTTGTCCGACAGAATTACAGAGCAATCCTTGGAAGTTGGGGGAAGCAGTCTAGGATTTTTACGGGAATTAGTCGTACAGCGAGGAAGGTGTTAGAGAAGTGATGGGCGATTTCTGTCGCTATCTGGTGCTTGGCGCCTATCTAGAAACTTACAATTGTTATATCCGTTATATATATATATATATATATATATATATGTCGTACCAAAGAGGTAAAACTTGCGATTCTGGATTAAGTATCAACACTCTTCTTGCCGGGTAAGGCAAGCGAAAATTTTTGTATGCAATAATTTCGCAGAAATCATTCTGACCCTAACGAAAAAAAATATATTTCATTGTGTTAGTTTCTTATTACATTACTGTAAACTTGTCTTGAATATTTTTAGTTGGATTAGGCTAAATTAAATTGAGCTTAGGTTAGGTAAGTTTTCTAATGTTCTTTTGGTACAAAATGATTAATTTTTACATTAACATAAATTAAAAAAAAAAATTAAATGTATTAGAGAAAATTTTAGAAAGGACTTAATTTTAAATGAGTTCTTGCTAATTGAGCAGTTTTAAGTAATCGGCACAATATACCTACATGACAACCAAGTTGGTTGTAAAATCATTTTATGTATAAATGCTGAGGTTGTGGTTACAGCGTTGGACTTGTAGTTTGCCTGGACAACGGTTGAGTCCTCGTCCATTTTTCTGTTTATTCAATGAGTCATTCATTACGACTCGAGTTTATGGATAATGTGACTTTGAGGTGTACGAGAATAGATATATCATGAAAGCTTGTGAAGTTATGGGATGAGAGAGTCGGGCCACAGTTGGTGCTGTTAATACAACCATATAGCAGAAGGTATTTCGCTAAGCAGTTATTGTCTTGAGCCTCTTATAAGTATAAGTCACGGCTCCAGACTATGAATTCTTGTATTAATTCACTGGCTGTTGCTAAGTGCTAATTTTCTTGGTTTATGGCCTTTCCACAGTGGCATAAAGAGAAAAGTAAACATTTAACTGAAATAATTTTCTCATATCCCAACAAAATGGACATTTGTTTCTAATAGAAATATGAGAAACTAATAACTGACGAGAAAGCAGAGACATTTCTCCTTCCTTGCCAAGACTGCAACGTTGTTGACACAGAGGAGACAGAACGACATCTAGGGTCGTGGAAGACAAAACGACATCTAGGGTCGTGGAAGACAAAACGACAGGGAAATACGTTCCAACACCTGAAAATTGACCAATATTTAAATAAATTTGAGCAAAATTGAAATTTTACACACATCATAAGAGACGCCCAGGAGAAAAACAATTAAAGCTGCCCTAATAGAATAAAACGCAATTTCACCACTGATAAATGGAAATGAATTCTTGATGTCATTTCAAGATTAGCTACGATGAAATACATCCGTGTTCCAGACTTATTAGTTGAACGACTTGTATACACGTGTATAACCATAAGAATGAAGAAGCAGTGCAATATGCCTGCTTACTACTATAAACATTGCGCCATACCTGCTTACCACCACTATAAACATTGCACCATACCTGCTCACCACCACTATAAACATTGCACCATACCTGCTTACCACCACTATAAACATTGCACTATGCCTGCTTACCACCACTATAAACAGAACCTACCGAGCATGTATTATTGGGGTTGTTGAAGCTAATATTCTGACTTTCTTTAATAAGAGGTTAGTTATAAGGAATGGTCTTGAGAAGGGCCTGTCAAGTATGAATCATTAAACCATCTCTTCTTATATTTCACTACCTGGCATACACAGCTTTAGATAAAGTCTAGTGGCATCACCGCCCTCAGCATACTAGACGAGAAAATTATTTGTCCCTATACAAACCCAGACACTTTCTTTGTCCAGTACCGCTGAAGATCTCGCACGTATTTCTGACCAGAAGAAACATTCTGCAGTTATTTCACATTAATTCGAATAATAATATTGGCACATTAAAATTTACACAACGTAAATAAAGACAAAGGTTCCTTAGAGGCGAACACATCAGCATTGAAGCTTAAAGCTGACCAGAATATGCATTTTGCAGTTATTGCAGAGGATCCCAGAAAAAATCACCGGTACAGCCTTCACCTTTGGAACGTTTTATCTATTTCATGGGATGCATCAGTCAATAAAAACTGATGCCATTAACGGTTGTTTTATTTTAATCAGAGAAAAGCACGCTAAACACGTATGGGCCATACAGCGCCTCTGAAACTGGAGGCATTCAGATTCGAGTCAAGGACGAGAAGTGAAAGATCAGTTCTTTGGATCAAGAGCCTCTCACCAGCATCAAGGCAAAACCCCAGCGTTGTCTTGATGCTGGTGAGGGGTACATGCACACTATTAGCAATATCAATTTCCTAAGTAGGACACACTAGTGTTAAAATTTTGAAGGCAGTCAAAAGAGGCTTTCTAATGTTATATTATTGAATCAGACTTCAGGAATTGTCTATATATAATTGCACAATGGACATGTGCACTTATTAAAGGTTCCAAGAATCTTCCGATCGAAATAGTTGACCAGGGATAAAAGTTTGAAGCTGATCGGAAGAGGCTTTCTAAAGTTATACACGAAAGCCTTGAATAAAGTTTAAGGAAAGCAAACACACTTGGCTTACAGAGTGAGAGATCTGGCAGAAAGTTTTTAAGGGTCTTCTAAACTCGTAAATATAATAAACGCTTTAAAAAGCGAGTTGTCTGTATCTCTAAATTTCCCTTTTTTTTGGCAGTTCTTTCTATGTAAAGTTATCCTACAATATTCAAAGGAAAAGTTTTGATTTTCTTAAGAAAAAATCCAATTTGATAAAAAAAAAACCTGCAATTTGGCACGTATAAAACTCAATTTTAATAACAAATACTTCCAATTAAGATACACAAACGTTTAAGTGTTTGAAGCCGAATATTAGAGATTATATCTACCTAGTACATGGACACAAATATATTCAATAAAATTGGCAAAGTGGGAGCAAATTTTATTAAAATCCATAAACGGTGAAAGTGTGATGGTAGTCTTCACTCACTGCTCTGAATCTAACGATTCCATGATTTTTTTTTAACAATTTCGTTAAAATTTCAAATTTGCACCTAAATAATCTAAATATTAGAGAACATCTTTCATCTTATATAATGCATCGGCATTAACATGTTGAAGTCAATACGACATTGCAATCTTTAGATGTTTGAGAAAATTTAATAAAATTAGCAAATTGGTATGGAACTAATGCAATCCAATAACCCGAATCTTGCTTTCTGGAATGCGTCCCAGCTCAAGAAAAAAAAATCAAGCCAATCAGAAAAGGCATTAAACGATTCCAATTCACACAACCCGCACATATAAAAAAGAGAGGAGTTTTCGACGACGTTTCGGTCCGACTTTGACCATTTACAAAGTCACACTAACACACATGACAGGAAGAAGGGGTATTTATAGGCAGGCAGACAGGGAAGGGCACAAGAAAGCTTCATTGCAGTGCTCCTTTCCTAGAATATGACTACTCCACTACTACTACTACTACCACTACCACTACCACCTCCATTATTACCCCTCCACCACTTTCTTGTGCCCTCCCCTGTCTGCCTGCCTATAAATACCCCTTCTTCCTGTCCTGTGTGTTAGTGTGACTTTGTAAATGTTCCAAGTCGGACCGAAACGTCGTCGTAAGCTCCTCTCTTTTTTATATGTGCGGGTTGTGTGTGTATTGTTCCAGTCACGGTATTGTGCCTTTTTTTGTTATAAACGATTCCAAGTTCTATAAAAAAAACTGAGTCCATTGACATGTTTGTCCGCACACAATCTAAACTTAATGGGTACTTTCCAGGTCGTAGGAGTCATTACCTATTAAATATTGAGGCCATTCGGAAGAGGCTGACTTAAATATATCGAACGTGATTTAACGGAATCAAAATTCTCGGAACCTTGATAATGGGTCACCTACACCTGGCACTTGTTCCTAGAATCATGGCCTAATTGCCTTACATATATGATTGAAAGCATGAATCCCATGGGATGAGGCTTTCTTGTGCTAAGATCAAATAAAATGCGAAGACTTGTAGGAAGAAAAATGGGGCTAACTCTTTACGATCCCACTTTGAAGATACCAAATTATGATAATAAAATGCTGGAGATTTATTCCGATAATTATGAATACGTGGCGTGACGTCACTATGAGAAAGGATGGAGTGAGAGAGAGAGATTGAATGAATCCCATGCATATGCAGACTGTTCACTGACATTTACCTATCCAAGAGAGGAAATGCTAGCTGCTTTAAGTTACATCAATCAGCAGCTTACAGCTATATCAGACTGGGGTAAACGATGGCAGGTTACCTTTGTTCCTGAGAAAACTCGAGTGATTATTGTCTCTAGGCACTATGATTGTAATGCTGGAGCTGTGGTAAAAATGAATGGGAGAGTATTGGTAACCGGGGACGAAGTTGATATCCTTGGGGTGAATTTTGACTCCAAACTGACTATAAAGGACTACACTGTAAATTATGTAAACAAAGCTGCAGGGAAGTTTACAGCAATTAGTCGTATCTCGCATCTGCTCGACAATAGAGGTTGCAAGGTTATGTATGAGGCACAAGTACCCTCACACCTTGAGTATGCTCCACTGTCTTGAACTGCTTGCCACATCTCATTTGGGACTTCTTGACAGAGTAGAAAACAAAGCAAAACGACTCATCTCTCACCTGGACCCAGCCTGGGCAGATCTGTCATTTCAGCAGAGCCTTCAACACAGGAGTGATATGGGTGCTGTGGGGAATTGTGGGAGATAAGTCTATCTGGGACACCGCCACTTGCAACAAACAATCTCCCAGGGAGATGACCGACTAGTATAACTTTACTGCAGTCACTCCCGCAAGGTGTGTGAGAAACTTTACCCACTCCTGGCCGCACCCGTGGGGTACCTTCGATGTTCTCACACTCACCCACCCATATCACACCTCACTCCACAAGAGATCAAGCACATACGATAACCTTCACACCATGCTCCTCCCACCATGCTCCTCTCACCATGCTCCTCTCACCATGCTCCTCCCACCATGCTCCTCTCACCATGCTCCTCTCATCATGTTCCTCTCACCATGCTCCTCCCACTATGCTCCTCCTACCATGATCCTCTCACAATGCTCCTCCCACTATGCTCCTCTCACCATGCTCATCCCACAATGCTCCTCTCACCATACTCTTCTCGCCATGCTCTTCTCACCATGCTCTTCTCACCATGCTCGTCTCACCATGCTCCTGTCACCACGCTCCTCCCACCATGCTTCTCTCACTATGCTCCTCTCACCATGCTCCTCCCACCAAGCTCCTACCACCATGCTCCTTCCACCATGCTCCTCCCACCATGCTCCTCTCACCATACTCCTCCCACCATGCGCCTCTCACCATGCTCCTCTCACCATGCTCCTCTCACCATGCTCCTCCTACCATGCTCCTTCCACAATGTTCCTCTCATAATGCTAATCTCACCATGCTTCCCTCACCATGCTCCTACCACCATGATCCTCCCACCATGCTCCTCTCACCATACTCCTCTCACCAAGCTCCCCTCAACATGCTCATCTCACCATGCTCCTTCCACCATGCTCCTCTCACCATGCTAATCTCACCATGCTTCTCTTACCATGCTCCTCTCACTATGATCCTCCCACCATGATCCTCCCATCATGCTCCTCCTATCATGCTCCTCTTACCATGCTCCTCTCACCATGCTCATTTCAACATGCTCCTCTCACCATGCTCCTTTCACCATGCTCTTCTCACAATGCTCCTCCAACCATGCTCATCTCACCAAGCTCCTCTCATCATGCTCCTCCCACCATGCTCCTCTCAACATGCTCTTCTCACCATGCTCCTCTCTCCATGTTCCTCTAACCATGCCCCTCCCACCATGCTTTTCTCACAATGCTCTTCCCACAATGTTCCTTTCACTATGCACCTCCCACAATGCTCCTCCCACCATGCTCCTCTCAACATGATCCTCCCACCATCCTCCTCCCAATATGCTCCTCCCACCATGCTCCTCTTACCATGCTCCTCCCACCATCTTCCTCCCAGAGTCGTGGTCAGTGGTCACGAGTGGTCGCAGTCACTGAGCTGCTTTGGGAATTAGTGTGAAGGGGTGCAATTATGGCTAGCTGCTGCAGTGTTTTAAAGCGTGAGGTTGGGGTGTTGAGGAGGGAGCTCCTGCTTCTCCAGGAGGAATTTAGGAGGCTGAAGGTTCACCTCTATGGCGTTGGAAGTGAGAGTGAAGTGGCTGGAGTGGTGGAGGGGAAAAGGGATACCAGTAGTGAGGTGCAGTCTGCCACTACCTGCGAGGAGGGTAAAGGGGGGAAGGAGGAAAGGGCTACCAGGAGTGAGGTGCAGTCCAGCACCTGCTACAAGTGGCAAGTGGTTCCCAGTAATGACAGGAACATCAAAATAAAGAAAGTTAAGAGAGAAGAACATAAGAACATAAGAACATAAGAAAGAAGGAACACTGCAGCAGGCCTACTGGCCCATGCGAGGCAGGTCCAAATCTCCCACCGGCTTAAGCCAATGTCCCGACCCATCCAGGTCAGGTTACATTCACTTAAGGAAGGAGCTCCGCATCTGACCTAGTAGCACAAACTAGTCAGGTCTAACTCACACCCACCCGCACCCACTCATATATTTATCTAGCCTATTTTTAAAACTACACAACGTTTTAGCCTCTATAACTGTACTCGGGAGTTTGTTCCACTCATCGACAACTCTATTACCAAACCAATGCTTTCCTATATCCTTCCTGAATCTGAATTTATCCAACTTAAAGCCATTGCTGCGAGTCCTGTCAATACTAGATATTTTTAGCACGCTATTTACATCACCTTTATTTATTCCTGTTTTCCATTTATACACCTCAATCATATCCCCCCTAATTCTACGTCTTTCTAGAGAGTGCAGATTCAGGGCCCTCAGTCTATCCTCATAGGAAAGATTTCTGATGCATGGAATCAACTTAGTCATCCTCCTTTGTACGTTTTCCAGAGCATTTATATCCATTCTGTAATAAGGTGACCAAAACTGTGCAGCATAATCTAGATGAGGCCTCACGAAGGATATATAGAGTTGAAGAACAACCTGAGGACTCCTATTATTTATGCTTCTTGATATGAAGCCAAGGATTCTGTTCGCTTTATTGCGAACACTTATGCACTGCTGTCTTGGTTTTAGATTACTGCTAACCAGAACTCCTAAATCCTTTTCGCAATCAGTAGTATTAAGATCTACATTATTTAGTTTATATGTGGCATGGTTATTGTCCTGTCCAATATTTAGAACTTTGCATTTATCTATATTAAACTGCATCTGCCACTTCTCCGACCACTGCATCAGTCTATTCAAATCTTCCTGGAGTGCTCTAATGTCCTCATTTGAATGAATTGGACGGCCTATTTTGGTGTCATCGGCAAACTTGCTTATGTCGCTATTTATTCCCTCATCTATGTCGTTTATGTAGATTGTGAACAACAAGGGGCCCAATACTGACCCCTGTGGAACACCGCTTGTGACACTTCCCCACTCTGATTTCTCCCCATTTATGCAAACTCTCTGCTGCCTATTTGTCAACCATGCCTCTATCCAGGAAAAAAATTCTCCTCCTATTCCGTGTGCCTTAATTTTCCTCAATAGTCTCTGATGTGGGACTCTATCAAAAGCCTTACTGAAGTCCATATACACAATATCATATTCATTACCATGATCTACCTCCTCAAACACCTTAGTGAAAAAAGTTATTAAATTTGTAAGGCAGGAACGCCCTTTTGTAAAACCGTGCTGAGATTCGTTGATTAATTTATGCTTTTCAAGATGGCTGCGAATTGCCTCGGCAATTATATTTGAAGGTAGGAAATCGCTTCTCTGTTCTTCAGGATGAGTGTACTCCAGAGGCCAGTGAAGGTAAAGGTACTACTTCCCCTGCTAATAGAGGTAAGCAAATTCTTGTGGTAGGTGACTCGCAGGTAAGATATATGGACCGTGCTTTCTGTAATAGGAATAAGAGGGCGAGAGAGAGGGTGTGCTTCCCTGGAGCTGGTGTTGGAGACATAGTCAACAGGTTAGATAATATCATGTCAGGTAATGGGAACAAGCCCATTATCTGTCTCAGTGCTGGTGGAAATGATATTGGGAAGGGTAGGAGAGAAGAGTTGCTAGATAAGTACAGGTCAGCTATAGAGCTAATTAAGTCCAAGGGAGGGGTCCCAATCATATGTAGCATCTTGCCTAGAAGGGGAGTGGGAAATGAATGGTTGTCTAGGGCAATTGGTGTAAATTGCTGGCTAGACAGATACTGCAAGGAACTTGCAATCCCATTCATTGACAACTGGGACAACTTTTATGGCAAACATGATATGTATGCAAGGGATGGGGTACATTCTCTGGGACAGGGGTGGAAGCACTTGCCAACTCGATTGAGAGGGCCATTGCTGACATGCCTAGGATTTTAAACTGATAGAGGATAGAGGTATGGGTGTGTGTGGGAACAGT
>WNWK01001957.1:0-2500 GCA_009830355.1 Cherax destructor
GGGTAGTTTCAAATTTAGGTTGGATAAATTCATGAGTGAGAGGGGTTGGATTTGAGTGGGACTCGCACTTGAGTTAATGAATCTTCAAAGCTTATTTCTTGGGTAGAATTGAAATTGGGTTGGGAATTATTGTTAGTGGGATGTTTTTGTGAAGGACCTGCCTAGTATGGGCCAACAGGCCTGCTGCAGTGTTCCTCCTTTCTTATGTTCTTATGTTCTTATGTAACCATAAATTTTGTTTTAGTTAGAAAAAGTTTGATTTATGAGGCTTATCATGTAGGCTCTGTCATGTAACAAGACCACAATTATCATACTTCCAGCATCATACTGGACGACCAGGTAAATATACCGGACTGAGTTAATTATACTAGATTACTTCTTTGTAGTAGTTGTCAGTATTTATGCAAGACTACCATCTTAATAGACGATCAGGTAACTATAATAGTTGACACATAACTGGAATATCAGGTAAGTATACTGGAAGACCAGGTAACTTGGAGATTAAGTAACTAGACAACCATATGAGTATAAGACTAGGTAAGTGTAAGTACCCGGTCTTTCTGGATAACTGAAGTGGCGAAAAAGTAACTATATTTGGCCGACCGAGTAACTATAAAGGACGAACCACCATGTAACTGGACGACCAGCTAATTTCATGACCAGTTATATGGAAGGTCTAGTAAATTGACGACCAGGTAACTGTACGAATAGGCAATTTGACGACCACTTGGAGGAACAGGTAGGAGACAGCAAACTATTCCTGACAACCACGTAACTGAATGACCCGTTAGCCTTTTATGGAGACCAGGTAACTGAATGACCAGGTAACTGAATGACCAGGTGAATGAACGTCCAGGTACATATTCTGGATGAGCATTCAAGTATTCCTGGATGACTTGGTAGTTCAAGGACCAGCTATTTTGGTGATGGTGGGGACCCCGGCGTGAATGGAGACTTGTGAATGATCCAAGACGGACCGAAACGTCGTCATAATTTTTATATCTCCAAGATGCGGGTTATTTGTGTATTGTTAAAGTCACGGTATTGTGCCTTGTTGCTCTTTCTAGGCTGACCTGTTTAGTAAGATGTTCACCTTCATATGACAACCCAGAAGTAAAGGAGACCGACAGTTTTCTGAGGTCGACATTAATAAAAACTCCAGCATATTCTTGAAGATGTTAGTAGAATCAAGCTAGAATGTCATTCGGGCTAGGAAGCATAGCTGTCCGACAGGCATCATAGTGTTTCCTGCATTCCTGTCTTCGTGTGGGGCGTCAAGCGAACTTGCAACAGCAGCAATTCTCCTCGAACACCTTAAGGACAATATTGATGATTTCATAAATGGTGCTCAGAATTTATGTATCACGAACAGTTTTCGTGCAGTTTCTTACACAGTAATACACACACAACCCACACATATAAAAAGAGAGGAGGTTACGACGACGTTTCGGTCCGACTTGGACCATTTACAAAGTTGCGGGTTGTGTGTGTATTGTTCCAGTCACGGTATTGTGCCTTTTTGTTACACAGTAATGTTGCCGCTATCCCTCGTCATGTAACAGTGTTAACGTGAATGAGGTCAGGATGAGAGGTTCTAAGAGAGGAAGAAGGGTTTACCGGGCACTTCAAGAGGCTGAAAGCTGTACTGATGTGTATTGTATTATTTGCTTTGTTTAAGAAGATTGTTCATTGCATTTTTTTGTTTCAGAGTAGAGCTGTGGTTTTTGTGACGATGTCTACAAGCGGGTATCTTAATTGTCCGGACAGTTTGCTATATCTGCGGTGCATTTGTCATTAAGAATCAACAAAAATGTTTACTACACATACTCTGGATTGAAAGTTGGAGACAAGGGCAAATCACGGGTTCCTCATAAAGTGCTCTGCTATCCCATTCTTGTGTGAAATGGATAACAGAGATAAGTCTACAGTGGCCCCAGACACAATGAACAAGTAAAAGCAGACTTAACACCAGGGACAAGAAACGCAGCACGAGACTGTGTGGTTAATAAAAAAATCCTTTTCGCTTCTCTACACTCAAAACTTGGTTACTGAAGCAATTTGTTAAAGGTTTAAAACGAAATAGAGAACATTAAGTTCTTGTGCAAGAAGTTTTCAAGATGGCATGATAAGATTAAAGAAGGCATATTTATCGGGCCTGAGATAAGGAAACTTCTTCAGGATGAAAATTCTGAAGACTCTCTGCTTGATGTTGAAAATGAAGCATGGATTGCCTTCAGAGACGTCATAAAAAAGTACTTAACTACAAATACCCAAGCTAAGATGAAATTGTGAAAAAGGATGCTGGAGTAGTTCAAGGTCTTAGGATGTAATGCGAGTCACAAAGTACATTTCCTGGACTACATTACGGAAAATCTTGGAGCTAAGAGTGAGGAGCAAGGTGAAGGAAAAAGAGAAGAGAGAAGCTTAACGAGGAGTTTGGAACTTGCTTGTGGTAAATTTTATATATATTTTTTAAAACGGTATTGGGTGTTACTTCAAT
>WNWK01001957.1:7500-238429 GCA_009830355.1 Cherax destructor
GTATGTCCTACGAAGACAGGTTAAAGGAAATCGACTTGAGAACAAGGTGGATTGGACCTAGTAGTGACCAGTGAAGAGTAGGGTCCAGGAAATAGAAGAGTACACATACATACACACATATACATTCTGTCCATGTTCGCTTTCATTAAAGACGGACCTGGTCTTTGGTCAAAAAACATTTGTCAGTGAAATAAATCTCTCAATGATAACAAATTTTGGGGGAAAAGTTTGGTATATTCAGCAAGTTATACTAAATAGCCACGATATATATATATATATATATATATATATATATATATATATATATATATATATATATATATATATATATTCCATAACTGATCCTTCAACATTATTGCTACCCCTTCCTTAGGTATAACTCTCTCAGATACTCCCGACTTAATCCCATTTATTTCTCCCCTCTGAAACTCACCTACCCCCTTCAGCTTTGTTTGCTCAGAGCCAGGACATCCAACTTCTTTTCATTCATAACATTAGCAATCATCTCTTGCTTATCATCCGCACTACATCCACGCACATTCAAACATCCCAGTTTTTAAAGGTTTTCTTCTCTTTTTAGTATTTTCTACAGGAGAAGGGTTACTAGCCCATTGCTCCCGGCGTTTTAGTCGCCTCATGCGACACGCATGGCTTTTGGAGGAAAGATTCTTTTCCACTTTCCCATGGAGAATAGAGGAAATAAAGAACAAAAATAATTAAGAAAAAAGAAGGAAAGCATGTATATATGCATGTGTAGTGTGACCTAAATGTAAGTAGCAAGATATGCCTATTATCCAGCCTGTTTACGAGACAGAAAAAAGAACACCAGCAATCCTACCATCATGTAAAACAGATTCAGGTTTCTGTTTTTCACTCACTTGGCAGGACGGTAGTACCTCCCTGGGTGGTTGCTGTCTACCAACCTACTACCTAGAGACATAAATTGACCAGATAAAGCCCCCTGCATGGGCAGATCGTCGTCAGTAAAGCATCCATGTGACTGATCTTGTGTATTTCTCACTAATACTTCAGTCATTCAGTTTACATTCACAAAGAATGTATCACACGGTGTATGTACATACCTGACGGAGAAATAATAACATTCTAGCCTGAAAATAAATAAACTTTATCTAAAACAAAAATTATTATTTTTACTATCATCTTGACTTCGCCGCCGGCCTTATATTTTTTTCTGATTCCAAAATCTCTCTTCTCAGAGAGAAATAAAACGGGTACATAGTTCAAAGAGGACTAGTAAATATCAAATAAAACGGATACACAGTACAAAGAAAAAGAATTTCCTTTGTGGGTCATTCAACCAGTGATACGCCGCTTCCACGGAGGAGGAGAAGAAATACTACTTTGGCAACAAGAGTAACTTGTTACAGAAATATGTTGGGTGGAAGCAGCTGGCAGAACTAGTCATCGTAATATAGGTAAATGGAGGAAGAGAATACCAGTCAAAAATAATGCAATAATTTCACCCCTCCAACTCAGTAATAATGACTGGATATATATAGACGTCTGCATAAGAGGCTGGCCATTTCCAGGAAGAGGGAGAAAGTGAGCCAGACCAGAAAAACTGGCATTTTAATGGGACCTCATGCAACTAACATATGAGGAGGAGTGAAAGTGTCAATGCTTTACTTATTATTTCTTGGAATTTGCAACGCCATACCCAAGCTGGAGGTTATGGCTGACTGACCTCAATATACAAAGAAAAGTCAAGGAGGTAGCAGGCAATGATACAGTGACCTTGGTGGTAATCACCTAGTAAAGAGGGCTTGGCTGCCAGGAGGTTCCACCCACACACTAACACCTCCAATCCCACCCCACCTACACATCACTACGCCCACACATCACTATACCCATATACTACGCCATCCAAACACCGCTACACACACCATCACATGATATTCTCACACTAACACACATACACACCATCACACCCATAAACCGCCACACCATCACCCCTTCTCACCCACATATCCCTCACAACCACACCCTCACACACCCCTACTCACCATCCCACCCACACCACCACACCTATACACCAACAACTCATACACCACATTCACACCACCACACAACCACACCCATATACCACTACACATGCAGACCACACCACAACCACCGAACCCACAAACTAACACACCCACGAACCCCCTCCCCCTCCCACACACACTACATCTACACAAGCCCTCCACCATTCATACCACCAATCGAAAGTAAAGAATGGATGAACATGAGAAATTACACAACACAGAGGTTGACAAAGAATATTTAAATAAGCATGTGAGTTAGGGATGAATATGAGAAAATAAAAACAAAAACATTACGACAACCATATAAAAAAAGATAACCATTAAAGACCAAGCAATAAGACTGAAAATGGGAGGATGAGCATTCAAAGAAAAAAAGAATGGTATGTGTGTAATTCGCCAGAAGAATTAGGGAAGGATTTGCTGATGACACAAGAACTATCAGAAACTAGAGTGGACAAGGGATAACCAACAACAATTGCATCGAATCCACCTGTCAAAGAAGGAAGCAATGAAACTGCTAAAAGTGTTTGACATATCACATGGCATTTAGCCTGATAACATAGCACCAGGGATACTGAAAGGAGTGAAAACACTGTGTGAACCTATAACAAAGATCTAGTCAGGACGGGACAATTATCGAACTGAAAAACTGCAAATGTGGCTCCAATAAAGGAAACATAAAGGAAACATAGATTTAAGAACATAGATTTAAGAACATAGAAACGAAGGAAGGTAGGTCCAAGACACACCCACTTAAGAAAGAAGGAGCACTGCTAAAGACCTACTGCCCCAGCTAAGCAGGTCCACCTCACACCCGCCCACACTCACTCATGTACTTGTCTAACCTATTTTTAAAGCAGCTTATAGTAATTTCTGTCTGATTACTGAAGTTCTGTGACTGAACAATTAAGATCAAGCAAGGAAGACAAAGGAGCGACTGCATAATGTTTGACTGCAGTAATACATTTGACGCTGTACCCCCACAAGAGCTTAACTTACAAATTAGAGGAGCAAATGTCGAAGCAAGACAAATTCCTGTGGAATAAAGAATATTTAAAGAAAATGTGATAGAGGATATTGGTAAGGTAGAAGTTTCAAAATAGAAAAGAAAAGAGCGGGCTTCTCCAGGGATCATAAGAACTGCTATTATTCTATTTAAATAACCTGTTGGAGGGTACTGAAACCTACAGTGATGTAGGATTATGTAAAGATAATCAGAAGAATAAGAATAGACCAGAGAGACAAATTGAAGAATGAGACACACTTGCAACATTAAAGAAACGGTTTCGCCACACAGTGGCTTCATCAGTCCGATACAAAGAAGAATCGTGGAAGAAGAGGAGTAGTTTGAGGAAATCAGTCCTCCAGTCTGGAATCTATGTATTCAGTCCATCATTCTTGAAGAAAATACAGCATATGTTCGGAGAAGTGGTTATGTATCTATTACGTTTAATACTAATAAGTAAAAGGCAAATAAATTGGTAGAGAAGACTAGATACGGAAAATAGCTTGAAAGATGAAAAACTACAAATTTTGCTCAAGGAGAAAGATGTTAGTGTCAACATCACGCAAAACATATAGCAAGAGGTGTACATAAACTGAATGTAATCGGCAGCTTATGCGAGATTAGCCAGTCTAAAAACAGCCTTCAGAGACGATAAAATATTATATTTGGACTCATTACACGGCATGTGTCGGATGTATCGTCGAGTACGTAGCACCAGCATGAAGCACACCTCACACATGGTCAAGCATGTGCTTAAACTCGGGAAGGTCCCGAGGTTTGTTAAACGATCAGTCGCAAAGTAGATAAATGGTTCAGAGAACCGACAAGTTGATAAATTAAATACATGTGCAACACTTGGGTATCTTCATCGAGGAAACGTTTCGCCAAGCAGTGGCTTCATCAATCCTATATAAAGAAGAATAGTGAATATCAGAAGGAGTTTGAGGTAATCAGTCCCTCAGCCTGGAGTCGATGTTTTCGGTCCATCAATCTAGAAAAGAATACAACATATGTTGTTGTTGTATGTTCGCCGGTACATCCGGCCCGGGTCTTCTCCAAATGGTGACCCGGCAAAAAAGAAATGGCTTATATACTGTAGACAGGTGAGGTGAAGCAGTCGTAGGCGATATCACACTGGACGAATCCATAGGTTGAAGTAGGTCGTTCCTATAGGTTAGGCAAGTAAAGAATGAAGTTGCCAAGATGTTGCTGTGTCTGACAGGAATGTGGATTAATGGTTGTTGCAAAGTGCCGAGGACAGGGTTATCAAGAGATGTTAATGCAACTGAACCTGACGACCTGAGAATAGAAAAGGATCAAAGGAGATATATTTCCGAGCTACGAAATATTCAAAGGATTTGACAGAGTGAATAGGAATAGATTGTTTGAAATACGAGGAAAAGTGGCGAAGGGGTATAAAAATAACTATAAACTCAAATGTGGCAAGGATGTTAGGAAATATTCTTCAGTCTCAATGGAGGGAGTGATGGAGTCTACGTCCATACACAAGCATGCTGTGCAAGACAATGTTATGGCAATACTAAGGAGAGTGGTGCAACACTTGGAGAGAATCGATTCTGAAAACAATATTTAATATGGATGTAGAAGGCACATCCTATCTCACATATCTAGTGGAACTTAAGACAAAGTAACGGAAGTGAGAGAGGAGTGAAATAGATGGTTGGACTTCATATTCATAGATTGTACAAAGACCTTTGAAATTGTTCGACACAAGAGGATGCGAAAAAAAAAAAAACTTGACGAGCAAGCCGAGTGGATCCTAGTGGGCCTCAGGGGAAGACAGAGTAATTGTCTGAGAAGAGACTTCAGAAAAGGAAAGTGAAGTGAAGAGTCGAGTTCCACCAGGGTCGGTATTGAGCCCGGTACTCTTTCTATTGTATTCGAATGACATAACAGAAGAGATAGATTCAGATGTATCTCAGTTTGAAGAAGCAAAATTAATTTGGAATATAAAAGCCAATGAGGACGAGAAATGGCAAAAAAATGGAACTGAACAAACTGTGGTACTGGTAATAATTATGTAAAAATTAATGATTTTGTACCAAAAGAACCTTAGGAAACTTACCTAACCTTATTATAACAAGCACAATCTAATTTAGCATAATCCAGCTAAATATATTTTACAAGTTTACAATAATTTAATAAAAACCAAACAAAATGAAATATATATTTTTTCATTATTCAGAATGATTTTTGCGAAATTATTGCATACACAAATTTTCGCTTGCCCAATTCGGCAAGAGGCGCGTTGGTATTTAAAATAAAAACGGCAAGTTTTACTTATTCGGGACATTATATATATACATGTATATATATATATATATATAAATATATAAATATATAAATATATAAATATATAAATATATAAATATATAAATATATAAATATATAAATATATAAATATATAAATATATAAATATATATATATATATATATATATATATATATATATATATATATATATATATATATATATATGTCGTGCCGATTAGGTAAAACTGGCGATTTTAACTTAAATAGCAACGCTCATACCATATAAGACAAGTGAAAATTTGTGTCTAATATTCGCCAAAATCATTCTGAACATAACGAAAAAATATATTTCATTGTGTTTGTTTTATTAAATTAATGTTAAAGTATCTAAAATATATTTAGTTGGGTTAAACTAAATTAAATTGCCTTGTTGTAATAAGGTTAGGTAGGATTTCAAAGTTTCTCTTGGTACAAAATTATAAATTCTTACATTAACATAAATGAAAAAAATGTATCTTTAAACTTATAAGAAAATTTTAGAAAGGACTTAATTTTAGATGAGTTCTTGCTAATTGACCAGTTTTACCTAATCGGCACGACATATATATATATATATATATATATAATATTTAAATTAATAAAGTTTCCGTCATTGCATGCACAACACTTTATATCTATGCATAATATAATACCTATTATTGTTAGGTAATAAATTGTATATCATATGGTTTTTCAACTTTAAACAGTCAAAATACCGATTAAAAGCTTTAAAAAAAAGCTAGGTGATAGAGATTAAAGCAGCTCAGGTTCGTGATCAGCGCATCAAATATGGCTTAAAACAATCTGGTTTCTGAACCCGATTGAAAGTTAAATTTTGTTGGCTATTCGAACAAAATCCTTTACTTCTGCAACTTCACTCAAGAAATAGGACTTAAGCGTGACCAAGGCGTCGAGCATGTCAACAGAATAACAGCAGCAAATGCACATTTAGCGATTCTAAGATTAGCAAATTAGGAATCTCAACAGTCATTCACGACCCTATATATGACATGTGTAATGCTTACCATGAAGTATTTTAACGGGACAAAGCGATGATCTTACGGAAATGAACCTTAATATATTAGAGGATAGGAGCACAAGGGAAGCCATAACATTCAAAATTCTCATACGACTTGATCGGGAGAATTTAATTGTTTTAGAGTCAGAGACATGTCAGTGAGTAACTTGTATATTCCACGGTGATCTGAAAGTTTAATGACCAGGACTAGTAAACAGTAGAGGCAGACTCCATACTTTACATGTCTTTTAAAGGATTGGTATGACAGGGTCAAGGAGGATAGGACGGAGTAGTCTTAGTAATTGACTATTTAAGAGGCAAGGCCAGAAGTAGGACCCAGTACCTGCAACCACAGAGAAGTGAGAACAAATTGATATGAACACACACACACACACACACAAATACACACAAGAGATTAGTGCGAAAGCTGGAGGACCAGGCAGGGATAACAGGGAAGGCACTGCAATGGATCAGGGAATATCTGTCAGGAAGACAACAGCGAGTCATGGTACGTGGCGAGGTGTCAGAGTGGGCGCCTGTGACGAGTGGGGTTCTACAGGGGTCAGTCTTAGGACCGGTGCTGTTTCTGGTATTTGTGAACGACATGATGGAAGAAATAGACTCCGAAGTGTGTCTGTTTGCAGATGATGTGAAGTTGATTAGAAGAATTAAATCGGACGAGGACCAGGCAGAACTACAAAGTGATCAGGACCGGCTGCAAGCCTGGTCCAGCAATTAGCTCCTGGAGTTCAACCCCACCAAGTGTAAAAGCATGAAGATTGGGGAAGGGCAAAGAAGACCGCAGACGGAGTACAGTCTAGGGGGCCAGAGACTACAAACCTCAATTAAGGAAAAATAACTTGGGGTGAGTATAACACCAGGCACATCTCCTGAGGCGCACATTCTTAATAAGGAATCGTTCAGGACCCTGTACACTGTGTACGTTAGGCCAATATTGGAGTATGAAGCACCAGTTTGGAACCCACACCTAGCCAAGCACGTAAAGAAGCTAGAGAAAGTGCAAAGGTTTGCAACAAGACTAGTCCCGGAGCTAAGGGGTATGTCCTATGAGGATAGGTTAAGGGAAATCGACCTGACGACACTGGAGGACAGGAGAGATAGGGGGACATGATAACGACATATAAAATACTGAGAGGAATTGACAAGGTGGACAGAGAAAGAATGTTCCAGAGATGGGACACAGCAACCATTTTCCTTACCCGCATGTTGCTGAGTCAGTTAATGCTTCCAGTTTATGCAGTGTCTCATATGGAATAATTATATGTGGAATAATTAAGTACGAGTAATTAATTATTTGTGGAAAAATTAAAAACTAATTAAAAATCAGCATTTTCTTATATCTTCATAATAAAACTAATATTCTCTTTGTTTATGAAATTCAGTGAACATAATGGAAATAACAGTACTCAGATATTTAATTATATTTTAGAAAAAAGTTTTTAATTTAACTGCCAGGAAATTAATTTTTAAAACTTCAACGTCAGAGAGAGAGAGAGAGAAAGAGAGAGAGAAAGAAAGGAGAAAAGAGAAGAGAGAGAGAAGAGAAGAGAAAGAAGAGAAAGAGAAAGAGAGAGAAGAGAAGAGAAAGAGAGAGAAAGAAAGAGAAGAGAGGAAAGAGAGAGAGAGAAAGAGAGAAAGAGAGAGAAGAGAGAAGAGAGAGAGAGAGAGAAAGAGAGAGAGAGAGAAAGAGAGAAGAGAGAAGAGAGAAAGAGAGAAGAGAGAGAGAAAGAGAGAAAGAGAGAAAGAGAGAAAGAGAGAGAAGAAAGAGAGAAAGAGAAAAAGAAAGAGAAAGAGAGAAAGAGAAAGAAAGAGAAAGAGAGAAGAGAAAGAGAGAAAGAGAGAAAGAGAAAGAAAGAAAGAGAAAGAAGAGAGAGAAAGAGAAAGAGAGAGAAGAAGAAAGAGAGAGAGAAAGAGAGAAAGAGAGAGAAGAGAAGAGAAAGAGAAAGAGAAAGAGAAAGAGAGAGAAAGAGAGAAAGAAAGAGAGAAAGAAAGAGAGAAAGAAAGAGAAAGAGAAAGAGAGAGAAAGAGAAAGAGAGAGAAAGAGAGAATCAATTTAAACATAAATCAGGTACCGCTGAACTCCTGCACAAGTACGTACGTCCTACCTTGACCAGATTAAGCAAGCACTCTCCAGACTCGAGACTCGTCTTGAGACGAGAAATTCCAAACAAGTCTTACAAAACAAAATTTTCACACACTATCTTGCGGCGGATATAACAGAGATTTTTATGTATTTTTTTCCTCTGCCTCGAGTGCTTGCTCACAAATATTCTGTCTTCCTAGAATCGCTTGTTTAGTTATTTTCAAGAAGGCTGTTACGCGTCTAATGTCGCAGATATTAACATTATTTCTGTCGGAACTATTATTGCGGAATATTTGTTGTTGTTGTTGTTGTATAGCATAACATGAATATGGAGAATGATGAGAGTAAGTTAGTGGTGTGGGTGTGGTGGTGTGGGTGTGGTGGTGTGGGTGTGGTGGTGTGGGTGTGGTGGTGTGGGACTGGTAGTTTGTGGGGATGGTGATATTGTGGGAGTGGTGATGTGTGGATATAATAGTGTTGGTGTTATGCAGGCTTCTGCATTAACGTGAAGTTTATAATGTAAGTTGCCTGTAATGTGAATAAGGGATCTCTAAATATATTAATATCAGCCCTTGAGTGCATGTGTATCTGACACGTATTGCACGGGCGACAGCGGAGGTGGCTCCCTCAGTCCCAGTCGCCCGTTAAATGCGTGTCTCATACACGTGCACTTAAGCGCTAACAGTAACATATATATGAATCATTTATTCACAACACAAATACCTTATATTATAAACTTCACATTGATGCAGAACCTGGATAACAGTCGGTGGTGGTTGTTTGTGTGGAGGTTTGGTGGTGTTTGTGCTGTTATTTCACCGAGTTGTGTATCCTGGGGTCGTGACTCAGCTCTGTTACCTTCAAAATTAGCTGGCATATAATGTTCTCTGTCTTCTTGGTAACTGTCATAACATCTCTAGAAACTGTGTATAAAGTTTACTTCCACCAGCTCTTCAACTAGGTCATTCCAGTTGTTTAACACCTAAGACACAACAAGGTGCTGGAAACATTCCTTGAAGACTATGGTCTATATTGACATGCTAGCATCAAACAGCTGCTGCAGATTTGTGGGTTGCACATTCTTGCTGTGAATCTCCACCACATACCAAAGGTTTTCGCCAAGTTCTGACCCTACCATCTGCATGCTGTACCAGAAATCGTGATTCGTCAGACCAGACGACGTTTTTCCAATCTTTAACTGTTCAGATTTGGTTAGCCTCTGCCCACTGTAGCCTTAGTTTCCCGTTCTTAGCTGGCAGGAGTGAAATCCGATGTGGTCTGCTGCTGTAGCCCCTCCACTTCATAGTTCCATGTGTTGTGCATTCAGATATGCTCTTCTGCATACCACTGTTGTAGCACATGAGTTACTGTCGCCTCCTGTCAGCGTGAACCAGTCCAGCCATTCTCCTCTGAACTTTGTCATTAACAAGTCGTTTATGCCCACAGAACTTCTGTTCACTGGATATTTTGCGTTTTTCACTCCATTCTCCATAAACTCTAGAGACTCTTGCGTGAAAATCCCAGCAGACCAGCAGTGATTGTTGGCACCAACAATCATTACTCGATCAAAATCACTTAAGATAGCATTTCTTCTTCATTCTGATGATCAGTCTGAATACAAATTGAACTTCTTGAACATGTCTGCATGCTTTTAGACAGTGAGGTGCCGTCAGGTGATTAGCTGATTAGATATATGTATTAACGAGGTGTACTGAAGTACTTATTAATGTGGACAATAAAGTGGCCAGTGTGTGTGCATATAAATATATGTCGTACCGAATATGTAGAGCTCTTTTTGCCGAAAAAGGCAAGCAAAAATTTGTGTATGCCATGATTTCGCAAAAATCATTCTGAACCTAACGAAAAAAATATATTTCATTGCGTTTATTATTAAATTATTGTAAACTTATCTAAAATATATTTAGTTGGATTACTCTAAATTAAATTGCGCTTGTTATAATAAGGTTAGGTAAGTTTTCTAAGGTTCTTTTGGTACAAAATTAATTTTTACATTAACATAAATGAAAAAAATTATCTTTATACGAATGAGAGAATTTCGGAAAACTTAATTTTAAATGAGTTCTTGCTAAAATTTTCTCTTGTACTTTTAGATATATATTTTTTTCATTTATGTTAATGTAAAAATTAATAATTTTGTACCAAAAGAATCTTAGAAAACTTACCTAACCTTATTATAACAAGCGCAATTTAATTTAGCCTAATCCAACTAAAAATATTTTAGATAAGTTTACAATAATTTAATAATAAACAAACACAATGAAATATAGGCCTCTTTTGTTATAGCCAGCACTTCAAGAACTTGCAAAATTGCAGAAGGAAGAGTCCGTGCAGATGCATACAAAGGAACATTGTTGCAGGAAGAAAGGCAGATTGGGAGGGACAGACGGCGCGGCGCCGGCCGTCGCTGTCTAGTACCAGGTGTCAGAAACTGAAGTATATTAAAAATCCAGTAGGAACAGACAGCCGGTCCATAAGCATTGAGTATGTGGTAATGACCAAGAGAATATATCGCTAGCGATATGTTAATTATCAGGAAAATGCCATCTGACTTCCATATGTTTCGTTATCAAGGAACTTAAATTCTTATTTCTCAGGTATGTGGCAATATGTTTTGAGAATTCTCCTGAGTAATTACCCAAATCAAATGTACTTAACAGGAAATTGGTAATTAGAGTTTTCATACGAAAATATTGCGTTAAATGAGAAAGTATTTTTTCTGTAATTTATTATGAAAAATCTTATTCAGTGTTATTGGAACTTCCATAGCTAATGATATTCCTCCAGTGACTACTATCTAGTTACCACCGAAATATTCAACCATACAGGTCATTAATCAGTTTGATATAAGCAAGCAGGCAAAAATAAATAGAAGATATTGCTTCGTGATTGTTTTCTAACCAGAAAATATATACGGCTATTAGACGGGGACTGAGAAGATATTTAACCAGTTCTCCGCCGAAGCTACGTAAATTTCTGTTGCCCCTCCAAAACAATACTCATTCTGAAGTCTAACCTTAAACGTTTTATTGTATTTATACATAGTCCAACAAACTGCTGTCATTACGCTTTCTATCATATATCGTGCACTAATGTACCCTATTTTTTTCTTAAAATACGCACAACTTATTACCAAACCTTTTTCTATACAAAGTTCAATTAAAGATTCCCATTATCATTTATCCCTAGCACCCCAATTTGCTTATTACGCTCTCTACAACAGTTTCACTTTAGTATTTTGGCTACCACTACACTTACTTTCTTACTTACTTGATTCAAGATTCTCTAAACACTCGCCTAATTAGGCTAAAATCTCCCACACTTTCTCTCCTCTACATTCCTCTCTTCCCCAGTTGCAGTAATAATATAACCCAATTTTTGCATCCTGCCCTTATTTATATCTGCATAATCTTTGAATTTTTATATTTATATTCCATAACTAATCATTCAACATTACGACTCCTCCTTCATAAGCTCTCAGATACACCTGAACTAATCTTCTTCAGAGAAATATTCTGGTTTTACAAATAAAGCTTAAGAGACGGAAGTCAACAACGTAAGTTTGGTCAAAATAATACACAATAACAGTGTACACAATTCACAGTAAGCTAAGTCAAGATTATACACCGATTTTACAAATATTTAGCTAAAAGTAATGATTCTCCAAAGTGAACTTGGTCAAAATAATACACTGGTTCTACAAAGAAAAAAAATAGATGAAATAAATCGACAATGTAAGATTGGTTAAAATAATGTTGGTAAGTGAATGCAGTATGAAAGTACATGGAAATAATGGTGGAGACAATCTTTATGAATGGTAAGAGTAAATGCTGATTAATTATGGTACTAAGTGTTTGTTCTGAATTGTGAAATTTGAGCTCCTCTTACTAATGAACGAAGCCTGAGTGGGAGTGAGGTCAGTATAGGAATTCTGGCGGTACAGCAGATTTCGGGTTAAGATTTTTATTACTTCGCCTTGGTCTCTTGAAGGTTTCAGGGACCCTTGGGTACTCCTTAAGAATTACATCAAAGCTCAGGAAGAGGTAGGAAGACTAAGTTAGGATGGCGGCCATATTTGTTATTGTTTGATCAGCAGAAGTGAAGGAGCGAGTGATGAAGCTTGCGTCCTTCTCTGGATGGTTATGAAGGGCTATCCTGAAGGCGGACGAATGCCTTGAAAAATACTTTCCTCAACTATGTTTTTCTAAGTCTTGCGGTAGTTTCTAGTGCCCTTTCTCCTGCGCTTTCCTCTACTCATGAGAATTTGCTTCAGTGTATCAGTTGTTCGGGTGTAATAAGAACAACTTAGGTAATTTGCTCTGAAAATTAGACATGTACAACATCTGGGTATGTTTATTGTAGACGTTTCGCCATCCAGTGTCTTTATCAATACAAATTCAAGGACATAATTTGAAGACAGTAGAACTATACACTTGTATTAATAGTCACTGGAGGACGAAACGTCTACATTAAAGATACCCAGATGTTGCAAATGTGTCTAATTTTATTCTTGTCGGTATTGTATACCATTCATATACAATTTGCTCTTTGTCTGGCAGTCGTGCCGATGTAGGGTGATAACAGGTAATTCTCCTTTAGTTGACAAAATACTCGGTTTGGTAGGTTTCCACATTAATATCATCATGGGTCTACATGTACGTTATTGTGTATCTTGTTGCTAGGCCCGCACAGGGGCACTGAAAAGGCTAGGTTGCCTGAAAAAATTAAGAATAAAATCCGTGCTGCTCGTTTATATTAAAGGTTTGAATTCGACCAAGAGAAGCATTTGCGACGTATCATTTAGAATACAAAGAGTTCATGATTTTTCCAAGTATTTTCACAAATTTGCTTATACACAGAAAAAAACTTACAACCCTATAAAGCTTGAAGCCGCTCAAAGGAAGTGGACTCGTGCACATCAAAATATAATTTAATGTAAACTTTTTTTATCATTGATGGATAGATGCTCATTGCAGGGCAATGGGCATCTATCCATCAATGGAAAATTGAAGTCGATCGGACTAAGAGTTCTCAACTTATAAACGAAATTTTGGAGGAAGAATTTAAAAAATTGGTATCCTTTCTGGAATACCTAATTACTTTACGTGTTTATCACAGCCATTGCATATATGTATCTTAATCTGTGATTTCACATATAGAGACTGAATAAATATTATGTTTTGCTCTCTTATATCATATTTAATGAAACTCGTCTCTGAAACTCACGGAGTTTGCTTCAGTGATTGTACGGGCAAATTGTTCCACTCATCAACAAGTCCATCGCTATACCACTAGGTATACATGTAGGTTCAGGAATCCCAATCTGATCGACATATTCTATGTGAGGCATAATGATGTACACAGCTGTAGACTAACACGAAATCGTAATAACAGGATTGCAAAAAAAAAAAAAAAAAAAATCACGGAATGGGTGGGGTTTGAACCCATGGCGAGTGAATCATGATGGCGACTTTGAGGGGACTTGAGCTAGAGATCGCCCCAGCCAAGCTTGCGGAAGATTTATCCATAAAGATTGCATTTGTGGTCACAATGATGGTCCATGCTAACCTCCCTCTGGTGTATAAATATACCTAGTTGGAGGAATCTTATTGTAGCCAGCTGGTCCAGTGGCTTATGCACTGCCTGGAGTTTTAAGACTCACCGCCATGGGTTCTAGTCCCAACCTTACCGTGATCTGTAGAATAACCTTTGGACTCCTTTTATTTATGCTTCTTTATATATATATATATATATATATATATATATATATATATATATATATATATATATATATATATATATATATATAATCTATAAAACAAACAACTATGCCACGGGCGGGTTGAACCCGCGGTCAGAGAGTCATACAATAAGATTAATCCAACTAGGTTTATTTATACACCGTAGGAAGGTTTGCATAGGCACCACTGTGACCACAAATGCAAGTTTTTACAGACGAATCTCCGCCAGCGTAGCCGTGACGAACTCTAGCTCAAGTCCCCGCAAAGCCGTCATCATGACTCACGAAATCGTAATGACTCTCTTACCGCGGGTTCTATCCCCGCCCATGGTATGGAGTGTTTGCAATCGTGTCATTACGATTTCGTGAGCATATTACGCACACATAGGTAGCACTGCTCTCTTGGCATCTGATTCCTGCTTACCATGATTCCTAAGCCTTTTTCACATTCTAAATGATCAAAATTTACATCACCTACTTCATGAATAGACAAGAATTCAGATTATATTCAGCAGTATTCCTAACGAATCGAATTGACGTCGGATTTCAAAATTACTAAGCGTGCTAAAAACACATTACAAAGTGCATTATTAAAAAAAAAAACGTACCAAAACTAATTACAAAACGAGTTATAAAAATTAGAGTTAAAACAATTGTTCAAATCGTGGGGAGGGGGGACGGTGAAGGAAACAGAATATAACAAATTCAAAATGTAGATTAAAAAATTAGTAAACAATGTAAGCAAATAATAAAATTTTAAAACTAAACAAAACATAATAAAACTCACAGTTTTGGCAGTAAGTGCCGAGAGTGCCAGCAGGGCAGCGACACAGATATGGTGCGAGACAAGTCCCTCCATTCTGGCACTGTGGTCGACACACAGCTGAAACACAACACGTGTGTGCATTCCTCCATACAGATAACACCAGTGAGGTAGTGAGTAGCTGAGAGTTAGAGAGAGCAAACTAAATACATGGAGTATTGCCGGATATTTATCATACCCCTGGATACATGGATAACTCGTCATGAATACATAAGAAAGAAGGAACACTGCAGCAGGCCTACTGGCCCATGCATTAGTTTGGAAGCGATATACCCGTGGGAGTCATACAGAGCCTGAGAAATGAGAGGTTATTCAGATTTGGACTTGGTAAGTATCTTCACTTTCTTATGTCACAAGTCTTTCACCCTTTCACCAGCATCAAGAATACTTCATCAGGATCAAAGCTCCCATGATGAAGGTCCTCGGATCAAGAGTCCTTCATCAGCATCTGCCATGAAAGGTTCTTGAATCAAGAACACCAAGGCATCCGTCATGAAGGGTTCTATGATCAAGGGACCTTCGTCAACATCAAGGATCCTTCATGAATTAATTAGTTACATAGAAGTCAGAGAAATTCTGGATACATGGACACGTAAAGTGATGAATACATGAGCATGGATAAATATACATGGATACAGTCACATGTATTGGCTCTGAATACAGTGATACATGTATTATTATTATTATAATCAAATAGAAGCGCTAAACCAAGGGATACATGTAGAGGCTGCAAACAAACATAAGGAGATATAAAAAATGGATAATACCGGCAGGCATAAAGTAAAGAAAATCAATTGAATAATATGTATTATTCTTGTGCTTGTGTTATCTATGCTTTCTTTCTCCGGTCCTTATCACCTTTGTGTTCTTGTAATCTGTGTTACTTCTCTTGCTCTCTATCATTTTTTCTTTATTATGTCAGCTCCCTCCCTCCAGTCCGTGTTATGTCAGCTCCTTCCCTCCCTCCCGTCCGTGTTATGTCAGCTCCTTCCCTCCCTCCCGTCCGTGTTATGTCAGCACTCCCCTCTGTTCCTATATTCCTTTCGTTAATTATTTGCTTTACTCTCCTTCACCGTGTTCCTCCTCTTTTTCCTTTCGCTCCTTTCACGATCTTGTTCTTCTCTTCCCCATTTCACCATATTCGTACTTTTTGGGCACGCACCTACCTTCTTCCTACCTATACTAGCTATTTAATGCTCTTACTTCAAATTTTCCATTCATTTTTTTTAAACTTAGCCTTTTATCCGTTTATTTTACATTCCATCCTCCTCTTTTACCAATTAATTTCCAACAGTCTTCCTTAACTCCTTTTAAAATTCTTGCGTTCACTCGTTGCAACTTTTCTCCAGAAATCTTCGCACTTCCATTATTCTCTCTCACATTTACACTCAGTTCTGTCTTTCTTCCGTCTCGCCCTCCCTTCGTGTGTCCAAGAACATTACAAGAGGCACTTGGAAACGTTTCGCCAGCCAGTGCTTTCTTCAGTCCCCTACAGAGGAAGATGAGGAATTTGTGACTTTCAGGCCCTAATGTGTTCGGTTCATCAATCTTGATAAAAGTGCATCATATTCGCGGGGATGAAGCTCATATACTGATGACAGATGAGGTTTTCTGGACCACAAATTCATATAAGAGTATTACAGCCCTTTGATGCTTCCAAACTCTCCTTAATAATGCAATGCTGGACGATATTCTTGTTGCCTTACTGAAGTCACGCATTCTGTGTGGATTCTACCTTGTGTGTGTATCCCATTCTGTGTGGATTCTACCTTGTGTGTGTATCCCATTCTGTGTGGATTCTACCTTGTGTGTGTATCCCATCCTGTGTGTATTCCAGCCTGTGTACATTCTACCTTGTGTGTGTATCCCATTCTGTGTGGATTCTACCTTGTGTGTGTATCCCATTCTGTGTGGATTCTACCTTGTGTGTGTATCCCATTCTGTGTGGATTCTACCTTGTGTGTGTATTCCATTCTGTGTGGATTCTACCTTGTGTGTGTATCCCATTCTGTGTGGATTCTACCTTGTGTGTGTTTCCCATCCTGTTTGTATTCCAGCCTTGTGTGTGTATCCATTCTACCGTGTGTGATTCTACCTTGTGTGTATCCCATTCTGTGTGGATTCTACCTTGTGTGTGTATCCCATTCTGTGTGGATTCTACCTTGTGTGTGTTTCCCATCCTGTTTGTATTCCAGCCTGTGTACATTCTACCTTGTGTGTGTATCCCATCCTGTGTGTATTCCAGCCTGTGTACATTCTACCTTGTGTGTGTATCCCATTCTGTGTACATTCTACCTTGTGTGTGTATCCCATTCTGTGGATTCTACCTTGTGTGTGTATTCCATTCTGTGTACATTCTACCTTGTGTGTGTATCCCATTCTGTGGATTCTACCTTGTGTGTGTATTCCATTCTGTGTGGATTCTACCTTGTGTGTGTATCCCATTCTGTGTACATTCTACCTTGTGTGTGTATCCCATTCTGTGTGGATTCCATCCTGTGTACGTTCTACCTTTGTGTATCCCATTCTGTGTGTATTCTACCTTGTGTGTGTATCCCATCCTGTGTGTATTCCATCCTGTTTACATTCTACCCTGTGTGTGTATCCCATTGTGTGTGTATTCCATCCTGTGTACATTCTACCATTGTGTAGGATGAACCTTGTGTGTGTATTCTACCTGTGTGTAACCCACCCTGTGTCTTTTTCCATACTTTGTGCATACCATTTTGTGAGTATTCCATCGTATTTATTCCATTCTGAATACATTGTATTCCGAGTGTATCTGATCCTATGTAACCCATCATGTATGTATTACATCTTGTATGTAATGTATATGTGCGTTTTCTATCATGTGTGTCTTCCATTCAGTAGGCATTGTGTCTTGTGTATGTTCCATCCTGTGTGCATTCCATCCAGTTATTCCATCCTGTGTGTATTCCATCCTGTGTGTATTCCATCCTGTGTGTATTCCATCCTGTGTGTATTCCATCCTGTGTGTATCCCATCCTGTGTGTATTCCATCCTGTGTGTATTCCATCCTGTGTATTCCATCCTGTGTTTTCATCCTGTGTATTCCATCCGTGTGTATTTCATCCTGTGTGTCACCTGTGTTTTTCATCCTGTGTGTATTCCATCCTGTGTGTATTTCATCCTGTGTGTATTTCATCCTGTGTGTATTTCATCCTGTGTGTATTTCATCCTGTGTGTATTTCATCCTGTGTGTATTTCATCCTGTGTGTATTCCATCCTGTGTGTATTCCATCCTGTGTGTATTCCATCCTGTGTGTATTCCATCCTGTGTGTATTCCATCCTGTGTGTATTTCATCCTGTGTGTATTCCATCCTGTGTGTATTTCATCCTGTGTGTATTTCATCCTGTGTTCATTCCATCTTTAGTATTTTCTATCCTGTGTAACCCGTCCTGTGTATTCCCCTACTTGTTCTCACTCATTTGTGGTTGCATTGATTTATTCTCAGCTTTTGACCCCTCTACTTTGCTCCCCTTCTTTGGCTGCATGTGCATTATCACACCTATTCTCTACCATCTCGCTCTCTGGGCCATTCCTGTGACTCATCTTTGATTCTAATTTCCAGCTGTGCTCTCGTGTACCCGAGACTCGACTCCCGAACAGACTTGTAAATTCCTCTCATTATCTTGGAAGTCGTAATCGTGTCACTCCTAGCTCTGTTTTCTGATACCATCACGTTTATCTCCTTCAGCTTCTCCTCGTCTGGGATTAGTCTCGATGCAAACCTTTGCAATTTTTCTAGCTTCTTGACATGTTTCGTCAGATGTCGATTCAGTACTGGTGCTGCATACTCCTGTATGGGCCTGACAAATGATGTATATAATGTCGTGAAAGACTGTTAAGGTTCCTGTTCGCTATCCTTAAATTTGTCTGTCTCGCATTTGCCGCTGTAGTTATTCATTTGATGTGCACTCAGGCAATATGCTGGGGCAACTATGCTCACCCAGAGATCCCCTTCTCATAGAGGTTTGGAAGCCTTGTCCCCCGAGCCTATACTCTGCCTTTACTCGTCTTTGGCCTTCCAGATTTTCATAACTTTCCATATGCAGGGGTTAAATTCTAGTAGTTATTTGTCAGACCAATCCTGCAGGATGTCCATATCAATTTGTTGTCTTACATGTTCTTTCCTGACTGTATTCTTATCATTAGTTTTAAGTCATCTACCAAAAGAGCTTTCTCTGACTATTTGCTCTGTAAAATCGTATACATTTAAAAGAAGGAATACTGGTCCCAGTAGCGAGCCATGTTTGGCCCTGCTAGTCACACTTGCTCCATCTGAAACTCTCCTGGACAAATGTATTTTTTTTTCCTTCCTGTTAAATATTGTCTGATGCACTGCAGTGCCTTCCCTGTTTTTCCTGCGTCTTCCTCTTGATTTTGTTGCCATCCCATGTGCAATATTGTATCAAACGCTTTCTCAAAGTCCAAAAAATTATATAGCTCACTTATCTAACTCACTCACGTATTCTCTTTATCTAGCGCTTCTATTTGATTATAATAATAATAATATTATCTTTATCTGTGTCCCTCTCTCTCTCTTGCTTAATTTTCTTTACATAGTCATAGGACTCAAGCAAATTTGCAAGTCAGAATTCACCGTCATGTTGGCTGTTTTACATGAACATACTGTTTGCATGGTTCTCCACTAATCTTTTCCTAGTAATGTTCTCCATAACCTTACATACTACGCATGTCAGTGACACTAATTTAATTCTTTTTTTTTTTTAAATATCGAGACTACATTCGTCATTTTTCACACCTTCGCCATCTTCCAAGTTTCAAATGACTTTCTGAAGGTCATGGCTAGCAGTCCATACATTTCTGATGCCTCCTCTCTCATGGACATATGCTGGCTTCATTTCTTCTCCAGTTGTGTGTATTATGTTCAGAACTCGTTTCTACTGAGAATACCTTCCTAAATACTTTGTTCAGCTCCTTACAGTCCTCCTGGTCATTTCTAGTAAACGGCTCTCCTACTTTTTTAAGTCATATTATCCGGTTCTTCACAGATGTCTTCTTTTTGATGTGGCTTAATAGCAACTATGACTAAGTTTTGGCTTTCGACACTGTTATTCTGAAATTGTCTTTCAACTGCTCTCCTAACCATCGAGCATTCGTTTTTGGCTCTTCTGCTCACTTTCTTATTCTCTGGCATTCATCGCGCGCTCTCTCTCTCTTCCATGCTCTTTGGCTTTTAGTTTCTTTCCTCCCTTCACCTCTTGTCTGTGCTTCTTCTGCTTCCTTGATTGACTTTCTCTTCTGCTCCCTGGCACTTTCCAACTACATAGACCATCGTTTCATTCGTTGCTTTTTCATCTAGCGCACTTTTCCCCAACACTCAATTTAGAAATTGCCTCATGCCTTCCCTGTCTCTTCTTTTGAAGTCAGGTCTGACCCTTTCTTCACACACTGTGCGTCTCTCCAATTTTACTTCCACATGATAATCAAATCTAGGTAGTGTGTGGTCGCAAGCACCGAGGGATCACTCTTATTCAGTGTCCCCTACATCACAGTCAAGTTCACCACTTACTCTCTTTCCAGCTGTGTCTTTGACAGACTGATTTTTGTTTTCCATTACTCCCTCCAACAACTTATAAACTCTTCCCGACCAAATGTTGCTTTAGATTCTCTCAGTCTATTTCCGTGTGGTTGAAGTCTGCATGATAAGCCGGTTTGCATTGCACGTGAGGACATTACTAGCCACCTCCACTATCGTGTCCACCATCATCCTGTCGTCGTCATATTCCTGTACTGTTTTCATGATGTTCTGAGTGCATCTTTGTAATCATTTGATATCTCTCTAATTATTCCACGCATCTCCTCAAGAATTCACCAGCTCTTGATTATTTAGCAACTTTACTTCTCCACTTCATCTTTGCCCTTTCACGTTATTTGATATCCTTCTGGGAAGATCGCATCTATTATCACCTCAGTGAGCTTACACTGTTATTACTGGGATGTCTGGGAATGCCTCCACTGTCAGCCCTTTCCTTTCATCATTCTTCGTTATTATTACATCTCCATTTGTATTCCACACTTTCAATTCCCTTCTGTGGCTGTGCTCTGGTTTTTGAGTTCCTGTTCTTCTCGATCTTGCCCGTGTGTCAGAGAAGTACGTGAGAGTGCAGGAGAAGGTGAAGAAGTGGAATGAAGGTAAAAGTTGTTTCTCGGGTGGTGGGGAGCAAGGGGAAGTGGGGGAAGGATGTTGGAAAAGTGAGAAAAGTTTCGGCACAGGTAAAAGATAGGAAAAAGAGAATAGGTGGGGAAGATTAGTAGGGTATATTTTGATTTGAGTAATTGTCTTGGTCTAAACATGGTGTTCACTGTAAGGCTGAGTTGCCACATGGTGTCCCCCTGTATGTGGCACTTCTGCAAATTTCATTTCATTCACTTTTTCCCCTTCCTTTTTTTTTGATGGTTTCTTATTCTCTCCCTAGGTTGTTCCTTCTGTTGTGTTGTCTCATTCGAGTACACTTGATCATGTCTTTCAGTCCCCCTCAACAGTGGTTTCTATTTCAAGACACAATCTCACGTCATTTGTGTTGCAAGGACCAGTTTGGCAGGTTGTATTTCGTCTCTTCAGTACCTTTCAATTATCTGAAAATCTGCAACCTTGCACACTTCGGCAGTACCAAATTTCTATTCAATAATATTTCAAATCTCACTTTCTCTCCCACTTCATTTCCCTGCAGTTTTTTTTATATTTGTTTTTTTTATAAACTGAAGCCACATCACTTCTGTCATCCACCAGTTGCCTCAGAACATTTCCACAAAGATTATTTTTCCCTTCCCTCTGTCTTCCCACTTGTTGTATTTGGTTCTGTCTCTTCCTTTCATCTTTTCTTCCTTTAGTTCTATCTTCAGCTTTTTGATTCGTCAATCTTCATTCGTAATTTGTATCAGTCCAAGTTATATCGTCCACTTTGTCCACAGATACCGTGACTAACTATTCATCTTTACCTCCCATTCTATTTAATCTTTTTAATCTTTGATTTCTATTCAACTGTTCTTTGAATTTTCCCAGTTACACTAAGTTCCAATGCTTTCAGTAGACATGAAACACTAATCCCTTCCCTAGTCTGTAAATGGTTCAAGTCGGATCGACACGTCGTCCTAAGCTCCCCTCTCCTAGGTGCGGGTTGTGTACTAGTCTGTACTATAGGGTCCAGATAGTTAAGCATGGCCATATGTGAGTGTGTAATTCACTCAATTGCACTCGCCTAATTGTGGCTACAGGGGTTGAGTCTCAGCTCTCGGCCCTGTTAGTTTCACTTTGGCTGGTTGTGAGAGTCCTATTATACTTATTCTAGTATGTGCGCGCGTGTGTACTCACCTATTTGTGGCTGCAGGGGTTGATTCACAGCCCTTGGCCCCGCCTCTTCTCTAGCCACTACTAGGTTCATTCTCTCCCTGCTCCTAGAGCTTTATCGTATCTCTTCCTAAAACGGAAGCTTGTAAAGCTCTCACCACTACATCACTCTCCAGAATGTTCCACTTCCTGGCAACTCTATGGCTGAAGAAATACTTCCTGACATCCCTATGACTTCTGAATATTTACCTTCCAGTGGGCACCCCTTGTTGTTGTGTTCCATCTCTGAAACATTCTGTCCCTATCTACCTCGTAAATTCCTCTCAGTATTTTATATGTCGTTCTCATGTTCCCCCTGTTCCTCCTGTTCTTCAGTGCTTGACCAGGTGTGGGTTCCATACTGGCGTTTCATACTCCAATATGGGTCTGACGTACACAATGTACAGTGTCTTGCATGACTACTTACTTAGATATCGAAACGCTATTCTTATATACTGCTGCAGTTATTTGGTTGATGTGCGCCTCAGGAAATGTGCTAGGTTGTATGGTGTGTGGGGGTGTGGGTGTGTGTAGGTGTGTGTAGGTGTGTGTAGGTGTGTGTGAACGTCCGTGTCTGCGTCCTGTCAACTTCCATTTCTAAAGGTTGTCAAGAGACATTTCCTAGATGAGTTGTCAACTGCAATGTAACGTGTAGGGTGGAGAAGATAGTGGAGGTGAGGTAGTGGAGGTGAGGTAGTGTAGGTGGAGTATTGGATGAGTAGTTGGATGGGTCACTATGGGTAGGGGGTGTTGCACACTCCCCATCTATGATACTAGCCGATCTCCAACTTTCCCCCCACTCAAAGATCTACCTCAACTTTCAGAGAATGGGCAACCACTCCCCCCCCCTTATCAGGAATCATCCACTTTCAACTTGTCAAAACTCAACTGTCCTTCTATCCAGAAAGCCGATCCCAAAGTGGTGGACTGGAACAGGGAGGGAATGAGGAGGGGGATGTGAATGGACAATGTAATGGGGTACTGTGAAGCTATACACTGCGAATGTATCCACAAGTTATTAATGCAGTGTTAGTATGATCAAGGCTGTATACTGCTATATCTAAAAGGTATTCATGAAAATAATTTATCCATTGTAAATGGGAAGTTCGAGAAAATTAAATATTGGCCATATAAGCCATACCTGTACTATCCCGTCTGGCCCACTCGCCTCTCTCACGTCGCTCTCTCTCCCTTAGACTCTCACTTTTCACTATACTTTCTCTACCTTACCCATTCACTGTTCTCTACACTCCCCCCTCTCGCTTATTTTCTCACCATTCTTCAAACTCCCCTTCTGTGGGGTTATCAAAGTTTATTCCTTGGGTAACATTATAAATAGGTTGGGCTAACTGATACTTTTGCTAATGGTCTGGGTTTGAGAAAAATCTGCCTAGTATGGGCCAGTAGGCCTGCCGCAGTGGTGCTGCTATCTAATGTTCTCTCTCTCTCCACTAATGGGTGAACTCACGTCTCTGGCAGACAGGTCCACCGTAGCCTGAGGCGCAGGAGCAGACGCCGGGGGCAACACAGACGCCTCCATGCTGACAGGAGGGTGAACACACGGCAGACTCACAGCGTGCACCTGTGTACCCAGCAGGGCAAGTGCACCGCTCTACACCCGTACACTCACCCCCGTGTAGACACAGAGATTTGCACATAGCTAGGAGAGGGTTTTAAATGGTCAGGGATTAAGGCAAATTTTGGAAAATAAAAATAAATCATATATAATATTGGAACAAAGTAGGAAGTAGATGACTATAAAATAAAATGACACGCATTGTATATAACTTAATAATAAAGGAATTAAAAATGTATAAAAGCCAGAAGAGAGTGAGAGTAAGAGTGTGAGAAAGAGAGAGAATGAATGGTCAAATTATAGTAGATCATAACAAATAATACTTATAACAAAAAGCCTGAAAAATAAATTGAAGGCAGAAAATATATATATAACTTTAGATATACTTAAATGTTTATGGAAAATTGTGGAGAGAGAGAGAGAGAGAGAGAGAGAGAGAGAGAGAGAGAGAGAGAGAGAGAGAAATAAGGAGAACAGAGTGGCTGTTGGGTATAATTTAAAAGGCTGACTACGTCTACTCTGGCGTCATGTGACAAATCTGAGTGTAGAGAAAGTTTCATTACGACGTTTGGTTCTGGGTTGGATTTCATTAAGCATACAGAGACAGACAGGTATACTTCCTTATAAGACAAATAAGTACCCTGAGGTCAGGCTTGAGAAAGCTCAAAAGTGTAGTAACAAGTGAGATCAATGGGGAAGTCAGGTCAAACAATAAGCATATTAAGGTGCTTGGTGTTAGGAGCTTGGGGGAGGGAGGTTCACATCGATACGAAACGCTATTATTTTATGAACTGTGAACAATATGAGTGATTGAACCTACCATCGTGTACATATCCTTCTCTTATTTAAGTGTTAATGAGTGGAAAATGGCTGACCCAGATTTCTACGCTTGTGTCCTCCTGATACAACGTCAGTACTGCTCCACAGATCAAGGGAGTCTAGGCTAAACTGAAAGATTCACGCATTGTTGATTGTTCATCCTCGAAGCATATTTGTGTTCCTGCAACCGAGTCTGAAGGTTCCTTTTGTCTTAACCACAAGACTCTTTAACAAGGTTATGCCTTGACGGTTTCACCGATTTCCCCGTCAAAAGGGAAATTATTTTTTGTGAAGAATGTATTCTAAAACCTGGGAATACAATGAAAATAACAAGAATTGTTGTGAAATCTGTATATTCATTTAGGATTTGTGTTGGATGTAAGACAAAAAATATTACTGGGATATTGCTAGATTATAGTAGGATAAAATTTTAAATAAAACTGTAGAGAAATACCTCGAAGATCACGAAATCGTATAATGACACGATTGCAAACAAACCATACCACGGGTGGGGTTCGAACCCGCGGTCAGAGAGTCTCAGAACTCCAGACCGTCGCTAAGCCACTGGGCCAGCTAGCTTCAATAAGATTCATCCAACTAGGTATATTTCTACACCATAGGAAGGTTAGCATAGGCACCACTGTGTCCACAAATGCACGTTTTTACAGACGAATCTCCAGCTAGCATGGTGCCTATGCTAACCTTCCTATGGTGTAGAAATATACCTAGTTGGATGAATTTTATTGAAGCTAACTGGCCCAGTGGCTTACGCGACGGTCTGGAGTTTTGAGACTCTCTGACCGCGGGTTCGAACCCCACCCGTGGTATGGTTTGTTTGCAATCGTGTCATTACGATTTCGTGAGTCATGTTGACGGCTTTGAGGGGGACTTGAGCTAGAGTTCGTCACGGCCATGCTAGCTGGAGATTCGTCTGTAAAAAACGTGCATTTGTGGACACAGTGGTGCCTATGCTAACCTTCCTATGGTGTAGAAATATACCTAGTTGGATGAATCTTATTGAAGCTAGCTGGCCCAGTGGCTTACGCGACGGTCTGGAGTTCTGAGACTCTCTGACCGCGGGTTCGAACCCCACCCGTGGTATGGTTTAATCAGGTTTTATCCAGTAAAAGGCAAGATAACTGCAAATCCTTGGGTAAAGAGCCCCTTTACCAGCATCAAGGAACCCTCGATTGAAGGAAATGCAACTAATTGGATCAAGAGTGCTTCAGTAGCATCAAGGAACTCCCTAGAAGGGTCAAGATCATTAAAATAAAATAATTACAAGGAATGGAATATGAATAGTATCAAATATATAAATGTTGCAAAGGAACTGTTTACAACTGAAGGCTCGGGGGAACTTAGGGTAAATATTAAGAGGTTGTAATAGAAGAGTGGGTGTGAAAGATGGTGCGTCGGGAGAGTTATGAGAGTAATATACACCAGCCAGGCGGGTTCCTCAGATGGTTTACACTGGCCAGGATAAGTGGTAGGTAATGTTGGTGATGATGGTGGTGGTGGGTGGTGATGATGGTGGTGGTGGGTGGTAATGATGGGGTGGTGGTGGTGGGTGGTAATGATGGGGGGTGGTGGTGGTAGGGGTGGTGGTGGGTGGTAATGATGGGGGTGGTGGTGGTGGTGTGGTAATGATGGGGGTGGTGGGTGGTAATGATGGGGGTGGTGGTGGTGGGTGGTGATGATGGCGGTTGGTGGACGGCGGCGAGTAGTTTGTGGTGGCACTGGTGGCAGTAGAAGGTGGCGTCTGTGAATTATAGTGGTGATTGTATTGATAATGATAGCATTGGTGATAAGTGATGGTGGTGGTCATGGTTGGTTATAATAGAATTAGATGCAAATAAATGGTTAATATTATCTTTACAGCCGGGTCTGTGCTCAGACATTTGACATTTAAACGCCAGAAAGTTCTCCACACCTTCACATTTTTTTTAATTATTGTGCAAATTCTTATTCTCTGATATTTGTTTTTTTGGTCCTAATAATAGTTTCATGTCAGCTATAATTCACGCAGGCAGAGCCGGGCCGGGCCTGGCGGGCCGGGTGAGCCGGGCGGGCCGGGTGAGCCGGGCGGGCCGGGTGAGCCGGGCGGGCCGGGCGAGCCGGGCCAGTCGCTGCTCATGAACATTTCTACGACCAGTTCCAAAGATGAACTCACCGGAGTAATGTTTTCTTCTCTCGAGACTTGTTTAATTATTTTGTTACCTCACTTTGTGGTAGAGCGGTATTCACTGTATGATAATTATGTATTAGAATACATAAGGGTTTTTATGTTAGGTTAAATGGCTTTACGACGTTTGTTCAACAGCTGTAACAAACTCATAACTTTGGAAAGTTAGTAGGTGGTAAGTCTTTCTCCTCTACTGGTGAAATAGAGTAGATGGACTTATTAAATTATTACTTTACTTAGGCTACATTAGGTTACATGAAGCTCTGTTAGGGTTTTCACATGTGCAATTTTACACCTCATTTTTGTAACCATAAATTATCACTAAACTAGTATCGGAAAGCAAAGAAAATATGTACCAAAATGCAGAACTGCCGAATATTGTGAAGAACAGATAAATGATGATGAACATATTACTGGGAGAACCCTTCACTGTGTACAGCCTCGCTAAGTCCTCAATTAAGTTAGATGCTATCACGCTAAAAGCACGTTCAGCAATGTTTTTTATTTCTTCACTGTTGTGGTGGTGGATAATGGCGGTGGTGGTGGGTAATGGCGGTGGTGGTAGTAGTAGTGAGTGGTTATGGTGGTAGTAGTAGTGAGTGGTTATGGTGGTAGTAGTGTATGGTGGGTGCTAGTAGCATTGACTGATGATAGTGTAATTATGATGGTTGTGCTGGTTAATGTGAGGATAATGTTTCACTGTTGGGGGTGAATAGTGTAGTAGTAGTAGTAATAGTAGTTGTGGGTGGTGATGACTGTGGTGGTGGATAGTGGGTGATAGTAGTAGTAGTAGTGATTGATGATGTGGTAGTGGTAGCGGTGGTAATGTTGATGATGATTTTGGTGGTGTTGGTACTTGATCGTACAAGGAAAAGGAAGAGAGCAGAGAACTTGGAGGAATACACCAAGTCTGTCTGCACAGAAAAACCTGCTTCAACCTAGATTAATAATAGAAAAGCAGAAAGTTCTCGCCCCAGCTTCCATTCCCTCTGGCCACTACCACCATGAAAACCGGGAAAAAATATACCATCCCAAATTGAATAAACGTAATAGTATTTATAGGTAATGTACAGGTGGATGGAAAACTTGTGCTACAAATACCACTACATAAGTAGTCTGTTGCATCTTAACTTCTTGAATTACGCCACAGCACCTCGTGTGTACTACTATGACTACTTCTGCTATGACTAAATTAACTTGGTTGCGTCATAGTCAACCGATTGTCCTAATACAGTTGCTCAAACATCAGGAATTCGTTGACTGCAGTTTTGCCGCAGCGTAGTGACTAGCTGCTTCAAGGAACACACTACTGTCTATGCACTTTTGTACAATTTTTGCGCGTAGTGTATTCCATTCTGCCATAATTCTGTTTACAGAAAAACCTTTGCATATGTTGGCGTAGAATATTTTGCTTTGCAATTTCATCATATTTTCGAATTATTTATTCGTTCAGTACTTCAAATAGTTTATTGCGTATGACTGTCAAAGCCATTCAGTATTTTCCTCTGTGGTGAAAGCATCAAGAGTTTGGTTGTCTAGTAGCCAAAGTGACTGTGAATTAGAAAGTTGTCATCGACCATTATGATGAGTCTGGCGGCCTCCTAGTCTCCTGAACGAGTGCTCCTGTTTATATCTGGCTCATTGAAGTCACCTACAATTTACGTTTATTTCGTTATACAAAAGAGCGTCATCTTCCTGATTGTGTTTGGGGAGGACGATATACTATACGGAATATAATTTTCTTGTTCCCAATAGCTTTGATCTGTATATATTCAGAATCAGATCCTATTACACCATGCTAATGAATTTCTGTTCGATGTAGCTCATTATTTACCTTGATTCAATATACCATCTTTTTTTTTTCTCTTCTACGAATTCGAGCCATTTTAAAAATACTGTATCCAGTCGAGGATATATCTGTCATTTTATGATTGAGTCTAAACAAGATTCACTTAGGTCTTAGAACAATAAAATGTGAATGCTCTGATAATGTATATGCAGATAGTTCGTTCCTCTTTTTGAAACATATTGTAAGTACTTGTGTAAAAAACTTTGAATTCGCCCAGCTGGTCTCCCGCAGGTGGGGTAATTAAATTTGATTTAAATTCCTTGTCCCACTCATTACCCGATTCATTGTGGCAGCTAATTACTCGCTGCTCCCCCGTCAATCCCTACTCGAGTCGTTCTCATTAATCTCACCGTCTACGCAGCCCCTCCTGCAAGATTCGTCCTAATTTTACACTGCCCCATAGTTCTATATATTCTAGATTCTAGGTCGGGGAAACTGGGTAAATTACCCCAAATGGGGTAAAAAATGAAAATTTCAGAAGTAATTAAGTCTCAATAAATATATAAATAAAACGGCACACAAATTTATTATTTAATAAGCGAGGCAAATTATTTCAGTTATTTTTTTTTCAGACAAATAATTTTTAGTTTCTTCCGGTTTCTCCAAAACCTGAGGTGAAAATATTTTCAATGAAATTCTTTACTTCCCTAGTGAATTTTTTATTAAATTTGTCGGTTACTTTTTGAATTTCATGCAGTTTATTTTTCATTTTATTATTTTGTAGTGTTTTATTTTATTGCGTGTAATACATACTTTTCAGCTTGTATGAGTGTATTCTCAATACAAATGAATTCAATAAACTATTTTGAATTTGTATGCTCCTTGTGTTTTCCGTATTCTGTGGACTTTCAAGTCTAGTGTGTATTTCGCTGTACACAAATTTGTTTCTGGGTAATACTCAAAAAAAAAAAAAAGTCGCCGACCTCTGTAGCATCGTCCATTTCACACACATATAAAGTCCTTGATTTTAACCCATGGCTTTCCTGAGCGTGTAAGCGTCTACATCAATCCATGATATTAATCCTGTAATTGCCAATATTCTTCTGTTATCTTTGAATTTCTTACTAAGGCCTTTATATCTGTTAAGAATATCTGACATACTCTGCTTTAAATCATTAGTTCCAATATGAGTCATGAAAATTGTTTACTTTGACGTGATTTTAGTCATGTCCACAAATTTACCACATATATCCGTGATCCTCCCACCTCGAAAACATTCCTTTACTTGCTGCTATGACAAACTTCTTTGTTTTGATGCCATGAAATTTAAATATTTAACCAAGACCACTTGGAGATATCTCTGTGTTTTGGATGGATAATTCGGGTTCTTTTTTTACTTATTTGGTAGAGATGGTGTGTCTTAGCTAGGATGCCAAATCTGTTGCAAAAGTAATGTGGTTTACCGTTACAAAATCTCAGAGGTTATTCCCATTTTTCTTACTAGGCGCTAAGTAACTCTGGACACTAATTCATTGAATTCCTGAGACTCACCCACCTCTCTCATTATTGTTAACTAAATGTGACTAGACCTCGTAGTAGGCTACCTCCGGCTCAGCTACCCTGCTATATGCATCATCGAGCATTACTTTGTTTATTCTATTTTCTCCAGAAAAAAGCTAATAACATTACAAAAGAAGATGCCTTTGTTTTACATATCGGTGTCCACAAACATGAAAAAGTCCTCTGTAAAGCTTTGGAAACAGGTAGGACAGTCGTATCATTTTCTTGGAGTCATTATATGAATTTGCGTACGGTAATTTCTTAATCCCTGGGAACTAAGTATGGATCCGTTTCAATGCTACGTAAGTAGCTCTAGGACTGACAAAGGAAGCTATCATACTCAATCCCAGAGGGGCTTCGGGGATCAAAGCCCCCGGGGCCCTTTCAATCACCAGGCCTCGCGGTAGATCAAGCCCTAATGAACCAGGCTGTTACTGCTGGCCGCATGTAGACTGACGTACGAACTAGTCCGGCTGGTCAGGTACTGACTTTTGGTGCCTGTCCACCGCTTTCTTTAAGACAGCCAGGGCTCTATTGGTAATCTCCTTTATGTATGCTGGGTCCCTGACACTAATTGTTATCTCTTAGCGTGTTCATGGCGCCCCTGCTTTTCATTGAGGGGATGTTGCAACGCCTTCAGAGGCTTTTGGTTTCATAGGGAGTTATTTTTCGTGTGCAAATTTAGTACTAATCCCTCTAAGATTTTCCAGGTGTATATTATCATGTATCTTTCCCGCCTGCGTTCCAGGGAGTACAGGTCAAGGAACTTCATCCATTCCCAGTAGCTATCAGTGGTGGTGGTGGTGACGAAATCGAATATGGGTGTGGTGATGATGGGCGAATAATTGTGGTGGTAATCATGGGGATATTGGAGATAATGATGATGATTGTGGATGAGCAATTTCAAGAAATTTCTGATATAATTGTAAATTGAAGAATATGTGTATAGTGTATACAGAGATCGTTAAAGGAATATCAACGATATCAACGACCTGAGAGTGCACTGGTTCTTGGCTCAAAGAAAAACTTGTTAAACACCAAAGATTAAAAAAAAAAAGACCCAAAAATATGAATAATGATATATAATGGAAGGATAAAGCAAAGAATAATGGAAATTAAATAACTGCAATATATAAAACTAAAGTAAAGGATAAAGCAAAGAATAATGCAAATTAAATAACTGCAATATATAAAACTAAAGTAATATATAATAACTACAAGAAAGTAACAAAAATAAAAGAAAACGAGTAAACTTACGGGTGCAGGTGGGAGGTACATAGCCTGAAGGACACACACACATGCCAGGGATGACACAGGTCCCACCGTTGCCACAAGGTGGACTGCACACCGCTAGGAGAGGAGCACACGTGTGAGGGGAAAGAACCTTAATTAACAGACTTAATATAACAAATTAATGGCTTCGCTAACTTGCTCAAACCCACACGGATCCTAGGCAGATCCTCCCTGAAACACTCAAACCAGCTCTTGGATGTACTCGAAGTGGAAGTAAATGCTGAAAACGATTTTCCATTACCATTATGTCGCGTCTTCCACAACGCAATTGCTTTCTAAATGAGCAGGTGGTGGAAAATTTATAATATAAAGTAATTTTGTGAGATTAATTTTAGATACTATTTACATATAAACAAAATCACCCACCCCTCCAAGAAAAATAACATGATTAGCTGGAAATGAGGAAATTTCTTTTGATACTCTCTTGCGCATTTCATAACACTTTGCAGTAAGTGTAACAACTTTGGTAAGGATCTGCTCAACTTCAGTGGTCTGGATCGCTAAATCTGTTACCCCGGGGGGTTTGTTTGGTGGGGGGTTTGTTTGGTTGCAGGTTTGTGTGGGTGGTTGTACTTGCTGCTGCTGCTCCCCTCAGGGTGCCTCTGCCTCTCTCTCTTGTCTCTTGTACCTTTGTATCCTCCCTCAGTTTGTCATTCTGTTCTCGTTCTGTCCCAGTCTAGGTACACCTGCTGGTATTTTGTTTCCTTTAGCTCTGGTTCCTACTGCAGTTGTTTCGTGTGTGTGTACTCGCCTAATTGTATTTGCAGGAGTCGAGTCATAGCTCCTGGCTCTTCACTGGTCGCTACTAGGTCCTCTCTCTCCCTGCTCCATGAGCTTTATCATACCTCATCTTAAAACTATGTATGGATCTTGTCTCCACTACAACACATTCAATACTATTCCACTTCATGACAACTCTATGGCTCCAGAAATACTAACATTCTCTGACTCATCTGAATCTTCAACTGCGACCCCTTGTTGCTGTGTCCCATCTCTGGAACATTCTGTCTTTGTCCACCTTGTCAATTCCTCGCAGTATTTTATATATGTTGTGTGTGTGTGTGTGTGTGTGTGTGTGTACTCACCTAGTTGTGGTTGCAGGGGTCGAGACATAGCTCCTGGCCCCGCCTCTTCACTGGCCGCTACTCGGTCACTCTCCCTGCGCCATGAGCTTTATCATACCTCTTCTTAAAGCTGTGTATGGAACCTGCCTCCACTACATCGCTTCCCAAGCTATTCCACTTCCCGACTACTCTGTGACTAAAGAAATACTTCCTAACATCCCTGTGATTCATCTGAGTCTTCAACTTCCAACTGTGTCCCCTTGTTGCTGTGTCCCATCTTTGGAACATTCTGTCTCTGTCAACCTTGTCAATTCCTCTCAGTATTTTATATGTCGTTATCATGTCCCCCCTATCTCTCCTGTCCTCCAGTGTCGTCAGGTCGATTTCCCTTAACCTCTCCTCGTAGGACATATTCCTTAGCTCCGGGACTAGTCTTGTTGCAAACCTTTGCACTTTCTCTAGCTTCTTTACGTGCTTGGATAAATGTGGGTTCCAAACTGGTGCTGCATACTCCAGTATGGGCCTAACGTACACCGTGTACAGGGTCCTGAACGATTCCTTATTAAGATGTCGGAATGCTGTTCTTAGGTTTGCTAGGCGCCCATATGCTGCAGCAGTTATTTGGTTGATGTGCGCCTCAGGAGATGTGCCTGGTGTTATACTCACCCCAAGATCTTTTTCCTTGATTGAGGTTTGTACTCCGTCTGCGGTCTTCTTTGCCCTTCCCAATCTTCATGACTTTGCACTTGGTTGGGTTGAACTCCAGGAGCCAATTGCTGGACCATGCTTGCAGCCTGTCCAGATCCCTTTGTAGTTCTGCCTGGTCCTCTTCCGATTGAATTCTTTGTGTGTGTGTGTGTGTGTGAGAGAGTAATTACCTATTTGTAATTCCTATTTGAATCCTCAGAGTTATTCTCGTTGTGGCTCGTCTTCAATACTCTGTTCATCATATATTTATTTTTTTAGAAATTACCGATGATAGTTGCGCTTAGTTTCTCTTTCAATGCTCTCCACTGGCAGCCGACTGCATTAACCATGAATATTTACTATTATCCTTTCCAATTAACTTTTTTTCCCTCAATTTACAGCTGCAGCCAATTAGTTTAGGTTAGTTAAGGTTCGTCAAGAAACAGGACAAGTGTTTCCTGACGCGGGTCTTAGATGATGAACCGCCTATTTGTTATCCCTCTAGCATGTAATAAGAAGTCTTCTTTATATGCTCTTTCATGTCTTTATAGGCGGTTATCATGTCTAATTTCTTCCCTCTATCAGCATCTTTAGTGTCTTCAGTCTTGCATCATTTGTTTTAACCTGTGGACGTTCCAAACCTAACTTTTTTTTAACACATCTACAATCTCCCACCGATGCAGGGTGACCCGAGAAAAGAAGAAACACTTTTATCATCACCCATTTCATCACTGTCTTTCCAGAGGCGTGCCTACACTACAGTTAAAAATTTCAACATATCTCCACCCTTCCTTCAGAGTGCAGGCACTGTACTTCCCATCTCCAGGACTCAAGTCCGGCTAACTGGTTTTATTTAATCCCTTCATAAATGTTACCTTGCTCACACTCCAATAGCACGTAGGTCATAAAAAAACATTTGCCTCCACTCGCTGCCATATAACTCCCACAACAGTTACCAATTCCTAAACATTTTACCATCCTGACTCGACTGACTCATAGGTAAGAATCCAAAAAAGAGTGAGCGAGAAGTGGGGATAGTTGAAGAACAGGGAAAAGGGAGAGGAAAAGCTACTGGGACTAGAGAAAGAGCAGGGATCAGGAGGACGAGGTCGGACGGCTTGGCGGCCCTCAACGACAATGGGCAAATCTTTGTTACAATGCACAGAGACACATGTCAATGACTGTTGTTTTATGGTAAGGATGGTGCTGCTTTATGGCAAGGATGGTGTTGCTTTATAACAAGAATGGTTAATGGCAAAATACCAAGGTAGTGTTGACAAGAGAAAATCTAGACATTGTTAAAGGTCCACACCAGCGTAGGGCAGAAGTCACCATCCGTATGTTTGAAAGCAATTTTATCATTCGGCGGTGAACCATGTGTCTCACAGTTTCATTTATATGATCTAAAAATGATAACATTTTGTTAATAATAGCCACTACATCCGCCTCACTATCTGAAACAATCTGTATTCATCATATGGCATGATTTTACTTTCACCCATTTTCATTACATGACATTTGTCTATAAGAACTCACAGGTAAGGGCCCATAAGAGGTGAGGGGAAAACTGGGGTAGATATCAAGCACGAGTACTTACCATCCTGACAGAAGGCGCCGGAGTAGCCAGGCGGGCAGCGGCAGGTATCAGGTGCCATGCACACCCCACCATTGCTACAGCCACGGACACACACTGCTATCTCGCAGCGACGACCGTGCCAGCCACGAGCACAGTGACACACACCGCCGTAGCCACACAGACCCTGGTTGAGGCAGCCTCCAGAACACTCACCGGCAACGCTATCTGTGGGAGAACAACGAAAATTAAACACGATCCAGTAAAATTTGTCACTGGTCAACTTAGTACATGTTCTATTAGTGAAAAATAATTAAAAATCTAGATTTTTTTAATATACATACATTCACACACACACACACCTAAACTCACTTAGTCTACCTCCAATTTACATAATCTAAAATAAAAATAAACAAGGGTTTGAGAAAAATGGAAATTTTTAGAAAATGTCTTTGAATCACATGTAAACAAATGATTTAGTGAGGACAGACTACATCGGAAGATGCTTCAGTATTCCCTGAGGAAGACAGGCTACATCGAGAGCCACTGCAATGTTCCTGAGGAGGATAAGCTGTGTCAGGGAACACTGTAATGTTGCCTGAGAAGAATACGCAATGCTGGAACACACAACAATTTTCCTGAGGAGGATTTGCAGTGTTGGAACACACAACAATGTTTCCTGAGGAGGATTTGCAGTGTTGGAACGCACTACAATGTTCCCTGAGGAACAGACTACAACCACCAGCATTTAAGCAAAATAATTTATCTAATGCAATTGCGTTTAAAAGCAATGATGTCAGAAACACCTGGGTGATGTCAGCAACACATGGGTGATGCAATATCTCGATGATGTTATCATGAGCCAGGCATGTCAGCAACACCCAGGTGATAATAACAGGTGTTGATGCCAGCAACATCCAGGTGCTGTCAGTAACACTCAGGTGATGAAGTCAACATCTAGGTGCTGATTCCAGCAACATCCAGGCAACTAATTTAGGACCTCTCAGGTGTGTGTGTGTGTGTGTGTGTGTTGTACTCACCTAGTTGTGGTTGCAGGGGTCTATTCACAGCTCCTGGCCCCGCCTCTTCACTGGTCGCTACTAGGTCACACTTCCTGCTCCATGAGCATTATCATACCTCTTCTTAAACTTGTGTATGGATCCTGCCTCCACTACATCACTTCCCAGACTATTCCACTTCCTGACAACTCTGTGACTGAAGAAATACTTCCCAACATACCTGTGATTCATGTGTGTGTGTGTGTGTGTGTGTGTGTGTGTGTGTTTTGAGGGTTAGTGCCAGACTAACAGCAATAACAAACCAGCTGTGTATGTGTAGATGATCACTTATGCACGTGTACTTGAACTTAATGTAGCCTTGCTTAACAATTCATATGTTACCTCTAGAATAATCGTTCTTCCGGGCTCGCGCACACACCTAGATGCATGCAGTTCTCTCTTGACAATTTTTTTTATTTTCTTTCACATAAAACTAGCACGTTGACACAACACAATAAGTGTCAGGGGCCCAAGACTGTTAAACTGCCTCCCAGTATACATAAGGGGGATTACCAATAGATCCCTGGCTCTCTTCAAGCAGGCACTGGACAGGCACCTAAGTGGTACCTGACCAGCCGGGCTGTGGTTCGTACCTTGGACTGCGTGCGGCCAGCAGTAACAGCCTGGTTGATCAGGCCTGATCCACCATGAGGCCTGGCCACAGACCGGGCCGCGGGGGTGTTGACCCCCGCAATTCTCTCCAGGTAAAACATGCTAGAATATGCATATATGTATGCAAGTTTACTCGACTCTGTCTCAAAGCACTTCATCCCGTTCTTTTCTCTGGTGACGTGGGAGTTTCCTGTATCCGAGGCAAGCAATAATAAAAAAAGAATATCCTTGCTCAGACTGAGTAAAGATGTGTGTCTGCTGTCAGAGCTTTCTCTGTCTGGCAGGCATGCGAGTGGTGCTGACAGGTAGTGGATTGAGGTGCATGGGTCACGAGGGAGGGAGAGATGGATGGTGAAGGAGGTGCTTTGGTCATGCATAAAACGATAGGATGAAGGAGGTGAATGTGTCACACGGAGAAGAGCAACGGGGACGGTAAATGGAAAAGGTTGGTTGCTTGGGTTTGCCTTGAAGCACTTTTCAAAAGTCTCGTCTCTGACCAGGCCTCCTGGTGGATAACCTGATCAATTAGGCTGGTATTGCTAGCCACACGTAGTCTAACGTTCGCCCCACAGTCAAGCTGATTAAGAAATTAATTGAAGATATTATTAAGCTCCTTTTTGAAGACAGCTAGGGTTCTGTTGGCATTTGCCCTTATGTATGAAGAGAGAATATTGAAGTGCCTTCTTCCCCCTCTCATATTTACTATGTTATATCTTAGTGTACTCATGGATCCCCTGCTTTTCATTGCGTAGTTTTCACCGTTTGCAGTTTCTCTTGCTTTCTTAGTAAGTGATTTTTTGTGCAGATTTAGGAACAATTTCTTAAGAACATTCAAAGTGTAAATTATATAGGTAAATCTCACACCTACGTTCCAAGGAGTACGGTTCGAGGGATTTAAAGCATTCCCAGCAATTTAGGTGCTTTAATTTCTATGGGCAATAAAGGTTCCCTGTACATTCACAAGGCCTTCAGTTTTGCTTGCCATTAAAAAGGCAATTAGAAGGCTGTTAGTGTACAGCAATATTCTGATAGTTCTAGTTATCCAGGATATATTTTACAATCTGGTGTGATAATGACATTGTTGTAATCCTTGAAAGGTAGAGTCATATTTTCACTAAGTCCCTCACGTTATTTGTTTGCATATCTGAGTGGTTACATAGCCTCGTAGATGTAGCCGATACACGGTCTCCCTACTCGCTCTGCTAGGACCACCATTGTCATCAAATAGAAATGGGAGTGTGTTGTGGTCCGGGTATCAGATTTACAAATCGTCTTGACTAAGTTCTGTTTTGAAAGAACGTCATCTAATATACAAGGATCGTTCTGCTGTATTTCTCTTACTTGCCAAGGATTAAAATGGTTCGTTTTGGTGAGTGTCTTTCACCTATCCAGGGGGTCTTCCTAGTGTGTCTTTCACCTATCCAGGGGGTCTTCCTAGTGTCTTTCACCTATCCAGGGGGTCTCCCTAGTATGTCTTTCACCTACCCAGGGGGTCTTCCTAGTGTATGTCTTTCACCTACCCAGGGGGTCTTCCTAGTGTATGTCTTTCACCTACCCAGGGGGTCTCCATAGTGTATGTCTTTCACTTACCCAGGGGGTCTCCCTAGTGTATGTCTTTCACCTATCCAGGGGGTCTCCCTTGTGTATGTCTTTCACCTATCCAGGGGGTCTTCCTAGTGTGTCTTTCACCTATCCAGGGGTCTCCCTAGTGTGTTCTCACCTATCCAGGGGGTCTCCCTAGTGTGTGTCTCACCTATCCAGGGGGTCTCCCTAGTGTGTGTCTCACCTATCCAGGGGGTCTCCCTAGTGTGTGTTTCACCTAGGGGTTTACTCTAGTATACATCTTACATATACCCGGGGTTATTTGGCTCTCTCTCCTACATGTCTCTCACACATCCAGGGCTAAAAAAGTCACTGTAAGCAAACAGTGTGGAAATGTGCACAAGAAAATACGGAATACTTCCTCAGACACCCAGCAAATATTTGGAGAGACATTTACACACGTCCTCAACAGAATAGATTTTCCTCGTGGCCAGTCCCGTCTGTCCCCACATCTTGAAATTGAGGGCTCAGGGGCCATCACAGGAAAGGTGGGTCCTTCAAAATATCCGAGGAGCTTTAGCATCTCTTAAGGATACTGAAAGCTTGACTAACTACTATGTATCTGCGCTGATACAACCAGTGTATCCATGATACTGGTAACGATACAGTGTCCTTGCTGCTGACGGTATTTTGTATACGATGCTGACGACCGTACAGGAAAACACTGGTAGAATTTACGGACATTTTGTATGCTGATGTGACACTGGGTTATTCTACCGAATGTTGATGTCACAATATCTACCCTACTGACGTCACTATATATGTAATGTACGTAACTCACGTTATATTACCCTTAAGACATCAGTATATCTGCTCTACGAACAACACTATCTATGCTGATGCTGGCGCCACTATAACTTAATTCCTTATGTAACTATATATATTCTGCTGAAGTCACTATGCTGCTGACGTCAGTAAATCTACTCTGCTGACGACACTATTGGTACGTTCCTGGATATAGATAGAGAGAGAGATATAGAGATATAGAGATATAGAGATATAGAGAGAGATATAGAGAGAGATATAGAGAGATAGAGAGATAGAGAGAGAGAGAGATAGAGAGAGATAGAGAGAGATAGAGAGAGATAGAGAGAGAGAGAGAGAGAGAGAGAGGAGATAGAGAGAGATAGAGAGAGATAGAGAGAGAGAGAGATAGAGAGAGATAGAGAAACAAATGAAAATTCCCTGATAATATGCAGGAGCAGTACTAAGAATGTATGGGAGTGCTGGTACCCAGGGATGAATTTGATATCCTTGGGGAAAATTTTTACTTCAGACTGACTATAAAAAAACTAAGCGGCCACGAATATAACAGCACTTCGGCATGTCTTGCATCTGTTCGAACAAGATTCAAGAACGTGTATGAGGCACAAACACGCTCAAACCTTGAGTATGCTCTACTTTCTTGGATTGCCCGCCCCCCCTTCTCAACTGAGACTTCTTGACAGAATAGAGAATAGAGCAAGACGGCTCATCTCTCGGCTGGACCCAACTTGGATAGATGTCATTTCAGCAGAGCCTTCAACACAGACGGGATGTGGGTGGCCTTACTCTTATGTACAAGGCCAACATTGTCAAGATACGAACCACACTTGCCCGCAATCAGCTGGCAGCAAGAAGTAAATTTCAACAAAACAAGACAGCTAAGCAAATATCAACTATACTCTGACTGTACCTTCTTCAGAACATCACTTCATCTGAGATTATTTATTCCCAGGATGACTCGAGTCTGCAACGTGTTCGTACAACACAACGACATAAACGAAATAAAATCAGGTGACCAAATGAAATAGCTGGTCCACAGATGGCTCCAACTTCATCCTGTTTCCTACCTGTATATTTCTTAACAAAAAAGGATTTCAAATGAGCTGATGTAAGTAACAGCTCTTAGCTTGTAAATAAAGTTAGGAATTCTAAACCTAACAGAGAGAGAGAGAGAGAGAGAGAGAGAGAGAGAGAGAGAGAGAGAGAGAGAGAGAGAGAGAGAGAGAAAAAAATTGTTTTTCTTTATTAGTCTATGAAACATGGATACATGCACAATATACTGTGTGCACTGTCTGCATTGCTGCATAAACGTGTTTAGAGTTAGAATGGTATGAATGGCGCTCATGATGGTCTTCAACCCCATCTCGTGGACCTTTTAGTCGTACTAAGTGACACCTACTAGACCTCTTGAGTTGGATGAGTGAAAGTTCCTGGGCGTCTTCATGCAACAGATGTTCAGCTCCTGGACCTGTTTTGAGTATTGAGCTTTAGTTCCTAGATTTTTAAGGAGTTTAGCTGCATCTTCTTTGCTTGTTGATGATCCGACGGTCGAATTATTCTACCTCCTGCCTACACTGAGAGAAAGGGATCCGGAGCTATAAGGCCCAAGATATGCCTATCGCGGATCACTCGGTGACCTGGGAAGTGTTAAACTCATAAGGATCGAACAACGGTGGAAGAATACGAGATAATTCAGTTTATCCGATTACTAGGATTTCCCTTCAGAGGATGTGGCTGTTGTGACACCATGTGAGCTACTGTGGCTTGTTTTTAGAGTCAAGACCAATCCAGAGGATTCCTAAACCTTTAGAAAAAAAACAGACCAAGGTCTGGTAATCTAGAGCTGCTCATTATTTCCTTGCATAACTGCAAATGAAACTAGATGTAATTCGGTGGCCGCAGCATCAGGAAGAGATAATCCAAGAACAATACAACCCAAACCTCTTTTACAAGAACCCACAGAAGATTAGTAAATGTGCCTCTGAATCCTCAAGAGGGAAAGTTGCAGCAGGTCAAGACCCTAAATTCAGCCGCAGAAAAGATTTAGGTACTGGATCGTCTACAAGTAGAGAAGATAAAGTAAGAGTGGTTGGGCGGCGGCGGCGGCGTTGGAGGTAAATCCTGCGAACTCGCTGGTAAATCGGGCAATCGACAAGGAAATGAAGAACCGAAACAGGGACCTGACAAGCCTCAGAGAGAGAACAGGGCGTCTGTCCATGAGATACCCATGGGTAAGGCGTGTGTGACCAATGCGGAGCTGGGAGATCGCAGTTTCCCGAGAACGGCAACGGTGGTAGGAAGATGGCCACAAACCTAAAAGCAGTTTAATAGACCGTTGATGCCAACTGCTGCAGAGACGGGTAGAGATGACTGGAAAATAGTCCCTGTACAGAATACCCCTATAAGAAACCGGGAGATCATGCACCGCTGACCCTGCAGCAGCATCTGCCTGCTCATTGCCATGCACGCCAACGTGACCAGGGACCCAGCAGAAAATTACATTATTCTTGATAGTTATGCGACGCAACCATTGTTGAATACGGAGGACTAATGGATGAGGGGAGTCGAATTGTTTAATGGCTTGTAAAGCACTAAGGGAATCCGAAATGATCATGAACGTCCAAGAAGAAATATATGTTATAGCAGAGCTATAAGGATGGCATACAACTCTGCAGTAAAGACACTAGCTGAGTCCAACAAGTGGCCTCGGACAACATCAGGAAATACTGCCACGAACTCAACACCATCAGAAGATTTAGAACCATCTGTATACACAGCAAAGGCATGAGCATGTGACCGGAAGTGCACGAGAAAAAGGGAGCGAGTAGCAGGTGTAGGTAAGAATGCTTTGGCGCACGTTAGTGGGGGGGGAAGGCAGACATGAATTTTCGGGACTTCCCAAGGGGGAAGGGAAATGGCAGATGCTAAATAAACTGGAGGAAAGACCGGAGTGAGTGAAGGCGAAGAGAAAACGGTCGGAGTAGGCAGGGGCGTCGAACAAACAGTGGGTTCCTACTAATGTCTGGGACTAACCTATGCGTGGAAGGTACACGAAGATCATGAACGAGGACAAAATAATGAAGACAATGAGCATCTCGACGATCAGCCAGGGAAGGAACATTCGCCTCTGCATAGAGGCTTTCAACAGGAATGAACGAAAGGCATCAAGGCATAAACGGAGACCTTGGTGAATAAAATCTAACTTAGAAAGAGTTGTGAGAGAAAGCGCAAATAGACTTGGTCGCCATAATCCAGGTTGGACAAGACTAGGGTGGAATGCAAACGGAGGAGAGTGCGACGATCTGCTCCCCATGAACCATGTGCGAGAACTTTAAGGAGATTCAGCCGACCATGGCAAGTTGCCTTTAAAGAAGAAATGTGAGGTCTCCACGTCAACCGGCGATCAAAGAGCAGGCCAAGAAACTTGACTGTATCACATGCCGGAATACGTGAACCGAGTAAATACAATAGAGTATCTGGGATAATCGGATGTTTAGTGAAGGTAATGATTGGGTTTTTGTACTAGAAAATTTAAAGCCATGAGAAGTGGTCCAATGGGAGACTCGGTCTACCACAACCTGAAGGGAGGCTGCTACTAGCCGACAGTCTGCGCCCGAGTAAGCTGTAGCGAAGTCATCTACATAAAGTGATGACCAAATATGAGAAGGAAGAACGGAAGGTAGGTCATTTATAACTAATAGAAAAAGGGCAGTGCTGAGGACACAACCTTGTGGGACTCCCTTGGCTTGTTCAAAGTCCGAGGAAAGCAAGGCGCCAATACAGACCCAAAAATGTATATCGGATAAGAAAGCAGCGATGAAGTGTGGTAGATTACCGCGGAGGCCTAAGGAGTGGGCTTGGGCAAGAATGTTATACCTCCAAGTGGTGACATATGCTTTCTCTTGATCAATAAAGACCTCCAGTATGGAGTGGTTGTTAGCAAAGGCATTCCGAATATACGTATCGAGTTGGAGTAAGGGGTCTAAGGGTCTAAAGTAGATGTCATATTGGCGAGGGGAAAGGCTATTGTGAGTCTCTAAGAACCACATCAGACGTCTATTTACCAATCGTTCCATCACAATGTAGACCACGCTGGTCAGGACAATGGGATGATAGTGAGAGGTATCAAGCCCCGAAGCGCCCAGTTTGCGAAACGGTAGTACATTAGCCGATTTCCATTGTTGAGGGAGAACCCCTCGCTCCCAAAAAAGATTGAAAGGGCGCAAAAGAACGGGGAGGGCCGCAGAATGGAGATGATGCAGCATACCGATGTGGATATCATCAGGTCCCGCTGCCGACGGCTGGCAAATGGTAAGTGTGGACTCCAATTCGAGGAGAGTAAAAGGTAAGTTATACAACTCCAATCCATCGGAGGAGAAATCTAAGGGCAATTGCTCCTTGGCAGGCCTAGACACAAGAAATGAGGGACGGAGGTGAAGCTCTCGGGAGATACGGACAACATAGTTCCCGATTTCTGTGGCAACTTCGAGAGGTTCTGCGACGTCATCCCCAGCAACTCGCAAAACGGGAGCTGTTTCGGGAGTGTACTTGCCACACAACTTCAGCACCTTTTTTCAAATTCGAACACATAGGGGAAGACGAGGTAATGGTAGACACGTAGTGTCGCCAACAAGTGCTTTTAGCATCGCGAATGATGCGGCGAGCAACTGCCCTTGCCCACTTAAAACTGTACGATTATATCGATAGCGGCCCCATGCAGCACGTTTTAAATACACTGCACGGGCGCAAGTAGGAGACCACCAAGGTAAGCATGTCTGAGAATGCTTACATTAGGTTTGGGGGATAGAACGCGTTGCCGCAGTTAGGACGAGGTCGAGAATTTGTGCGCCAGTTTATCAATAGAGGACGAAAGGGGGTCCTCACAACATGTGGTAAGATGGGAGTATAAGTTCCAATCTGCTCGAGCAAATTTCCAACGAGGGTTACGAAGCGGATGGGTATATGAAGAAGTAAGAAGGATAGGAAAGTGATCACTATCATGTAAATCTGGAAGAACAGACCATGCAAAATCAATTGCAATGGGAGAGGAACAAATTGAAAGATCAATGCAGGAGAGAGACTGAGTGCAAGAGTCGAAATGGGTAGGAGCACCCGTATTTAAAACATGAAGAGGATGAGAAGCCAGAAGTCTCTCCAACAGATCACCACGAGAGTCACAGTGAGACCCTCCCCACAGGTGATGGTGAGCGTTAAAATCACCCAACAAGATGGGCGACGGTAGAGAAGAAATTAAAAACGACATCAGAGATACAGAATGCACGGGAGGGAGAAAGATAAAGAGAGCAAACTGCAGTATAATGCAACGGGGAATGAACAAAAACTTGTTGATTGGGAATATCAATGCTCACAAGAAGTGCGCTTTCATTAAATGATTAGACAGGTAAAGGATCGGGAGAATGTAACAGCTCGTAGCCCTAAACGGGGTAAATGACAGCAGAACAAAATTTGGGCTCTTGTAACCCAACACATACTGGGGACAACTGGGAGAGCAACACTTGAAGTTCTCCGCGATTGTCCCTAAGGCCACGAATATTCCATTGTAAAAAAGACATTAGTACAGAAATAAAAATGGCAACGATAAGAAACGATATAACCTATGGGCTTTTAGGATCAGTAAAGTCAACATGTGGGGGCAATGGTAAGCGTGTAAGCAAGGAAGAAGTAGAATGTTGTGGAGGAAGAGATTGTGGCAAGGGTCGTGAAATAGATGGGGTTGAAGGAGGCGTTGGTGTCCATCGGGGGTGTCGTCTCCGCAATATAGCTGGAGATAATGTCTAACGTCTCAGCTGTTAAGAAAGCCAACGAAGCCATGTCAGAAACAGGAGAAGCATTGCAAGTAGAGGTCGGAGTAACTATGGAGGTAACCAAAGGGGTCTGAGGGGGGCGGGGAGTATGACCTTGCAGAGATGCGTTGGCGAGGGTAGAATAGTCTTCCTGTGTAACAGAAGAGGAAGGAGGTTGGAGGGTATCTATGGAAGAATATGGGGTGGCAGGAGAAGAGGGAACTACACGAGAGGGGGTGAACCTCAACCTTCGTGTGAGAGCTGGAAAGGGGGTGAGAACTAGGTTCCGAGGTAGAAGATAGATTCAGCTGTACTTTTGATGGACGTGAAGAAAGTGTAGGTCTGTGAGGTCTCGTAGACTGAGAGGTAAGCGAGCGAGATGAAAAAGGAGAAGTAGGAAGTGGTGCAGATGTAGGAGTGTCTGAGGATAAAGCCGCAAAAGGATTAGAAACTGGGGTGACCCTAGAAGACACGGACGTAGAGGGATTGGGAGGCGGGAGGACCGTCCAAGTTGGACGGGGACACGAGGGAAGATTTCCTTGAAGGCTGAGCTGAGAGACAGCCATAGCATAAGTAAGGCCCTCACACTCCTTAAGAAAACAGATCTCTCGTTCATTGCAATAGACCTGACAACGACGTGAAAAGGAAGGATGAGGTTCCTTGCAATTGAGACAAGAGGGGGAAGATTACAAGACGTATTGGAATGATCCGCTGCGCCACAGACTGGGCATTCCACCGCAGATCTGCAGTGTTTACGGGTTGCCCGAAACGCCAGCAATTATGATGCTGTTGGGGAGTGGGATCTACTTGAGGAACCTCTATGCGATGGCCTGCAATATTTACATAGGTCGGAAGTTCACGGCAATCGAAGGTTAAACAGGCGATGTTACTAGGAAAGCGCCTCCGCCCACGAGCGGGCAGTATGCATCTACCTTAAGAATAGGGAGGTTTTGAAGGGTCAATTGTTCCAGAATATCATTGCCGCAAGACAAAAAATCACTGTACAATGGTACGCGGTAAGACCACAGTATCACTGCAAGAATTAAGAGTAGCGTGATTACGAACGGTGATGGGTATATTATCTATTGAAGTGATAAAGGAGAGCGCATGAGCTTGTTCCAAATTCTGTATGGTTACTACACGTGCTCAGTTTCGAAGATCTTGGAAGGATATATTTTGGAAACTGTACTGTAAAAGTGTTTTACCAATTCCATGATCAGAAAGATAATCAGTTTGAGACGTTGTTTGTAATGAAAAGAATTTTGTCCATTGCATATTTGTTAGCCCGGTACGCAAAGGTAGTGAGTGTCGCGTAGGTCGTTTTTGAGCGGTCATCGACGAACTATCGTCAGTAGTTGTCTTTGACGTTTAGGAGTAGTACCGTGGAGGGTCTGACCTGAGGGAGGTGGGCAATCCGAGAACAGTAGCACCGTATGCAGGGGAAGCCGGACGCATTGTGAAAGGCATGCTAGAAGCGGCAGCATGAACAGAAATGAGTAACCATGCAGCACCTGAAGCAGGTGATGAAGCATCACCAGCAGAAGGTACAAGGGTATGAGAAGAGTCGAGAGAATGGGGAGAGAATGAGCCGATAAGGAAGCCGGGTCCAAACAGGGTGTGGGATCAGAAAGGGGCCTGGGAGGAGGAAGGGTTTCACTGGGCGAAGACTCCATAATAAGGTACTTCTTCCATATTGTCTCCTTTCTTGTTATTTTAAGAAAAAAAGAAAGAAGGAAAGAAAAAAAAGGACAGCGGAGGGACAGTCACTAGGAGGCATGGAAGAGCCGGAAGCTCATCCCCTCATCCGAGAGGGCCTCCAGCTCACCGGCAGTGAAGATGCAGCGTGGAACCCGTGCCATACCCTACCCTTCACGCCAGTAAACCAGCGCTCTGGATATCAACCTCACATCTACCTAGCCACCTCGGCAGACAAAAGAAAGGGCGGTCAGAAACCCACCACAAAGCATACCTCCTCCTGCTGCCACCTCCCAGAACTGACAGGCAGCTTCTGGAGATATACCCATTATCTGAAGGGCACCCTGTCCACTTCTTGGACATCCGGGGAAGAAGCAGGACACCTACAGACAATTCCGATTCCACTGCAAACCCCACCACCCTCGAGGGACCCCACGGAGTGGGGTGATCTCCAGCACGTCTCCTCCATCTAGAAACCCCAATTCCAGAGGGAAGAACCCCAGAGGCTGAAAACGGGATGGGGAAAATGGGTGTTGGGAGGGGGAAGAAAAAGGTGAATGTGGAGGGTGGGATAGGGAATGGAGGATTGGGGGGCAATTAGATTTGGTCTGAGGAAGAAGACCAAAAGGTCCAATTCCTCAGACCAAGAGCCTCTTCACCACCGCATGGAGCCCCCCCCCTTGAAGAGGCCCTCCCTTTTTAAAAATTAATTTTTTTGTCTTTTTTTAAAGAAAGGAAGTTAGTGCTTTCTTTGTTATACCAGGAGAATGTCTCGTTATATTCCCTTCAATATTCCACACTAGAATGTCTTGCTAAAGGAAAAGTTTGGATTGGCTTTGAACTGCGTACCTGCCAATTTTTCATTTATTTGAATAAATTTTAATATTGGTTTCCAGCTATAAACAAAGTGTCTCTTCTAAGCGGCTTTAAATTTTAAATACTGATGGAATGTTGGGATTGTTATTTGATTGTCACTTTGATTTTTACCCATAAGATGTCCAGTGTCTGTTTGTTGCAGTCAGTTTTTTCGACAAAAATAAAAATAAATTATTTTATGAGGACTTTACTGTTTAAATAAACTAATACGGCTATAAAGAAACTGAAAAAAAAAAATCATATTTCTTATAAATTGTCAAAGATTCGTTAATATAGTCAAGGTTATAACGTGGCGAAAATGCACATAACAGTCCAATTGCTTCCAGCATTTTAAAAAATAATATTATAGGAAGCTCTGGAAAAATGGACCTACAACGAGACAGAGAGAACAGAGACAGAGAGACAGAGAGACAGAGAGACAGAGAGACAGAGAGACAGAGAGAGAGAGAGAGAGAGAGAGAGAGAGAGAGAGAGAATGAGCCCACTCTCGTGGTCTGTGTCAAAACATGGCAGCCTTCTGGCTGGGACGCAGCATCACATTGGTGTCAGAGGACACAAGAGAAATGCAGTTGGCTGTCCAGTGGTGTGATCTAGTCAATATTTACTTAAAAATGGATGAACACTGCGTCAGGCCTACCGGCCTATACTAGGCACTTTCTTACTGAGCTGAGCAGCTGCGTTAGAAGGAATGCGATTGTTGAGGTAAGATTGTTTCCAGTTTATGCACATTTGTATGTACTGTTATTAACGACATGGTGGTAGTAGTGGTAGCTATGTTGGTGGTAGTTGTCGTGGTGGTGATAGCGGAAACAGTTGTGGTGTGGTTAAAATGGTTGTGATGATTGGGGTGATTGTGTTGTTATTGGAGGTACAGGTGTTTCCGGAGACTGAGTTAAAGTGTTGAAAGTGGTTTTAGTTAAGGGATTGTAGTTGGTTGAGATGGTTGCTGCTGGTTGAGTTGGAGAAAGCAAAGTGATGGAATGTGGTTTAGAGTAAGATAATAAAAGATTTGTTCAGATTTTAACCCGGAGGGCAATCCACCCTGGATAACCTAAGAAAGAGAGAGTGCATCATCGAGGACTGTTTGTCCATAAGAATATAGTTGATGCGCCGTGGACTGTGGCTGCTGAAGTGATGATGGTGGAGATTGTAGTGGTGTGTTGATGGCTACTGTGGAGGTGGTGGTAGTGATAGTTACTGTGGAGGCGGTGCTTGTAATGATAGTGGGGATGGCGATGGTTGTTGCAGTGTTGGAGTGATGGCTTCGGTGGTGGTGTTTGTAGTGGTGATGGCGGTGGGGGCTGTAGAGATACTGGATGTAGTGAAGGTGATGGTGGCTGTTGAGGTGGTAGTTGTAGAGATGGTGGTTGTAGTGGTAGTGGTGCAGGTAGTTGTGGCTGTAGGTGGTGGTCTGAGAAAATGTTGAGAAGTGCATCATAAAAATATTCTCATCCCTACATATTGAAATATACCATATTCTTATTAATATTTTATTATTATTATTATTCCTGGGTATCCCTGAAGGGGTATCTTTAAAACGTTACCTAATTTTGTTCCTCTTTCCATTTCCAACAACTTTTCGATTTTATTACTCTCAAACCTCGAGAACGTCTCCTCCAATCGCCTTCAAATTTTCAACATTTGTGTAACGTAACGGGGGCCAAATTAGGGAAAACATTTGACCCTAGTTGTTGAAGCCATTCCCCGCCAAGGATTCTGTTCGCTTAATTGCGAATACTTATGCACTGTTGTCTTGGTTTTAGATTACTGCTAACCAGAACTCCCAAATCCTTTTCGCAATAAGTAATATTATGATCTATATTAATTAGTTTATATGTGGCATGGTTATTTTCTTGTCCAATGTTTAGAACTTTGCATTTGTCTATATTAAACTGTATCTGCCACTTCTCCGACCACTGCATCAGTCTATTCAAGTCTTCTTGGAGTGCTCTGATGTCCTCATTTGAATGAATTAGGCGACCTATTTTGGTGTCATCAGCAAACTTGTTTATGTCGCTATTTGTTCCCTCATTAATGTCGTTTATATAAATTGTGAACAACAAAGGGCCCAACACTGACCCCTGTGGAACACCACTCATGACGCGCCCCCACTCTGATTACTCCCCACTACATCCACGCACATTCAAACATCCCAGTTATATAAAGTTGTTCTTCTCTTTTTTAGTATTTTCTACAGGAGAAGGGGTTACTAGCCCAATGTAGTAGTAGTAGTATCAATAGTAGTAGCATTAATAATAGTTATAGTAGTAGTAATAATGGTTATAGTAGTAGTAATAATGGTTATAGTAGTAGTAATAATGGTTATAGTAGTAGTAATAATGGTTATAGTAGTAGTAATAATGGTTATAGTAGTAGTAATAATGGTTATAGTAGTAGTAATAATGGTTATAGTAGTAGTAATAATGGTTATAGTAGTAATAATGGTTATAGTAGTAGTAATAATGGTTATAGTAGTAGTAGTAGTAATAATAATAGTTATAGTAGTAGTAGTAGTAGTAGTAATAGCTATAGTAGTAGTAATAGAATTAATAGTAGTAGTAATAGAATTAATAGTAGTAGTAATAGTAGCAGTAAGAGTACTAGTAATAGTAGTAGTAGTAGTTGCACTAAAAGTTGTAGTAGTAATAATAGATGTAGAAAAATTTGAAGTAGCTGCACTAAAAGTTGTAGTAGTAGTCGTAGAAATAGAAGTACTAGATGTACATATACTGTAACAAAGAAACTGATTAAGATGTATTTGTTCCAGTGTCATATACTGTTTGTAATGTTATCTCTTGTTTACTTTTTTGTATCGTGATGTTTGACTATATAGAAAAAGTACACAGAAAAATGTTGCAGGGAAAACTGTACATACGTTTGTTGTTATGGTGATGCCTCATGCGATGTTCCTGGAGATGGTGGTGGTGGTGGTGGTACTGGTAGCTCCACTTGTGGTTCCACGACGTCCTCTTGCTGTAAGAGCCATGCAGCGGCGGGGGTGGCACGCCCCTTGGCACCACCTCGTTTATGTCTCTTTCTGCCATCGTCTGTTGTAGGAGGAGGCAGAATAAACCAATCTACTTTGTGAGCAATAAATGTCACAATATCTTAACTGGAACGATACAGTAATAACCCCTTGTCCTTCTCTAGTCTCAGCCACACACCCACACAAACACACACAGTCTTGTGCAAAGGTTTGAAACAAGACTAGTCCCGGAGCTAATAGGCATGTCCTACGAGGAGAGGTTAAGGGAAATTGACCTGACGACACTGGAGGACAGGACAGACATAACATATAAAATACTGAGAGGAATTGACAAAGTGGACAGATACAGGATGTTCCAGAGATGGGACACAGTAACAAGGGGTTACAATTGGAAGTTGAAGAATCAGATGAATCACAGGGATGTTAGGAAGTATTTCTTCAGTCACAGTTGTCAGAAAGTGGAATAGTCTGGGAAGTGATTAATGGAGGCAGGATCCATACATAGTTTTAAGAGGTATAATAAAGCAAGAAGAGTGACCTAGCAGCGACCAGTGAAGAGGCGGGGCCATGAGCAATGAATCGACCCCTGCAACCACAACTAGGTGAGTACACACTCACAGGTCTACTGACTGCAGATCACAGTCTGCCTGGCTACTAATCAAGTAGGATAGTCAATGAATGAACACAAATCTATTTAGAAAAGTGAATTTCATGAAAACATACGTATAAAATACAACCTGCAACTGAAGAACACACAGGTACAATACCGTGACTGGAACAATGCACAAACAACCCGCACATTGGAAAGAAAAGCTTATGACGACGTTTCGATCCATCTTGGAGCATTTACAAATGTAACTTGTAAATGGTCCTAGTCGGACCAAAACGTCGTCAAAAATTTCACTCTCCTTACGTGCGAGTTATTTGTGTTCTGTGCAACGACTGAAATACAGACCTTCCATATAGAGTTGTCGTCCATTTTAGAAACCTTCTGTGGCTTTCTTTCTGGGTACACCTTTGTGGTACCGTTGTAAGTGTCACTGACGAGTGTGGTGGGGAAGAGTGGATGCATCTCTACCACTCCAGCCCGGGGTGTGGCGGTGGTGGTGGAAGACGTAGGGGAAGTTGTTGTGGAGGAGGGAGGTATGGTCATGAGCTGCTCTAGTGGCGTAGCTGTGACTGGTGGAGGTGAGAAGGTGTCAGTTGAGGTCATATACGGTATAGTGTGAATCATGTTGTCCATTTCTGGCTGTGTAGAGGCAGGAGTGCTGGCCGTTGTGGTTGTAGTGGTGGGGGAAGCAGTGGTGGTGGTTGTAGTGGTGGTGGTTCTGGTAGCAGCAGCAGTGGTACTTGTGGAAGAGGTACGTGGTGTGGTGGATGAAGGGCAGGGTTGCAGGTTGCATGCTCGTTGCTCCTGCGTCTCGATTCCTGCCCGGACGCACTCCTTGAAGAAAAGCTGGTTGGGTACGCATCTATACGAGCGTATCCTGACGCCTCCGTCACACGACGTGGAACAACCCGACCACACAGACCACATCAATTCTGCCGGGGTCAAAAGGCTTATGATGTAAACAAGGCTGAAAGTCCAACAACAGAAAATGGCCATGAGGGAATAAATTTTTTTTTTATAGTGCAGAAATAAATGATGAAAGCCTAAATATAAAATGAAATATTAATAGAGATATCTAAAAAAATGCATATATGATCACCATATGTGCATATTTTAGATATTTTAGGATTTCACCACAAGAAAGTAGGTAGACAAATAGATGAGGCAACACGATAGGCAAGTTTTTTAAAAAAATGGTGATAGGTAAGACCCTTTAAACTATAGCCATTTTTCCTTGACAAGTAAAGAATAAAAATACAAATATTAGAGAAAGTTCATTTAGCATCTGGTAAACTGGCATTTTTTTTTTCATTCTGTAAATTCATGCATATTAAATTTATAGTTATTATGACAGTCACGGAAATTGTTCTAGAAAGTAATGAATGGACAGACTTTATTTATCTAAACTCAAAGGAAGTTTTTTGGTAGAGTATTTCAATAATGATTACTTTGGAAACTGCAAAATATAAGATATTTAAAATAAATTCTAATAATTTATGTGATTCTTTTTTTTTGGGGAAAAAATGCAAACAGTTATAAAAGGAAAAGTATTCTCGAGGTAAGAGGTCACAAGTGGGGTGCCACAAGGATCCGTACTGACCAATACATATCGACCAGGAGATATGATGCAACCACAATTAGGTGAATTAGGCGAGTACACCCACACACACACACACACACACACACACACACACACACATCACTCCCACACGCACAGGTACACACATCCCCTGAGCGCACATAAACAAAATAACTGTTGAAGCATATGGGCACCTCGCAAACAGCGTTTCGACATCTAATGAGGAAATCAAGACATTGTACACTGTGAATGTCAGGTCCACATTGGAGTATGCAGCACCAGTATGGAACCCACACCTCGTCAAGCACGTCAAGAATTTAGAGAAAGTGCAAAGATTGACGACACATTAGGAACATGGGGTACATAACGACATATAAAGTAACGAGAGGAATTGACAAAGGTGGACAGGGATAAAATATTTCCGAGACACAGAAACGAGGGGTCACAACTTGAAACTGAAAACCAAGACGAGTCGCATGGTTGTCAGGAAGTATTTCTTCAGCCTTAGTGATCAGGAAGTGGAACAATCTGGAGAGCGATGTAGTGGAGGCAGGATCCATACTTAGCTTTAAAAAGAGGTATGATAAAGCTTTTGTAAAAAGGAGAGAGTGGATCTAGTAGCGACCAGCAAAGAGGCGGGGCCAGGAGCTGTGACTCGACCCCTGCAACCCCACACACAGGAGAAATGGAGATGAGGCTGAGAGGAAGTGCTCGCCAACCGCAAACTAATACAAATTAAACTCACCAAATTTTCCAATGTCCTTCACACCTGAGCCTTCCAGCATATCTTCATCGTCTGTTTCAGTAGAAGTAGTGTCCAGGTCATCTCTGGAGTCACTCGCGACTGCTGACATCACCTTCATATCAGTCCTCTTGTCCTCTCCGTCGTCGTCGTCGTCGTCCTCCTCCTCCTCTTCAATTTTATTCACAGTAACGTCGCTGTCTTCCAGATCAATGTCAGTCTCTGGTTCCCTCCCATTGAAGTCGTAGAGGCGCCCATGTTCTAAGCCCTCGATTTCGTCACTGTATACATAGTCCGGGAAGTCGCCGTATTCGTAGTCGTTGTAGGGTTCGAGGTCGTCATCTCCGTAGTAGTCGTATTCGCTTGAATCGTCGTGGTGTGGTGAAGTGGCGTGGTGGTGAGGGCCTCTGTGGGGGTCGTCATCATCACGGTGACTGCTGTATTCCGACACCGCAAACCCTAGTGGTCGTCCGATGTCCTGTGCACACAAACAAAATATAATCATGTATCATGAATTGACGCTGGAATATCATATATACTATATCATTAGAACATGTTATACTCACATTATAAACACCTTTGAGGGGAGTGTTATTGTGTTATTAATTGTGAAGGTCTAAACACGTATTTGTATTGAGAAGTGATTCCCAGACGCCTGTGACCACAGATTGAACGATTCTGAACACATTAGGGTTACACAGTGCTCGGGGAGTAGGGTATTCAGTTTTGATTCAAGGAAAAGGAAGGTAACTCCATTTTTTTTTTAAATCAATAGTCTTTTATTACCATTAAAAATGTTATCTGGGAGGGGGGACAAGGCTGTGTTTGCACCACCACACAACCGTCCAATGTTTGCTTCACTAAATACCACGACCCATTGAAAGTTTTACTAAATACGACGACCTAATGTGGCTCACAATAAATACCACGACCCAATGTTTGTTTGTTTCCCGACAAAGTATTACATTGAATCTCAGGGTGGGATATTTGTTTCATTGATGACCCATTGTTTACTCCACACCACGTCCTTGGTGATAAATGGTTTTGAAAACTGACGAGTTGAAGATTGAGACACTTATGCAACATATGGGAATCTTTATTAAGGAAACGATTCGCCACACAGTGGCTTCATCAGTCAAATACAAAGCAGAAAGGTGTAAGGAGAGGAGGAGTTTGAGGTAATCAGTCCCTCGGCCTGGAGTCGATGTGTTCAGTCCATCAATCTTGTAGAAAGTGCCGAGGGACTGATTACCTCAAACTACTCCTCTCCTAACACCTTTCTGCTTTGTATTGGACTGATGAAGCCACTTTGTGGCGAATCGTTTCCTTAATAAAGATTCCCATATGTTGCATAAGTGTCTCAATCCACATCACGTCCTTATCTCAGGGTGGGATATTTGTTTCATTGATGACCCATTGTTTAAATTACTGGACCAGGCTTGTAGCCTGTCTAGGTCTCTTTGTAGTCCTACCTGATCCTCGACTGATTTAATTCTTCTCATTAACTTCACATCATCTGCAAACAGGGACACTTCTGAGTATATCCCTTCCGTTATGTCATTCACATATACCAAAAACAGTACAGGTCCTAGGACTGACCCTTGTGGAACCCCACTCGTGACAGGTGCCCACTCTGACACCTCGTCACGTACCATGACTCGTTGTTGCCTCCCTGTCAGATATTCTCTGATCCATTGCAGTGCTTTTCCTGTTACGTGTGCCTGATCCTCTAGCTTTTGCATTAATCTCTTGTGAGGAACTGTGTCGAACGCCTTCTTGCAGTCCAAAAAAATGCAGTCTATCCACCCCTCTCTCTCGTGGCTTACTTCTGTTACCTTGTCGTAAAACTCCAGTAGGTTTGTGACACAGGATTTTCCTTCCCTGAAACCGTGTTGGTTGTCGTTTATAAGCTTGTGTCTTTCTAGGTGCTCCACCACTCTCCTCCTGATGATCTTCTCCATGACTTTGCATACTATACACGTCAGTGACACAGGTCTGTAGTTTAATGCCTCGTGTCTGTCTCCTTTCTTAAAAATTGGGACTACATCTGCCATCTTCCACACCTCAGGTAGTTGCCCAATTTCAATGGATGTGTTGAATATTTTTGTTAGTGGCACACTCAACATCTCTGCTCCCTCTCTAAGGACCCACGGAGAAATGTTGTCAGGTCCCACCGCTTTTGAGGTATCGAGTTCACATAGCAGCTTCTTCACCTCCTCGGTTGTGTATTTTTCCTCCAGCACTTGTTGGTATACCTCCCTATTCTGAATTCCTGGAGTCCTTCCTGTCTCCTCTGTAAATACTTCTTTAAATCTCATGTTGAGCTCCTCGCATACCTCTTGGTCGTTTCTTGTGAACTCCCCACCTTCCTTCCTCAGCCTGATTTCCTGGACCTTGACTGTTGTTTTCCTCCTGATGTGGATATACAACAACTTCGGGTCAGACTTCGCTTTTGATGCTATGTAATTTTCGTATTGTCGATCAGCCTCCCTTCTTATCTGTGCATATTCATTTCTGGGTCTTCGGCTAATCTCTTTATTTTCCTGGGTCCTTTGTCTTCTGTACTTTTTCCATTCTCTAGTGCACTTAGTTTTTGCCTCCCTACACCTTTTGGTGAACAAAGGACTCGTTCTAGTCTTCCCATTACTTCTGTTTCCCTTGAGAACAAACCTCTCCTCTGCCTCTTTGCATTTTGTTGTCACATATTCCATCATTTATTTTACTGGTTTTCCTGCCAATTCTCTCTCCCACTGAACGTCTTGTAGGAAGTTCCTCATGCCTGTGTAGTCCCCCCTTTTGTAGTTTCGTTTTTCCCTTCCTATTCCTGCTCCCCTCTCCACTTGTAGCTCAACTATATAATCAAAACACAGAACCAAATGATCACTAGCTCCAAGAGGCCTTTCATCCGTGACATCCTCGATGTCCGAACTAGTCAAGGAGAATACTAGGTCCAGTCTTGCTGGATCATCCTCACCTCTCTCTCTGGTAGTCTCTCTAACATGTTGATGCACGAGGTTTTCCAGTACCACATCCATCATCTTGGCTCTCCATGATTCAGGACCCCCATGGGGCTCCAGGTTTTCCCAATCTATCTCCTTGTGATTGAAATCACCCATAACTAGTAACTTTGCTCTCCCTATGTGAGCTCTTCTGGCCACCTCGGCTAGTGTGTCTCGTCGTCTTCTTCTCTTGGCCTCCTGCAGTTCTGTGGCGGGTTGTACATTACAGCAATTACCACCTTATGACCCTCAGACTGGATTGTTCCTACTATGTAGTCCCTTTCGCCCATTCCATCCATTCCTTCCACTTCCTCAAATCCCCACCGGTTCTTAATGAGCAGTGCAACTCCTCCTTCCCCTCTGCTCCCTCTATCTTTCCTGAGGATTTGATATCCCTGTGGAAAGATTGCATCTGTTATCCTGGTGAGTTTCGTTTCTGTGAGTGCTATTATGTCTGGGGATTTCTTCTTTATTCTTTCATGCCACTCCTCACATTTATTTGTTATTCCATCTGCATTTGTATACCAAACCTTCAACTTCTTTTCTAAAACCATAGTCTGGGGGGTACGTTGGGGTTGGGAAAGTGGGAGACCTGATGAGGAACTATGGGTGGTTGGTGTGAAGGTGGAGTTTGTAATGAGGTGGGTGGGAGCATTGGGTATGACATGTGTGTTTCGGGTTAGAATGTTTGCTTGCATTGGGGTTGTCCAGGTTGGGGGACATCTGTAGGTGATTGTATTTGAGCTTCCTCCCGAGTTTGGGTTCTCCTGTCCATCTCTCTTTCCTCCTTTTGTCTTTGTACCCTCTCTTTCAGTTTCTGTCTTTCTTCTCGTGTTCTGTCGCGGTCGAGATACACCCTCCCTGTACTCTGACATATCCCTTAGTCTTGTGTTCTCCTGCAGGATCCTGTTTCGAGCCAATTCTGCCTTGAAAATCAATTTGACTGGCCGGATTCTTCCTCTTGCAAACCCCCCAATTCTCAGAAAATTTGCCAGCTGGATCATGTCATCTTCTCCTATTGCTTTCATGATGCTTACAATCGCTTTTTTTTTTACCCTTGTCTTCTTGCTTCGTAAGTTTTCCCTTCAGCTTCCTGGAGCCCATAAACAAAGACTGATCTCTCTCTCTCATTCTCCCACTGCCTATCCCTATGTAACCCCTGATTCGATTTAGTTGCCTCCATTGCAGCTTTCCTTTCTTCAATCTCTTCACTGTGTTGTTCCTTGGCCCAGTGGCCTGTCGCTTTCCCTTCTTAACTTTCCTTGTGTGTGTGTGTACATTGCCAATATGTAGTTGTAGGGGCATAATCACAGCTCCTGGCCTCGAATATGTGCATGTGCGTGTGCGCGCATGTGCGTGTATGCATGTGCGTGTGTGCATGTGCGTATGTTCATGAGCGTATGTGTGCATGTGCGTGTGTGTGCGTCTCCAATGGGACAAACTACCACTCGATTTTTGGCCTGAAAGGGAGATAAATGCAGCCATTACGATACTTGAGCTTTGGAAACGTGAAGACAGTCCATCAAGTTTTCCCTGGAGACGACGGTGAGGCCGGGATCTAGAGTGTTCCTGCCTGCTACCCACAGATTTAGGTTTTGCCACCGAAGTGGCTAGTTTGTGGACCCCAAATCCATCCTGTGGACGGTAGTACAAGAGCATATGGATACACAAGAGGCCTAGGAACTAGGCCCCAAGCGGGTTAACCGAAATATATCTGTATTTATATACACAGGAAATTTGCTTAATATATTGGTATCTTATTTTTATTAATAAGATATCTTGACATGTCACAGAGGAATATAGAGATAGTATAATAACCTAAGTGGAAAATTAAGCACAATGTTCAATATAGTGACCACAGGACTGGCCACATACTTTTCATTTCGTTTGATCATCTGTCTCCCAAACTGCCAGACGTACTTGTAACTAAGGCTAAGCCTGGCCACTACAACTTGCATTCCTATAACATTCAGTTTCATTACTTACTTCTCTATTACTCCTAATACTAGACGCAGATACAGCAAAGTTATATTCGACGTCATCCTTCAGGATACTCTTCTTGGCTAACATATCAACTTTATCATGAATGAGTAATCCAATGTGTGATGGAATCCATAACTGTGCATCAATTCCTTTTTTCCCCGGATTTTTGAGTATCTATACCTGGCTTCTCCAATGAACATGTTAGAGTCATTATGCGAGTCAAGAGCCTTCAGTGATGACAGAGTCAGTGATGACAGAGTGAAGCTCAGTGTCATAAGTCACGGTGCAGACATAGGTACATTTAAAAGCAACGTGCGTCCGCTCTCCCTCGTTTGTGTGCTAGAAAAATTGTTTAGTGCAGTTGTAATTTCAGCAGCCCCCATGCAGTACGTTTCAAAAGAAATTGAACGAGCATTTACGCAAGACCAGAGAACACAGTTCTTACACAGGCGGGCTCCGCTTATACAGCAGGTTAGGTTCTACGCTCCTACTATAAAGCGAACATCTGTGTAAGGTGATACATAGCCTTCCTTCACTTTCAAATGCATATAAAAGCCTGATAACGTGTTTACATTACCATATATTAAGTGAGCAATAGAGCTAGGTCTAAAAAATGCATATAAAGTACACATTACTTTCCTTAAAATATTTTCGTCCTTAGCTTATAGTGAGTAGTGAATATATTTTAGAAATTCTGTTTAAATGAAGACTGGATGTAACTGTAAACCTCTGTATCAGCGAAGCGCTGTAAAACGAAGCGCTGTAAAGTGGCGCCCACCTGTAATGTTCATCCAAAGCCCTGAGTGTTTTGAACATGGATTCAGAGAAAACAGAAGCGACAGAGTTTTAACAGGAACACTAACCTCTGTTCTACAAAAAAATTGTAATGACACGATTGCAAACATCTCACGTAACGTAAGTTTGGAACCCAGGGCAGGCCAGTAGTGAAACTAGCAGGCCAGTAGTGAAACTAGCAGGCCAGTAGTGAAACTAGCAGGCCAGTAGTGAAACTAGCAGGCCAGTAGTGAAACTAGCAGGCCAGTAGTGAAACTAGCAGGCCAGTAGTGAAACTAGCAGGCCAGTAGTGAAACTAGCAGGCCAGTAGTGAAACTAGCAGGCCAGTAGTGAAACTAGCAGGCCAGTAGTGAAACTAGCAGGCCAGTAGTGAAACTAGCAGGCCAGTAGTGAAACTAGCAGGCCAGTAGTGAAACTAGCAGGCCAGTAGTGAAACTAGCAGGCCAGTAGTGAAACTAGCAGGCCAGTAGTGAAACTAGCAGGCCAGTAGTGAAACTAGCAGGCCAGTAGTGAAACTAGCAGGCCAGTACTGAAACTAGCAGGCCAGTACTGAAACTAGCAGGCCAGTACTGAAACTAGCAGGCCAGTAGTGAAACTAGCAGGCCAGTAGCTGAAACTAGCAGGCCAGTACTGAAACTAGCAGGCCAGTAGTGAAACTAGCAGGCCAGTATGAAACTGAGGCCAGTATGAACTAGCAGGCCAGTAGTGAAACTAGCAGGCCAGTGAAATAGCAGGCAGTGAAACTAGCAGGCCAGTAGTGAAACTAGCAGGCAGTGAACAGGCCAGTGCTGAAACTAGCAGGCCAGTGCTGAAACTAGCAGGCCAGTGCTGAAACTAGCAGGCCAGTGCTGAAACTAGCAGGCCAGTGCTGAAACTAGCAGGCCAGTGCTGAAACTAGCAGGCCAGTGCTGAAACTAGCAGGCCAGTGCTGAAACTAGCAGGCCAGTGCTGAAACTAGCAGGCCAGTGCTGAAACTAGCAGGCCAGTACTGAAACTAGCAGGCCAGTGCTGGTTTCAGTAAAAATTGATATGCCGTCAATAATGCACCTGATCTGCATTATGATACTGACACAATGGTCGGTAAGAACAGGAAATAATGAGTTTGGAAATGATAGTCATTGTGAATCAGAATTCTTCAAGAGTGAAAATAGCTTTACTAATGTGACCGAAGGGAAAGGACTTGGTGGGGACATATTTAAATTCAATCCGAGGAAGGGGATAATGAGCACTTCAGCAACAACGCACCCCACTTTGAAGGGAAAGACACCCAGAGATTCAGATATCCACCATCACTGTAGGACGACTTCTACCCTTCATCTTTCACAACTTTATACACCCTCTTTGTTATCCTATTCTTCTCGAAATACCTAAAACACCTCAACAGTTTATTTTCAGCTCTGTGAATTATACCTTCATGGTAATCACACTATACATTGATCCTGATTATGACATTTGCACTGCCTCTAGTATCATCCTTGTAGCGATGCTATCTAAAAATGTCAGCACTATTTTCTGGTGCATTTCCCTTTTTGCTTCCAGAGAATTCTTTCTATACCCAAAAGCTTCAACACATCACCAACCTTTACCCACGTCTTTTATTATGTGGTTTACATAGTCCTTCATAGATTCCTTCTTTCAAAACAAATTCGCTTCCGTCTAAACTGACATCCAATTTCTCGTTGCCTAGATTTTGAACGACTCCCTATTTTCATGCCACTGCCGGCATGAAAATAGGGGGTAACACAGTGAATAGAAGGAATGGACATCAACTATCTTAATGAGTGCTGTGTCTGTCTTAACTCTTCCTTCTGTTCCTCTGCCACTGTGTGTAGCAGCTGTTTTATGTCTAATTACCACCAGTTCACCTAACCTACTTTTACCATTACTACTAATATCATTCATTCAGTTTACATGCTACTTAACACCTAGATAGACTATTAAATAAGATTTCTTACACATTTAACTACAATTATAAGTACAAAAGTAAAGGTTGCTAATGAGCAGTTATTTCAGACTGATTCGGTGAATTGAGATGGGGAAGATAGACCAAGTTATTTAGTTACAATAGAAATACAGTAGTATGTGTTATGAGACGAGACAGTGTGAGTTACGAGACTGTGTGAGTTATGTGTGTGTGAGTTACGAGACTGTGTGTGAGTTACGAGACTGTGTGTGAGTTATGAGTGTGTGAGTTACGAGACAATACAAGAAGGAAGCATCGCGTGTGCTCTGGTCTAGTCAAGTTGCCTCCGGGTATAATTAAGCAAGTTTTCCATCTTCAGATTCAATGTTAGGTAATCAGGTTGCCCAGGGGAGAACACACTGACCTCTATCTCGCCTTTGTTCTCTATATTTTCTCTGTCTTGATACTCCTGTCTGTCTTGTTCCTCTTTTTTTCAAGTTTTATTTCTCTCTGTATTCATTATTTTCTGTCTGTATATCTTCTGTTATATTTTGTCGAAGTATTTCTCTACCGCCTTATCCACGGCACTGAATCTGAAAGGAATAGTTGTGACAGTGTCCCTGATAAGAGTAGATGTAACAGTGTTACTGTAGACAGTAATGGGCTTAGCAGAGTTACTGAAGACAGCAGCTGAGAAGATAGTAGTAGTGACAGTGGCTGTGAAAGTCTATACTTACGTCTGTGTCCCTAAAAAAATATAGATGTGGCAGTGTTCCTAAAGACAGTAGTAATGGTAGTGTCCGTGTAGACTGCGGCTGGGGCAGTGTTCATAAATATAGAAATTGAGAGGACATATGTGGAGACAGCAGTTGCAAAGCTAATAGCTGTGGCAGTGTTTTCAACTATAGCTGAGTAGCCAGTACTTGTGGCAATCAGCCGGAAAACGGCAATTGTAAAGAAAGTCGTTTTTACAAGGATCTGAGAGCATCATGCTTCAGTGTGTGGAGATGACAATAATCCCAATTTTTAAGGGAGGCGTCGCGAATTATAAGTAGTCTTCACACAGCCGTTAATTGCCAATTTGTCAGTTTATATGCACTAAACATTATGGTGGAAATTCTTGAATGAGAAACCTGTTTTGGTGATAAGGTCCGGAGTTGTCTGTGGGATTTACCCGACAGCCTTTCGCACTAGCATGAGGTTCGAAGCAAGATGAAATATGAGACAGACAGACACAGACATACATACAGACACAGACAAAGACCATGATGGTAATGCTGGAACAGTTGTAAGAATGAATGGGAGAGGCTGGTATCCGGGGATGAAGTTGATATCCTTTCAGTGAAATCAATTTGACTGCAAACTGACCATGAAGAACCACACTAAGTCTTGCAGGAAGTTTACAGCACTTACATGTATCTCGCATCTGCTTGACAGCAGAGATTGCAAGATTCTGTACGAGGCACAAGCACGCTCACACCTTGAGTATGCTCCACTTTCTTGGATTGCCTGCCCCTCCGTCTCATCCGCGACGTCTTGACAGAATAGAGAACAGAGCAAGACGACTCATCTCTCGCCTGGACCCAGCCTGGACAGATCTGCCATTTCAGCAGAGCCTTCAACACGGGAAGGACGTGCAAGGTCAATATAATGTTGTCAAAGGTACCGCACTTGGTTCTACTCCAAAAACAGTGAGAAGTGAACTTCTACACAACAAGACGGACAGCCAACAGCAACTACACTCTGACTGTATCCTTCTCTGGAACATCACTTCATTTGAGACCATTTATTCCTCGGATGACTCGAGTCTGGAACATATTAGTACAGCACAACGACATCAACGAAATAGTCAGCTGATCATACAAAATCCCTGGCCCACAGATGGCTCCAATTTCATGCTCTTCACCATGTGTTTGTTTATTATATTTTTTATTAACACATCGGCCGTCTCCCATCAAGGCAGGGTGGCCCGAAAATGAAAAACTTTCACCATCATTCATTCCATCACTGTCTTGCCAGAGGCGCGTTACACTACAGTTATAAAACTGCAACATTAACACCCTTCCTTCAGAGTGCAGACACTGTACTTCCCATCTCCAGGACTCAAGTCCGGTCTGCCGGTTTCCCTGAATCCCTTCATAAATGTTACCTTGCTTACACTCCAACAGCACGTCAAGTCCTAAAAATCATTTGCCTCCATTCGCTCCTATCTAACACGCTCACGCATGCTTGCTGGAAGTCCAAGTTCCCCTCACACAAAACCTCCTTTACCCCCTCCCTCCAACCTTTCCTAGACCGACCCCTACCCCGCTTTCCCTCCACTACTGATTTATAAACTCTGGAAGTAATTCTATTTTGTTTCATCCTCTCTACATGTCCGAACCATCACAACAACCCCTCCCCAGTCCTCTAGATAATAGTTTTAGTAATCCCGCACCTCTTCCGAATTTCCAAACTACGAATTCTCTGCATTATATTCACACCACACATTGACCTCAGACATGACATCTCCACTGCCTCCAGCCTTCTCCTCATTGCATCATTCATCACCCATGTCTCACACCCATATAAGAGCGTTGGTATAACTATACTCTCATACATTCCCTTCTTTACTTCCATGGACAAAGTTCTTTGTCTCCACAGACTCCGAAGTGCACCACTCACCATTTTTCCATCATCAATTCTATGATTCACCTCATCTTTCATAGACCCATCTGCTGACATGTCCACTCCCAAATATCTGAATACATTCACCTCCTACCTACTCTCCCTAAAATCTGAAATCCAATCTTTCGTTTGTCTCGTAGCAAAAAACATGCCTTTCCAATGAGATGATTAAAGTACCAGCTATTTGCTTCTAAATAAAGTTAGGGCCTTTAACCTAACCTTGTAAAACCTTGTGTAAAGAGAGTGAGAAGAGAGGTAGAAAAAGACGATGAAGGGTCATAAAACTTGAGGGAGAAGTGGTAGAATGAAAAGAGGAGACTGTGTTAGAGAGAGAGAGAGAGAGAGAGAGGGAGAGAGAGAGGGAGAGAGAGAGGAGAGAGGGAGAGAGAGAGAGGGAGAGAGAGAGAGAGAGAGGAGAGAGAGGAGAGAGAGAGGAGAGAGAGGAGAGAGGAGAGAGGAGAGAGAGAGAGGAGAGAGAGAGAGAGAGAGGAGAGAGAGAGGGAGAGAGGGAGAGAGAGAGGAGAGAGAGAGAGGAGGAGAGAGGAGAGAGGAGGAGAGAGAGGAGAGAGGGAGAGAGGAGAGAGGGAGAGAGGAGAGAGGGAGAGGAGAGAGAGGAGAGAGAGAGAGAGAGAGGAAGAGAGAGGAGAGAGAGAGGAGAGAGAGGGAGAGAGAGAGAGAGAGAGAGAGGAGAGAGAGAGAGAGGAGAGAGAGAGAGAGAGAGGGAGAGGAGAGAGAGAGGAGAGAGAGAGAGAGAGGAGAGAGAGAGAGAGAGGAGAGAGAGAGGAGAGAGAGGGAGAAAAGAGAGAGAGAGAGGAGAGAGAGGAGAGAGAGAGGAGAGAGAGAGGAGAGAGGGAGGAGAAAGAGAGAGGAGAGAGAGGAGAGGAGAAAGAGAGAGAGAGAGAGAGGAGAAAGAGGGAGGAGAGAGAGAGAGGAGGGAGAGAGGAGAGAAGAGAGGAGAAAGAGAGAGGGAGAGAGGGAGAAGAGAGAGAGAGGAGAGAAGAGAGAGGAGAAAGAGAGAGAGGAGAAAGAGAGGAGAAAGAGAGAGAGGAGAAAGAGAGAGAGGGAGAGAGAGGAGAAAGAGAGAGGAGAAAGAGAGAGGAGAAAGAGAGAGGAGAGAGGAGAAAGAGAGAGGAGAAAGAGAGAGGAGAAAGAGAGAGAGGGAGAAAGAGAGAGAGGAGAAAGAGAGAGAGAGGGAGGAGAAAGAGAGAGAGGAGAAAGAGAGAGAGAGGAGAAAGAGAGAGGAGAAAGAGAAGAGAGAGAAAGAGAGAGAGGAGAAAGAGAGAGAGAGGAGAAAGAGAGAGAGAGGAGAAAGAGAGGAGAAAGAGAGAGAGGAGAGAGAGAGAGGAGAAAGAGAGAGAGGAGAAAGAGAGAGAGGAGAAAGAGAGAGGAGAGAGAGAGAGAGAGAGAGAGAGAGAGAGAGAGAGAGAGAGAGAGAGAGAGAGAGAGAGAGAGAAATCCTAGAAATCAGGGTAGAATTACAAGACACGAGGTAGGAAATGAGGAAGGGCTGAAGAAAGAGACGATGAGAGAAAAGAGAATGGGGTAAAAAAAGGGAGACTAAAAGAAGTGTAAATGCTTCATGTATTCAGGGGAAACATTTCGAGGTGCACTTCTAGTCTTGAGCTAAACATAAATAACACTCTGCCAGAGACATTTCTTAGTAACGTTCTCACAAAGTTATATTAAGGAATAGTTACTTTCAAAATGATGGCCGCCTCCGCCACATTGATGACAACGCTACTATTAAATTTTATGACATTATGCATAAGTTGTTTGCGAATATTATATTATATTAATATATATATATAGTTTTGAAAATAATATGAATATTTCTTTTGGATTATATAAATTGGATTCATTTATAATTAATAAAATTTGGGAAGAATTTAATGATAAATTGGACTAATCTTAATTCTTGGGAAGAGTTTCAGGTCCTTTCTTATGTTCCTCTTCACAGAGTCGTGCGATGTTACGCTACTGTGAGGTGTTGTCTTTGTTAGTGTGATGTGACTGAGGTGTATTCTGCCCCCTTTATAAGCCTTCTTGTCATGTTTCCTTTTATAGTTCCTTGATAATGTGAGTAGTCACGAAAGCGCTTGGAATTCTTCTATTTTTTCATAGTGGTTGTCTTGCATATATATATATCAATGAAACCACTAAACTAGTGGTTTTGAATCATTAACCAAACTCCAGCATGGCCGAGGATCGATCCCGCGTAACCTTGTCCCGCCCTGTAGGAAGCAAGATAACGTTCGCGATGCTCTAACCACCACTGGACTACCAATCCTACAAATACCATACACCCAGTTGAACTGGGCATGATTCATGGTACGAGGACATACGTGGCCATGGTGAGCTCAGAGATTATTTCATGCTGAGCTCATCATTACCACGTATGTCCTGGTACCATGAATCACGCCCAGTTCTACTGGATGCATGGTATATGTAAGATTGGTGATCCATTTAGAGCGTCGTGAACATTGTCTTGCTTCCCACTGGGCGGGACAAGGTGACGCGGATCTATCCTCGGCCATACTGCAGTTTTTTAATGATATAAATATTGCACTACCTGCTTTCCTGTCTTCTTGTGTGGCACCAGTGGACTTGTAGCAGCGATTCTCCCTCAACATCTGAGCAACAATGTTGGAGTCCAGAACCAAAAGTTCATTGACTGAGCAACGATCTGGGATAATCTAACGGTTTCTGAAACCAGATCTGTAATGTAATGTGATACAATCAACTATTTTCCTTCAGCAAGCCAACTAACCCCTCGTTACTGCCAGCTATAGCTCTTGCACCACCTGTTGCAATACAGGAACACGCGTACAGTACACGTCCCTATTCTGTATTTATCACGGTCATGGAGTGGAATTCTCATTCTAGTAACCTAGTATTATTTCTCAAACATAACCTAAAAGTCGGAGATATTTCATTGCTTTTTTATATAAAAGAAAATTCCATAAATCAATACATTAATATGAGTGCTCATGAACCACAAAAAAAGCACCGTAATGAACTCTTTCAATAAGTCACAGTGTTCCTCAGGGCATAGCTGTCGGACTTGTGATTGTTATATGTCTTCGAAGCAACTAGAGAAACATTTTGAACTATTACAAGAGCATTATGCAAATTCACATACACACACAGTCTAGGGGGCCAGCGACTACAAACCTCACTCAAGGAAAAGGATCTTGGGGTGAGTATAACACCGGGCACATCTTCTGAGGCGCACATCAACCAAATAACTGCTGCAGCATATGGGCGCTTAGCAAATCTAAGAACAGCATTCAAAGCTAATTGAGCAAGAATAGTAACGTAGTAGCGACCAATGAAGAGGCTGGGCCAAGAGCTGTGACTGGACTTCAACCACAACTAGGTGAGTACACACACACACACACACACACACACACACACACACACACAGGCCCCGGTGGCCTAGTGGCTAGAGCTCTCTCTTCACGCACGGAGGGCCCGGGTTCGATTCCCGGCGGGGCGGAAACATTTCGAAGTGTTTCCTTACACACACACACACACATACATACAACAGGCCTAGTGTCTAATCGACATGTGCCTAGGACAAAATGGTAACTAACACACACACACACAGAGTCTGGAGGTCCCAAGGTGGTAATTGCAGTGAAAGAATACGATTGAACTGCGTCGTGAAAGTAAGGGATATTACATGGAGAAAGTCACACTGCGGTCTCGTGTAATATAATGATTCTTTAGGATCCTATCAGCTTGTTAATTGTTACTCATGAACTCTCAGGTGCAGAAAAATATATAGATTATTTTTTGTGCGTTTTTATTTGTTAGCCACAAATTTCAAATATTTTTAGTTTTCTAGTTCAGTTGATTGGAATTGCGGAATGGAATTTATAATGACTGGATGTGGGGATGGAATTTTGAAAGGATTGTAATCGAGAGAGAGAATTCATGATTGGAAATGTTGGGCTGGGATATATAATGAATATAACTTTGCGGCTATAATATATAATGAAACAGATTATTATAATTATTATAATGAAAAGAAGCTCTAAACCACGAGGGTCATACAGCAAGAGGGGGAGGGATGATTATGAGGGTATGGAGTGCAGTGGGGCAGTGGATAGTGCAGGGGTAGAGGGTAGCATGATATGGAGGTAGAAAGGACGGAGGGGAGTGCTAGAGGCATCATCATCAGAGTTTGTGTAGCAAATCAGTTGCTGTGAAAAAGTCAAAGAGTCTGAATTAAAGGAGGGTCCATCAACAAGAAGGGAAGGTAAAGTAAGGGCAGCAGAGCAGAGACGACGTTGGAGGTAAATTCTGTGTGCTCGTTGATAGAGTGGACAGTCCAACATAATGTGGCTAACAGATATTGGAACCTGACAATGCTCACAGAGAGGGACAGGGAGCCTCTCCATGAGATACCCGTGAGTAAGACGAGTGTGGCCGATGCGAAGACGGGAGAATGTACTCTCCCAACCTCGACATTGGTGACAATAAGACGGCCAGAAACCTATACTCGGTTTAATAGAATGAAGTTTGTTATGGAGCAGATCAGATCAACGGTGTTTCCAACGGGTGCGAAGGTGGGTAGCAATGACAGCAAAATAGTCCGTGAATGGAACACCTCTATATGAAACTGGAAGGTCATGTACTGCTGACCGCGCAGCAGTGTCTGCCTGTTCATTGCCCTGTACGTCAACATGACCAGGGACCCAACAAAAAACTATCTTTATGGCTGCTAGAGATACGGCGTAGCCAAAGTTACATACGAAGAACTAGGGGGTGAGGAGTATCAATTTTTTGAATAGCCTGTAAAGTTCTAAGTGATTCTTAAAAGACCACAAATGGTGACACAGACATAGATGCTATACAGATAAGTGCTACAAGAATGGCAAACAATTCAGCCATAAAAATGCTAGCAGAGTATAATAAATGCCTTCGCACGACACTGTCCGGAATGAGCATCACGGCGATCGGACAGAGATGGAATATTCGCTTCTGCATAGAGGCTCTCAACCGGTGAAGAACGAAAAGCACCGAGACATAAACGTAATCCTTGGTGATGGATGGGATTAAGGCTAGAGAGAGTAGCAAGAGAGGCTGCCGAACAGATCTGGTCACCATAATCCAGCTGAATGTAGGCGAAGGAGAGTTCTATGATCAGCCCATGAAAGATGTGCGAGGGTTTTAAGGAGGTTCAGCCGGCTATGACAAGTTGCCTTTAGAGAGGTAATGTGAGGTTTCCAGGATAACCTACAGTCAAACAGAAGGCCGAGAAACCTGGCCGTATCACGTTCTGGGATACGTAAGCCAAATAAGTACAATGGATGATCAGAGATGACTGAACGTCTAGTGAAAGAAATTTGGCGAGTTTTACTACTAGAAAATTTAAACCCATGAGTGGTGGCCCAATTGGAAACCCGGTTGACGGCATGCTGGAGAGAAACTGCAATGAGGTGACAGTCAGCGCCCACACAAGCTATAACAAAGTCATCCACATAAAGCGAAGACCAAATATTGGATGGAAAAACTGATGCCAGATTATTTACAGCAAGGAGAAAAAGTGTTGTGCTCAGAACACAACTCTGGGGGACACCTTCAGCTTTGACAAAGTCCGGGGAAAGCATATTATTAACATGGACATGGGTTACTTCGGAGGCCTAAGGAGTAGGCCTGGGCCAAGATATTATACCTCCAAGTTGTGTCGATAACCGAGTGGTTATTGGTAAAGGCATTACTAATATACGTATCCAAGCGCAGCAAGGGGTCAATGGTAGAACGGCCCTTACGAAAGCCATATTGACTAGTGGAGAGACTATTGTGCGTCTCTAAATACCACATCAAACGTCTATTAACTAGACGTTCCATCACCTTGCAAACAGCACTGGTAAGAGCGATGGGACGGTACTGGGAGGTATCATGTCCCGTAGCACCTGGTTTGCGGAAAGGTAGAACAATGGCAGATTTCCACAGCTGGGGAAGAACTCCCTTTGACCAAATAAGATTAAATAGTCGTAAGAGGAATGCAAGGGCTGACTGAAGTAAATGTTGTAGCATACGAATATGTATGCCGTCTGGCCCAGCTGCCGATGATTGGCAAGCAGAGAGTGTTGCCTCCAGTTCCAGAAGTGTAAAATGCACATTATAAGATTCTTCTCTAACTCGCTGGCAGACTTTGAGGAAAGGAATGAGGGGCATAGATGGAGCCCCTGAGATACGGACCAGATGATTACCAATTTCGGTGGCAACGTCAAGAGGGTTTTGCTATATCGACACCGGGAACCCGAAGAACAGGAGCCTGGTTGGGGGAGTATTTACCACTCATTTTCCGTACTTTTTTCCACACTGCACTCATAGAGGAAGCCGAAGTGATGGTAGAAACAATCCCGCCAGCAAGTGCGTTTAGCGTCATGGATGACACGGCGAGCAATTGCTCTCTTCTGCTTAAAATCAGAGTCTCTCTGTGGTTCTGTTGTACCAGTACCTGCCCCACGCAGCGCGTTTCAAATGTACTGCCCGAGCACAAGCAGGAGACCACCAAGGCACACACTTCTGAGGATGCTTGCCCGAAGTTTGGGGTATGGAATGTGATGCTGCAGATAAGACCTAGGCCGAGAAGAGGTGTAAAAGGTCATCAATGGAGGACGAAGAAGGAGCCTCACGAAAAGCAGTTAGATGCGAGTAAAGGTCCCAATTAGCTCGGTCAAATTGCCAGCGTAGGCTACGAGGAGGTAGTGAATACGAAGAAGTAAGGATAATTGGAAAATGGTCTCTGTCATGCAAGTCCGGGAGGACAGACCAGGTGAAGTCTAATACATTTGAAGAGCAAACCGAGAGATCGATGCAAGAGAGAATGAGTACGAGGATCAAAATGGGTGGGAGTACCCGTTTTTAAAACATGGAGGGGAAGAGAAGCAAAGAAAGCCTCCAACTGAATGCCACGGAAGTCACTGTTGAAACCCCCCCCCCCTTCCAGAGGAAATGGTGGTCATTAAAATCATCAAGTAACAGAAGTGGTGGCGGTAAGGAAGAAACCAGAAATGCAACAACTGGGATTAATAAGGCTCTAGAAGGAGAAAGATATAAAGAACAGACTGTATACCACTAATTCAAGTGGATACAGGCTGCAGTGTAATGCAGCGAAGTATGAACAAAGAGCCGACGATATGGAATACTGGTACATATAAAAAGTGCACTTTCATTAAAGGTTCCATAGAGAAAAGGATCCGATTACTATAATAAATCATAGCCCGAGAAGGGATGGATAACAGCAGAGTGTAATTTGGGTTCTTGTAAACAAACGCACACTGAGGAAAACTGGGAGAGCAACACCTGGAGCTCACCCAGGTTACCCCTGAAGCCGCGGACATTCCACTGTAAATAAGCCATGATTTGCAAAGAGAAAGATACAAGCAAGCAGAAGGTAGAGGGAGCTATGGACTAGCAGGGTTAGAAAAGTCCATATGTGGAGGTAGCGGAAAACTTTCAAGTAGCGAAGGCTTGGGACTTTGCGATGAAAGGAGTTGTGCAGATAGAGAAGAGGGAGGAGGAGGAACAGGAGGTGGATCGGTGTTCATCAAAGGTCTAGTCTCGTCAATATATTCTGAGATAGCTTCAAGCATTTCAGATGGAAGGAGGAGGGTGAGTAAAGATCAGGGAGACTATGGAATGTGCCAAAGTAGGGGGGACGAAAGGGTAGAGGGAACTAGAGAAGCTTGGTAGGGGAAGGGAGAGGAAGCGTCCTGGGAGGGGGCAGAAGAGGAAGAAACTTGGAAAGGGACAGGGAAATAAGGTACTGTACGAGTAGGATGAACCTCCACACTCGTAACAGAGCCAGTTAAAGGGGAAAAACTGGGTACAGAGACTGGGAAGGAAAAATGTGTAGGTTGGAGAAGGGAAGGAGTGGTGAAAGTAGATTTGAAGAATGAGAATGTGTTGGACTTCGGAGAAGGAGAGGGGCAATGTGGAGTAGGTGTTGTACGAGGACGTGTAGACACAAACTTGTGAGCAAGAAGAGGAAAAGGTGAGAACAGAATGAGGTGCCGAGGTAGGGACCTCGGCGTCTAGGACAGCAAAAGATTTAGAGACAAAGGGTGACTGCAGAATGAGTGACCACAGAGGAGGCTGCAGAAGTTGGGACCCCAGAGGAGAGGGGGGGGGAGTTTAGTAACTCGAGAATAAGAAATACGGGGAAGTTTTCCTTGGAGGCGTAGATGAGAGACTGCCATAGTATATGGGAGGCCTTCTGCCTTTATGAGACAGCAAATTTCATGCTCATTTAAGTAAACTTGGCAACAGCGAGCGTAAGATAGGCGAGCCTCACGAGAATTAAGGCAAGAGGGAGGTAGACTACAAGACTTATTGGAATGGTCGTCGGCACCACAGACTGGGCATTCTGCCATGGACCTGCAATATTTTGCTGGATGACCAAAACGCCAGCACTTTCTACACTGTTGTGGTGTAGGGATCACCTTTCGAACTTGTAAAAGGTGGCCCGCAATATATACAGACGGAAGTTCACGGCAGTCAAAAGTTAAGCAAGCTAGACTGCAAGGGTATCGTCTCCACCTGCGAGCAGGGAGGACAGAAGTGTCTACTTTGAGGATTGGAAGGTCTTGGAGTTCTAGTTGTTCCAGAATGTCATTGCCACATGTCTGGAAATTCTGTTGGACAATGGTACGAGGCAGAATGACAGTACCACTACAAGAATTGAGGGAATGATGTTTTTCAATAGTTACAGGAATAGTATCAATAGTTGTAAGGAGAGAAAGATTCTGGACAGTGATGATGCATGTACCATATTTGAGAGCCTTGCTAATACATGTACTATGGTTGGAAAGGTAGGCAGAAGAGGAAGTCGGTCGTAGAGTAAAAAACTTAAGTCCATTGTGTATGTTGAAACAAAGCGTGGAAAGGGAGTGCATGACGTGCTGGTCATTTCTGAGTAGAATGAGAAGGAAGCGAAGAAGTATCTTCAGGTAATGGTCTTGGGCGTTTAGGTGTAGGACCAGAGTTGGTCCGACGTGGGACGGGCAGGCAATTCGAAAATTGCCAAACGATAGAGGGGAGAAGCCGGAAGCATAGTCAAAGAAAAGCGAAGGTCAGACAAGTCGAAACCCCGGTACCTGAAGAAGGTGACGAAACGGCAACAACAGGAGGTACAGAGGTATTAGAAATGTCCAATGAGTGGTCTAAGAACGAGGCAGGGTCGGAACAGGGTGTGGTATCAGGAAGGGACCCAGGAGGAGCAGGTTTATCGATTTGGGACTCTATGGTTTTGGAACTCCATGGTTATGTCACTTCTTTGTTTGTTTTTTAGAAAAAAAAGAAAGCAAAAAAAAAGGGGGGACTGGGAAGGAATAGCTCCTAAGAGTCAAAAAGGATCGTAAATCCCCCTCCGTGCCCAAGAGGACCTCAACACCGCAAGTAGTGCAGATGCAGCATGGAACCCCTGCCATACCCTACCTTTCATGCCAGTAAACCAGCAATCCAGTATAGCAACCTCACATCCACCGAGCCACCTCGGTGGACAAAAGTGAGGGCGACCGGACACCCGCCACAAAGCATACCTCCTTTGGTCACCACCCCCTGGAATCCGACAGGTAGCCTCCAGAGATACACCCGTCACCCGAAATACACCCAAAGCCACCCTTTATGAGACTGGAGAGGGATCGGGACATCCCCAGGCGATCCAGAGTCCATGGCAAACTATACCACCGCCAAGGATCTCAACGGAATGGGATGGACACCGGTACCCTTCCCCCATCCTAGGAACTAGAGTACCTGTGGGATGAATCCCAAAGGTTAAAAAATGGAAGGGAATGGGGGAGGGATGGGGAGGAGGAAAGGAAAACGGGAGGATGGAAAAGGGAAGAGGGGGTAATTAGGTTCGGTCTGAGGATGGAGGCCAAAAGGTCTAATTCCTCAGACCAAGAGCCTCTTCACCGCGCCAAGGAGCCCCCCTTAAAAGGGGAATGAAACGGATTAAAGATATAAATCACAAGACCACATACGAATTTCGAAACTATTTATATAATAATTATTATCTTCTTGATCAATACTGAGCTAACGCAAAATCTGAAGGGGTTACATAGTGATTGGAGAACGGAAGATAATCAGATTGGGACGGAATCAGGTTTGGCTGGAGGGAGCAAAAATATTTTACCAAATCCTTCGATCAAGAATCCCTTAGTAGTATCTAGGAACCCCGCTGAGGGACTAATCAATTATCTGAATTGTACTGATGTTATGTTCAAGACTTGAACAGGTATGCCTACGAAATCGGATTGATGATTTAAGATTGGAAAACACTCACTGATGTTGGCTACAGGATTGGAATATATACTCGTAGCAGCTACTCGCTCACGGGAATCACTGATATTTTACTTGGAATCTGAGCTCACCTGAAGTGTCTTGTCGATGATGGGAATGGGTTCCGGTTTGCATTGCTTTGCCACGGCATCAGGCGACCGACTCAATGTAAACTGCTCCATCTCTCCCTGGAATATACCAAGCGTCTTATTAACAGTAGTTAGTAGTAGTAGTTAGTAGTAGTATTCATATGGAAGTGCAAAATACCCTTACGGATCATACATAGCCTTTAGAATTAAGACTAATCTGATTTGATCCGAGTTAAGGAAGGGTGGTTTCAATTCCTCTTATCAAGAGCCATTCACTGGCACCAAGACATCTTCCTCACCTCCTTCCCATGAAAACAGCAAAAGCTAAATAAGCATAGTAAATATGACAGCAAATAAAACAAAAAGCTTTACACAAACGTAAATAGAAGACCCCAACACAAACTTTTCAATGTGTAAACATCCACACTTACGAACATGGCTAATCAGGAATACAAACATAGGTGAAACATAACCTTCATTTGTATTATGGGGATCTTGTGCAAACAATTGGTTTGCAAGATGAAAGAAGAGAATATAGATATATTATCATTAATAAGATATCTTGACATGTCAAGATATCTTATTAATGAAATTAAGATATCAGATTTATTTCTAAATTTACTAAATGTGCTTGCAACAGATAAGCGAACTGCAGATATAAATCCAGATGTACTCCTGCAGACTCTTTTGGAGCCAAATTCATAAATCTTGTGTGTATCCAATGCTCTTGCGCTACCCTCCACAGGATGGATATGGGGTCCACATTAACTGGTTAACCACAGGATGGATATGGGGTCCACATTAACTGGTTAATGGTCAGAGTCGGACCGAAACATCGTTATAAATTTCATTCTCCCATGTGTGGATTATTTGTGTATTATTCCAGTCAGTATTGTGCCTTTTTATTCTTAGAACTTTCAAAATTGATGCTATTTAAAAACATATGGACTCAGACCGGATGCTCTTTGACCTGGGAAGAGAGGCCTTTAAATAACCTGCACAGCGAGAAGGCTCACTATTTAAACAGACCCCAAATTAGAATGACTAGTTTTATTTCGAAAGTAATTTCGCTGTTGATTTTTTGTTATTTGAAGTGTTTTCTGTAGTGTTTAAACCTAATGATGAATCTGGTGTCTACTGTGTCCTTCCCGATTTCATTCTTCTGCACTATCGTAACACTGAATATATAGTAACTTCCTTCTTACCTCTGTCTTCACGTCCTATGTTTCTCACATCCAGAAAGTCTTGTCTGTTTTCCTTTTCTATGCCCAGTATTTTTTTTTTCTTTACCATGGTCACGTCTCTTCATATTCCTCACTCGTCTTAAGTCAGGAACATGAAGCATCATTTTCTTGGCCTCAGTTTTTTTTAAATTTCTTCAGGTAGAATAATCTATATCTAGTTTTCCAATCGTTTTTCTTTTATATTTTTTTTGTGATAAAACATCTTATTAGCATTCAGTTTCATTGCAGTTTCTTTCGAAACGTTAATCTGAATATCGATTTTCTTAACATATGCTACTTATTGTTAGTTTTTTTTTTATATACGACAAATATTTTCAATATTTGGTTAATATTTTCTTAGACCTTTCGTCTTGAATATATAGTCATTATCTTGCGTTTATTCCCGGTCCTCCTCTTTTCTATTCTGAAGTCTCCATATCAACGTTTAGTGTTAAGCTTTCATTAAAACGTTCATTTCCTCTAACCCATTTTACAAAGTTACTTTTTAACCTATTTTTTTCTAATATTTATCTTGCTTTACTTGAACTGTTACTTTATCAATTTATTCATTTTCTTTACTAGTACGAGAGGGTAATAATAATCCAGTTACTCCAGAGCTGTCGTAAAGTATAGGTCCAGCTATTAGGAATCTGGAATCGATTTCCAGGTCACCGGCCCCCTCTGTCCGATTCTAGACCTACCCTTCCGGTTGCTAGCTTGATTAACCAGGCTGTTGGTGCCAGCCGCATTCAATCCAACGTAATGCACCACCGCTTGACTAATGAGGAACTGACTTGAAGATCCTATCTAGTTTTCTAAGACAGTTGAGGGTTTCATGGTGAACCTCTAGTTTTTCCTTAATTTTCTGTACATTGTGTTAAGTGAAAGGACACAAGTGCAACTATTGCGACATTATATTGTGGCAACGTTTCGCTCTCCAGGAGCTTTGTTCTTCACATTCTTTCCTTTGTTATTTTCTCTGACGCCACTGACATATACTTCAGTATTCTCTTCACTATAAACACACAAAAGTTATATTTATATTGCTCTAAGTTGAAACTTATGGTGATGAATATGGCTGAAATAGACACAGTGAAGATGATATAGTTGAAATAGACACTATGAAGATGGTAGTGCCTGTAAATGTTTGTTTGTATGTGTGTATGTGAATATGTATGTGAATATGTGTGTGAATGTGTGTATGTGAATATGTGTGTGAATGCGTGTGAGTGTGAAGGCGTGTGAGTGTGTATGTGTTAATGTGTGTGAATGTTTGAATGTGTGTGAATGTGTGTGTGTATGTACTCACCTAATTGTATTCAGCTAATTGTGGTTGCAGGGGTCGAGACTCAGCTCCTGGCCCCTCCTCTTCGCTGTCCGCTACTGGGTTTCTGCTCTCCCTGCTCCATGAGCTTTATCATACCTTGTCTTAAAACTATGTATGGTTCCTGTGTGTGTGTGCTTCTGTCTGTCTGTCTCAGTCTGTCTGGAATACCTGTGATGCAATAACTTACATACTGGTTACAGTGGACAAAAATTTGCTGGATGCCAACCAATTTCTGAGTAAAACTTGTTATAACCATTTCCGCTCCATTCAGTACTTCTCGCTTGTATTGTGTCAGTTTTCACGGAGTGATAAGAGTGAAACCACTTCACGACACCTTACTCATCATTACAGTCGTCTTATTGATTAGATTTCACGAAGTTTGCGAGCTAGATGCTGGTCCGTCCATGAGGGTGCGTGACAGCACGTCAGTAATCTTACTTTGCCAGTGGAAGGCCTCAGTCTGATGACCAAAAGCTCCAGCTGTGGGTCATCAATATGACTCAGACCCGCTTCGGGAAACACTTGCTCTGTTTCCTGACAAACCTTACCTAACCTAACCTTACTTTGACGGAGGATTTGCGCTGACTCAGCCAATCTCTTGAGTGATAAAGATAGGAAGTGTTCCCTGCGAGCGTCACTTCGACGTAGATAACATCTGACGTAATGGTTCTTAATATGAAAGAGGCTGAGATGTGTGGTGGCTCCTCCGGTAAGTTGCTGTCAGGATTGTGCAGTTGCTTAATGAACTGGAGGAAGAGAAATGGAGAAGAAAGAGGAGGAGGCAGGATGAGGAGCAGGCATGAATAGGAGGACGAAGAGGCAGGAGAAAAATGGGAAGAGGAGGGAGGAGTTAAGAGAAATAAAGGAAGGGGGAGGAGGAGGTAAGAGGAAGAAAATGAAAGAGGAGGAGAAGAGGATGAGGGAGGACTAAAAACAGGGAGGAAAAGAAGGATGAAGAGGGGAGAAAGGAGGCGTAGAGGGAAAATGAGGAGGATGAGAGGAAGAAAATGAAGAGGAGGATGAAGAGAAAGAGAAGGAACTTGACTGACAGCGTAATTCACTCTTGGGCTGCCAGAAACTCACACCCTAGGCCTACACCAACGAAAGATTCAACCAAGACTCACTTAAAAGAGACAAGCAGCTATCAACACATTGCCACTAAGTCATCTTTTCTCGGTGCTGTCGACTCTAGCAACCTGAAGACAGGTTCGTGTGACTAACCTGAGGGAGTTGAGTTGCAGACTTTCCCAAAGGAAACGTGTCTGCGTACCGGAAGAGCACAGTTAAGATACAATTGATCAACATTATTATTATTGTCGTTATCATTACTATTATCATCGTTGGAAGTCACTTAAACAATAATAATCAAAGGGGACCTGAAGAATGGGAGATATAATGGTTTGAATCAGAGAAGGATAGACTAGCCCCAGTTCACTGAATCAAGAGCTTTGTATTAATACAGAAATTACACTGATGAAATCAATGCAAGAAAGACTTATATTACAAAGTCACAGTAAGAGTAATACAGTATTCAGGTCACGGAGTAATACAGTATTCAGGCCACGGAGTAATACTGTCCAGGTCACGGAGTAAGATTGTCCAGGTCACGGAGTAAGATTGTCCAGGTCACGGAGTAAGATTGTCCAGGTCACGGAGTAAGATTGTCCAGGTCACGGAGTAATATTGTCCAGGTCACGGGGTAATACAGTAGAGAATTCAAATCAAGGAACAATACAGTGTTCAAGTCTTGGAGTAATAGAGTTCAAGTCTTGGAGAAATAGAGTTCAAGTCTTGGAGAAATAGAGTTCAAGTCTTGGAGAAATAGAGTTCAAGTCTTGGAGAAATGTGTTCAAGTCTTGGAGAAATAGAGTTCAAGTCTTGGAGAAATGTGTTCAAGTCTTGGAGAAATGGTTCAAGTCTTGGAGAAATAGAGTTCAAGTCTTGGAGAAATTGTGTTCAAGTCTTGGAGAAATTGTGTTCAAGTCTTGGAGAAATTGTGTTCAAGTCTTGGAGAAATTGTGTTCAAGTCTTGGAGAAATTGTGTTCAAGTCTTGGAGAAATTGTGTTCAAGTCTTGGAGAAATAGTGTTCAAGTCTTGGAGAAATAGTGTTCAAGTCTTGGAGAAATAGTGTTCAAGTCTTGGAGAAATAGTGTTCAAGTCTTGGAGAAATAGTGTTCAAGTCTTGGAGAAATAGTGTTCAAGTCTTGGAGAAATAGTGTTCAAGTCTTGGAGAAATAGTGTTCAAGTCTTGGAGAAATAGTGTTCAAGTCTTGGAGAAATAGTGTTCAAGTCTTGGAGAAATAGTGTTAAAGTCTTGGAGAAATAGTGTTCAAGTCTTGGAGAAATAGTGTTCAAGTCTTGGAGAAATAGTGTTCAAGTCGGAGTAATAGTGTTCAAGTTCAGGTTAAGAAGAATAATCTGTAATAACCGGAACATTCTGGATACCCATGAGGTAGTGATCCTCTTTTTTATTTACAAGATAGTAAAATGTATCTGTTGTAAACCAGCTACAGGTCATAATTTAGCTGAGACTCGTGTTAGGAAACACCAGTCAGTTTCCTGACAAATAAATCACCACCATCGACAACCAGAACCGCCCCCGTTTTCCCTTAAGTAAATTTAGAATATTTATAATAGAAATAAATTCAATCAACATGACGATGTAAATATGTAACAAAAGCAAAGGAAAAACGTTGATAAAACGCCCACGGGACCTGTTTTGCTTTTAAGTCTCTGTCGTTTGATCTTGACTCGCTTTGTGTGGAGGAGAGAAAGCAATACAACAATGAACTTTTTTATTCTTGAATACAACAACGTTTGAGTATCTATTCTGGAAAAGTTTCGCCAGCTAGTGGTTTCTTCAGTCCAATACAGAGAAGGGTGGAAGATGCGGCGTTTGAAGCAATCAGTCCCCTTAGCTTGGAGTCGATGTGTTCAGTCCAGCATCAAGGTCCCACAACTCAAAGGAAATCTTTCCAAATCGTTGCCATTGGAAATGTGAAAACTTTCATTGCTCCTCTGCCATTTCCTGGTTCCATCTCTCGCTCACTGGAGCCACAAGACCAGGAAATGTGTGTGATCTTTCAAGAGCTCTTCAGTGGCATAAGATTTCAGGGGCAATCCACTCCCGACCTCAGAAGCCCGAGTGTTACGCTTGGTACATCATTTAGCTTCTTTCCCTCTAAAGTTATTTGGGAAATTTCATCTTCCGTCAGCTACTATCTCTCCACCTAGGCTACTCCCGCTATGCGGAATAATATTCTCATATTTTCTCACGTATAGGGAGACTAATAAGTCAGACGTTATGTGGCCAATATTATTTTAAGTATATTAGAAAGCCGACACGTACATGAAGGAGATACCTCTGCAACACTTAAACAGAGATAAATCTTCTCGTTGGCGACACTTACCATAATAAAGATACGCAAATGTTGCGTAAGTATCTCATTCAACACGGGCAGCCTCGTGTCGTTCTGTATAGCTACAAGAAACTTTTTTTTTTCAGTACAAATATCGACCTCATCTACTATCAATGAATATCACCTGAATTTCTTAATATCTTTTAAATGTAAATCTTTCTTTGGAAGTCACGTATTTTTTTTTTTTTTGGGGGGTAATGCTTTCGGGATAAATTTCTTCTGGTTCATGAGTCACTTTGATATTTACATATAGCTAAGTATTTACACTTGCAAATATGTATTTACATGCAGGCAACACCTACAAGCAAATAATGAAACCTACAATTTTTGGGCCATGATTTTCCTGTTCAGTGGTTAAACATCTACTGCCTTACAAGAGCCATTGGACACCACATAATAATAATAAACTTCATATATAATTAAGTTTAACAACGACGGTGACATTACACATACTATCTAAGTCCTACTTTCACTGGGTAACAGTCCTCCCTCCTACTTACCCTAAGCCTCTCTCTCTCTGCATAAATACTGTTAGTAACCTGCCTTCTGTTCCATACACTTGCCATATCTGCCACACGGCTCTTCTAGCTATTAAAAAAAATTTATAATCATAACCGTAATTTTTAAAGGGGGTGGACCGGTAAGCCAGCGGAAGGCCTCTGCCAGATGAGCAAAAGCTCCAGTAGTGGGTCGTCACGTGACTATGTTCCACGTCAGGAAACGCTTGTCTTGTTTCCTGACAAGTCTTACCTAACCTAAACTTTCTCCTAGCTACCCTATGATATGCCTTTTTATAAATCTATTAAGGCAACAAGGAGCTTTTCACCCTTACCTAAGTATTAATCACCATTACGCATCTTTTTAAACCCTTAGTCTACACAATCCCTTCCCTTCCTAAATAATCCGTGTTTATAGCAGTCCCATTTAAAATCATAATTTCATCCTAAATCTTACCTGATATAATCTACACTGCAAGTATGCACTTGCATAAACATGTAACATTTAACTAACAGTGTTTTTATACAGACATTGTTTCCTTTCACGTCTAATAAAAGTTTCCACATTTATCAGTATTTCTCTTCCAATGTTATCAAAATCCCTGGTATATTATTGTTAACTGCACTGTTCCACAAACATCCCCAGAATGGCAGATATTCACATATCTGTAAAACATATCCCTTTTTTGGCCGATGGGATTTCCAAAGCATATTATCTTCACTCAAAAGCAGGTGATGAGATGATCTGACTACACCCCCCCCCCATCCAACCCATCCACATACCCCACAGCGGATTACACGGTAAAATTAAGTAGAGTATTGATCATGAACAGATAATCATTAAACAAAAAATCCTGCCGAGAGACTATTTCGACGGAGAAAAATATCATGCTTAAATCTAGAAGACGTGCAGGTAAACAGTTCAGTAGCAACTGACTCACCTGGTAGCTGCGACCTGGCATGCCTCCCACGTACAGTAACGTGTTCATCGGGATCTCCAGCGTGGAGCGTCTCAACATCTGACGGCTGATCCAGCGACAGTCCACGTACACCTGGATGCTGTTGTCTTCCTGCACACTGCAGGGGTAGGGAGTAGCAGCAGCAGCAGCAGCAGCAGTAGCAGCAGTAGCAGAGCAGCAGCAAATAAGAGAGGTTGGCAGATGAGCCAGCAGCATGCAATACCAGCACAAGTGGCAAACGTATCAGTACCAGTGGCAATGATATCAGCAAAACCCAAGTGCCATTGGTATCAGTATCATTAGCAATGCCATCCGTCCAAGGACAGCCAGCAACAACACGAACAGCACCACCGTCAGTATCAACACCAGAGTAGCAGCAGCAGAAGCAGCAAATTTGTCACCAGCAGCAGCAACAGTATCAGCACCAGGAACAATGCCATCAGCAGCATCGTCGTTGCAAATCGCCACCAAAGAAAGAAGACAATTATTTCAGTGCTATATCTATCATGTTTGTGATAATTATCATCACCGTTTTAACAATTAACATTCATCCAAGAATCAATAATGCAACACCATTCAATGCTCTACCATTATGGAGATAAATATATCCAAATGCAAGCCAAAGCAAATAACATTTCCATAACTTTTTTCCTTTTTCACCTTTGCAATGCCCGTCGACACTCAGCACAAGCCACAGGCAATATAAACTCACTACCAAACACATCCAAAGGTTATATACTACTGCCGTCGCCTCTATTGTGGACCACAAGACCAACGCGGTGATTCAGTCATTCGTTAGATTGTTATCGCTATCCACTAATGGATTTTCAACGCAAAAAAAGGGAAGATTGATCTTATAATAATATCTTTATTTTTACAAGTACCTGTACAAGGTATACAGGCATAGCTGACATTAGTGACATACTACTATATAGAAAGCCGCTTGTTATGCAGAGCATTTAGGGTAAATTAGGTCAGTTTTGTCCCAGGATGCGACCCACATCAGTCCACTAACACCCAGGTACCTATTATTACTGATGGGTGTACATGGACAACCGGTGTATGGAAACACGCCCAATGTTTCCACCCTTTCGCCGGGAATCGAACTCGGACCCTCACTGTGTGAAAGCGAGAGCTTTTGCCACCAGGCCACGGGGCACAGTGGCCTTTCGTTTGATTATTATTATTATTATTATTATTATTATTATTATTATTATTATTATTATTATTATTATTATTATTATTATTATTATTATTATTATTATTATTATTATTATTATTCAGAAGAAAACATATTGATGCTGTTGTTATATATGTTTCCACCATTATATTAAATATTTTAAATTACTTAATCCTGCGCAGATTTAGTCACTATACAATGTTGTATGCGCATAAGAAATCGTATAACAGAAATGCCTCACAACAGAGCCATTCTATCCATTTAAATTGTTCCAAGATTATTTGAACGAGTTGTTGTGTATATTTTAAGAACATAAGAAAGAAGGAACACTGCAGCAGGCCCACTGGCCCATGCGAGGCAGATCCAAGTCTCCCACCGGCTCAAGCCAATGCCCCGACCCAGCCAGGTCAGGTTACATTCACTTAAGGAAGGAGCATGGCATCTGACCTAGTAGCACAAACTAGTCAGGTCCAACTCACACCCACCCGCACCCACTCATATATTTATCTAGCCTATTTTTAAAACTACACAACGTTTTAGCCTCTATACCTGTACTCGGGAGTTTGTTCCACTCATCGACAACTCTATTACCAAACCAATACTTTCCTATATCCTTCCTGAATCTGAATTTATCCAACTTAAAGCCATTGCTGCGAGTCCTGTCAATACTAGATATTTTTAGCACGCTATTTACATCACCTTTATTTATTCCTGTTTTCCATTTATACACCTCAATCATATCCCCCCTAATTCTACGCCTTTCTCAGATTCAGGGCCCTCAGTCTATCCTCATAGGGAAGATTTCTGATACATGGAATCAACTTAGTCATCCTCCTTTGTACGCTTTCCAGAGCATTTATATCCATTATGTAATACGGTGACCAAAATTGTGCAGCATAATCTAGATGAGGCCTAACCAAGGATATATAGAGTTGAAGAACAACCTGAGGACTCCTATTATTTATGCTTCATGATATGAAGCCAAGGATTCTGTTCGCTTTATTGCGAACACTTATGCACTGCTGTCTTGGTTTTAGATTACTGCTAACCAGAACTCCTAAATCCTTTTCGCAATCAGTAGTATTAAGATCTACATTATTTAGTTTATATGTGGCATGATTATTGTCCTGTCCAATATTTAGAACTTTGCATTTATCTACATTAAACTGCATCTGCCACTTCTCCGACCACTGCATCAGTCTATTCAAATCTTCCTGGAGTGCTCTAATGTCCTCATTTGAATGAATTGGACGTCCTATTTTGGTGTCATCGGCAAACTTGCTTATGTCGCTATTTATTCCCTCCTCTATGTCGTTTATGTAGATTGTGAACAACAAGGGGCCCAACACTGACCCCTGTGGAACACCGCTTGTGACACTTCCCCACTCTGATTTCTACCCATTTATGCAAACTCTCTGCTGCCTATTTGTCAACCATGCCTTTATCCAGGAAAAAAATTCTCCTCTTATTCCGTGTGCCTTAATTTTCCTCAATAGTCTCTGATGTGGGACTCTATCAAAAGCCTTACTGAAGTCCATATACACAATATCATATTCATTACCATGATCTACCACCTCAAATACCTTAGTGAAAAAAGTTATTAAATTTGTAAGGCAGGAACGCCCTTTTGTAAAACCGTGCTGAGACTCGTTGATTAATTTATGCTTTTCAAGATGGCTACGAATTGCCTCGGCAATTATTCATTCCATAAATTTTCCCACTATGGAGGTTAGGTTTATTGGTCTATAGTTCGAAGCTAAGGACTCCTGCTTTGAAAATAGGTATTACATTTGCAATTTTCCACTTATCTGGCACCATGCCAGTTTGCAGTGATATGTTGAAAAGATTAGCCATAAGTTTGCTAAGCTCCTCTTTACATTCCTTTAGAACCCTTGCATACAGTTCATCAGGGCCTGGGGATTTGTTAGATTTTAATTTATCTATTTGCCTAAGGACCATGTCACTTGTGACCCTAATCGTGCATAGTTTACTATCGTCCTGTTCTACATAATTTATTATTTCTGGAATATCGCTAGTATCTTCCTGTGTAAAAACTGAGAGGAAGTAAGTGTTAAAAATTCTACACATTTCCTTATCACTAACGGTGAGCTGACCTGAGTAACTTTTGAGTGGGCCTATCTTGTCCCTAATCTTACTTCTGTATACCTGAAAAAATCCTTTTGGGTTAGTTTTCGATTCTCTTGCAACTTTAACCTCATAGTCTATAGACTATGGAAATGAACACACAAAGGCTGGAGGGCAACCTTAAACTTACTACTCCAGGCTGAGGGACTGATTACCTCATATCTACATCTACACGACTTCTAGATATCTTTATTTCGCCCACATAATAGGTTTTATCAAAGTCACAAACCCTATAAATATAATGACTTGATAGAATCCACTGTGTGGGCGAAACGTAGTCAATAAAGGATCGTATAAGACTGCATGTGTGTTTACTACCTCCCCATGATTGTAAAAGTGATCTCAAGAATTATTGGCATTTAAAGGTATTCATATTTTGCAAATTGGCGACTAGAAAACAGCTAGTTATTGTGCAGAATCTAGTGAGCTCTAGAGAATGTACCTTAAAAGACAGGCTAACAAATATTTACTTGCAAAGACTGGGAACAACTGGGGCAACTTGAAGCTGTTGCGAAAACTTAGAAATACTGGGACAACTTATGACTATTGAAGTAACTTTAAACTGGTAAAATATCAGCAAAGTGCTGGAAATTTAGAATTATTGGAGCAATTTAGATGCTCCTGAACACTTTAGTAGTGCGGATGAACATAGACGTTTTGGAACACTTTAGAAATTCGGGATAAACTTTGATCTTTTTGGCCCAGCGTAGGAACTTTTATAAAACTTGGACCTGGTTAACAGCTTAGAATTATTGGAATTTAAAACTGTTCTAACATCTTAGATATACTAAAATAATTTAGAATTTTTTGAATTTGAAATACTTGAATAACTATTATTATTATTATTATGGAGAAGCGCTTAACCCGTAGGAGTCAAACAGCGCCTGGGGAATGGGAGACAGCTTAGCTCAAAGAAATGGGAATAGAAATTCAATTCCTTCACCCAAGAAGATATCACAAGGAAACTCCTAGGAAGGGTGGAAAGACTTAAGGATTATGGAACGTTTAAAAAACCGTGGTTCAGTTGGTAGGGTTCTCAGCTCATATACCGAGGGGTTCTTGGTTCGATTCCCAGCACGGATGGAAATATTTGGCATGTTTCCTCCCACCTGCTGCCCCTCTTCACCTAGTAATAATAATAATAATAATAATAATAATAATATAATAATAATAATAATAATAATAATAATAATAATATTATTATTATTATTATTATCATTATTATTATTATTAACAGTAACAATAATAATATATTTCTACAAGTACATGTATAAGGTATACAGGCCTAGCTAACATCAATGACATATGATAAATGACATATGATAAATTAGGTCAGTTTTGTCCCAGGATGCGACCCACACCAGTCGACTAACACCCAGGTACCCATTTTACTGCTGGGTGAACATAGACAACCAAGCCCTGGGAGTCGCATCACAGGGCTTGGCTCAGAAATGAGCTGAGGCAGGATGACAGCTCTTGGCCTGTTAACTCAACCGTATAAGCAAAAGTGATGGAATTTATAATTCTAGGAAATTAGAACTGGTGGAATTTAGACATGCTGAGACAACTTAGAGGTGTTAGAACTACTAGAATGATTCACAGTTCCATTAAGGCAAGTGAGGTGGTTAACTCTCTTGGATCATTTAACGCAAGAACTGACTTACGTTCATTCATCCATTTGGATCAGATTTTTTTTTTTTTTGGGTTAGAGCTAAACTAGTATGGTTAATAAAGAGCCTGGGGTATTGAAGTTAATCAGGGTTAATCCAAGAGCAGGGAGAGTAGCTCCAATTCATCAAAACAAAGTCCTTCACTACAGTCAAGACTTTCTTCCCCTATTCCTCCAGGGAATGATTAGATATGCTTTAAGATGCGCTTTTTTTTCCAAGATGAGTAGGTTGATGTTTTGTGAAAAAAGCTCTTGGTGTGAGGAACTGGAGCTATTCTACAATTATTCAGTTAAACCTGACTGACTAGAAATTATATAGCAACATACTATTACAATAATATATTACTTAAAGCAATATTACTAGATCACCGTAACTTAAATGCTAAATAAAATATGAATATCAAGTAACCAAATTAAACTAATAAAATTCACATTGTATTGGGATACAACAGAATAAATCTAATGTTACATTTATATAGTAACAACACATTTCACAAAAAAATACTAAATAAATCTAAAAAATTCAACTACAATTCTATTGGTTCTGGTTCACAAAAGAAAGCTCACTGATCTAGCCTTAAACTCCTAATGTTTTTCTGCTCTTGTTGAAGTTTATTTCTATTGAGACACTGATTCATCAGGGTTTACTTTCAATTCGTTACCTTTGATATGGAACTGAATAAGACAACTAATTTACACACAGTAAATAACAGTATTTACACACAGTATATAACAGTATTTACACACAGCAAATAACAGTATTTACACACAGTAAATAACAGTATTTACACACAGTAAATAACGGTATTTACACACAGTAAATAACGGTATTTACACACAGTAAATAACAGTATTTACACACAGTAAATAACAGTATTTACACACAGTAAATAACAGTATTTACACACAGTAAATAACAGTATTTACACACAGTAAATAACAGTATTTACACACAGTAAATAACAGTATTTACACACAGTAAATAACAGTATTTACACACAGTAAATAACAGTATTTACACACAGTAAATAACAGTATTTACACACAGTAATAACAATGTATTCTGATCAATAGTTTGAACATCACAAGTCAATTTATACAGTGCCTGGAGATGTTACCTATATTAACCATTCTTACAATGGACATACAACTTTTACTAAATATAACTTTATATACTTATTTGATCTATACACCAAATTTTTTTTCATATTAGTCTGAAACAACTCCTTAACAAAGGGCTGATAAGGCTGGAAGAGAATACCTAAACCTTTATTCCCAAATATTATCTATAATAATGGATGTCGTAACTGGTCGTTGTGATGCATTGGTAGTTCTATACAAAGCTTCAAAAATAAAATATTTTTTTTACACATCGGCTATTTCTCACCGAGGCAGGGTGACCCAAAAAGAAAGAAAAACCCAAAAAGAAAGAAAAAGCTTTCATCATCATTCAACACTTTCACCATCACTCATACATAATCACTGTCTTTGCAGAGGCGCTCAGATACGACAGTTTAGAAGTCCCTCCAAACTGCCAATATCCCAAACCCTTCCTTTAAAGTGCAGGCATTGTACTTTTAATTTCCAGGACTCAAGTCCAGCTAACCGGTTTCCCTGAATCCCTTCACAAAATATTACCCTGCTCACACTCCAACAGCTCGTCAGGTCCCCAAAACCATTCGTCTCAATTCACTCCTATCTAACACGCTTACGCATGCTTGCTGGAAGTCCAAGCCCCTCGCCCACAAAACCACCTTCACCCCCTCCCTCCAACCTTTACGGGAACGACCCCTACCCTGCCTTCCTTAAAAATAAATATGTGCATAAAAGAGTACAGGGTGCTTTAAATTGATGGACCCTGTTTCAAAGCAGTTTGCTTAGAAATTGGGTCCATCATTTTCAGACACCCTGTATTTCCTAGAACATGTCTTCTTTATCAAGTCCTACTTATTAAAAAATAATCGAAAGCATTACTTTAAGAACAGTAATTCATGATCTATTTTTATTTAAAAATTTGAATAAATGGTGAAATTCTCTTGACAAGGTGTTGAAGTCTTTATATATTCATCGTCCATAACCAGAGCTCAATACTTATGCAATATTAGTTTATATTTCTTCTGTTAATATTGTATTTTTTGCTTAACATATTAACTCTATTAGACAGAGTAATAATATTTGCTAACTGGAAAATAATAATTTCCTTTAAAAATATTTGTTATTTTCGATCAATTAACAAATAATTATGTCTCATATATATGACTGAGTAATTTACCTGGCACTATTGTTTGTGTAATTTTTATAAAAAGAATTTTTGGTTGTGAAATTTTACATTCATTTCCACAGGATATATACACCGACTGATGTAGTTCTTCCGGAAAACTTTCTCGTCTGGTGGTGAAAAAGTTGTGTACAGGCTTATTGATTACCGTAACAGCCCTCCTTTCATTTTGACCTCTAGTGAAACGTACGTTTAATTCTACTGTAATTCAGTTTTACATAGGTTTTACTGGTTTTCTTTGGTTATAGTAATTATATTAATAGGTTATACTAATTACATTAATTAGTATTTTACCCAATATGATCTACGCTATTACATGAAAAATTAATTTTAATATTTCAGTATAATTTTAGATTATTCTAATGGACGAAGAAACACCCAAAATATCGTCCATTAAAATAACAAGATATGTTGTTAAGGGTGGCATGTCCAGTGTACTTGGTGGGTACCTAACGTTGGTAGTATGGTGGCGTAGTGGACTAAGGCGTTGAGAATTTAGCTAGTCTCACAGGAAACTTAGCTAAATAACTCGGTTTCGATCCCCGGTTTTTTGCAGTATGTTATATGCTTGAAAACCACTTGTTTCGTAGATGTATATATATATATGTCGTGCCATATAGGTAAAACTAATCAATTAGCAAGAATTCATTTAATATTACGTCCTTTCTAAAATTTTCTCTTTTACTTTAAAGATATTTTTTTTTTTCATTTAGTTTAATGTAAAAATTAATAATTTTGTACCAAACTTACCTAACCTTATTATAACAAGCGCAATTGTATTTAGCCCAGTCCAGGTAAATATATTTTAGATAAGTTTATAATAATTTAATAATAAGCAAACACAATGAAATATATTTTGTTTCGTTAGTTTCACAATGATTTTTTCGAAATTATTGCATACACAAATTTTTGCTTCCCTTATTCGGCAAGAAGAGCGATGCTATTTAAGCCGAAATATACCTAATCGGCACGACATATATATATATATATATATATATATATATATATATATATATATATATATATATATATATATATATATATATATATATATATATATATATGTCGTGCCGATTAGGTAAAACTTGCGATTTTGGCTTAAATAGCAACGCTCACCTTGCCATATAAGACAAGTGAAAATTTGTGTATGCAATAATTTCGCCAAAATCATTCTGAACATAACGAAAAAATATATTTCATTGTGTTTCTTTATTATTAAATTAATGTTAACGTATCTAAAATATATTTAGTTGGGTTAGGCTAAATTAAATTGCGCTTGTTGTAATAAGGTTAGGTAGGTTTTCAAAGTTTCTCTTGGTACAAAATTATAAATTCTTACATTAACATAAATGAAAAATATATATCTTTAAACGTATAAGAGAAAATTTTAGAAAGGACTTAATTTTAGATGAGTTCTTGCTAATTGACCAGTTTTACCTAATCGGCACGACATATATATGTCGTGCCGATTAGGTAAAACTTGCGATTTTGGCTTAAATAGCAACGCTCACCTTGCCATATAAGACAAGTGAAAATTTGTGTATGCAATAATTTCGCCAAAATCATTCTGAACATAACGAAAAAAATATATTTCATTGTGTTTCTTTATTATTAAATTAATGTTAACGTATCTAAAATATATTGAGCTGGGTTAGGCTAAATTAAATTGCTCTTGTTGTAAAAAGGTTAGGTAGGTTTTCAAAGTTTCTCTTGGTACAAAATTATAAATTCTTGCATTAACATAAATGAAAAAAAATATATCTTTAAACGTATAAGAGAAATTTTTAGAAAGGACTTAATTTTTGATGAGTTCTTGCTAATTGACCAGTTTTACCTAATCGGCACGATATATATATATATATATATATATATATATATATATATATATATATATATATATATATATATATATTATATATATATATATATATATATATATATATATATATATATATATATATATATATATATATATATATATATATATATATATATATATATTTAATTATGTGGGAGAGGGTATGAAATGTTTAGAATGAGTTGATTCCCCTGCACTCCATAGTACCTTTCCACATCGGGTAACGTGAAAGAAGTAATGTTATTTCCATCCTAGACGTAGGAATTGTTACATGGGAGGGAAGGTGATGTTTTAGTGGAGGATAAATTCTTGAAGCTCTCCCCGATATAACCCCTAACCTAAATCTCCATTATTATTTAATTAGTTGTAAGCTATTAACACGGTAGCATCTAGCCTGAGACTGTAGTTTAGACAGTTAAGTTAGACTTAGAATATGGGGTTAGGTAGCATAACGTACTGCCATTGCCTCACCATTGTAGACTTCCGTATGGCAACAGTGCCAGGTTTAGAGTTTTTAATCCCTGGCACTTGGGGCAGTCAGCTTCAATATCCCCTGGCAACCGGCCGTATATCACCATGTGGAATGGTGATAAGTCCGGATTAATTACCGTATTATCCGGTATAAAAGACACGCTTCCACCCCCGAAAAAAATGATAGCTTTTCTCGATAGTTGGGAGGGCTATGAAGATCAGGTAAAAAAGGAGTTTTTAATTTTTTTTTAGAGAATATACCTGTCAAATTGGGATGCGTCTTATATGTTCATGTGCCTTAAATGCCAGAAAATACGGTACGCTGTCCCAAAGTTATCCCTACATTCATGTACCAACAATCAACTTAGTTGATGTTCACAGCACAAGTAAATTAGTATCACCCATAAAAGTGTTAGAAATTGCTCAGTTAAGGAAAGCACTCAGGTTTTGGTGGTTTAACATGAGGGGCAGCTGGAAGTCTGGCGTCTGCAGGGAGGCCACATCGAGACCCAACAAGTAAAATACTTCAGTCTACATCACTCTACACACTGCTAAGTGTATAACTGTGTACATTATTTTCTCCCCAAAACACAGTCTGGTAACGTCAGTCCATGCAAGTTAGGCTAGGGGTGAGGTGGCTTTTGTTGCTTATGCTGTCCTGGGTCTTAAATGCTGGATATTAGAGGCTTTACAACGTTTCGCTAACGCAGCTGTTTTTCAATTATACCCAGTCTTCATTTATTCAGACTTCCTACAATAAATATATTCACCACTCACTATAAGCTAAGGACGAAAATATTTAAGGTAAGTAATATGTGTACCGTATATGATTTTTTTTAGGTTTAGCTCTAGTTCTTTCTTAATATTTAACAGTGTAGACATGTTATCAGGATTTTAACTTTATAGGAGTGGCCTAGAACCTAACATGCTGTATAAGAGGGGCCCTCCAGTATAGGTAATGGGTGAGGGATGCTAGAAGTGAAGTATTGAACTCTGGGTACTGGATATGAGGTGTTGAGTATTGTGGGCTTAGTACTGGATGATGGGAATGGAATGCTTGGAAATGGTGAGAAAATGGGCGTACCCACAGACAATAACTGTTCCTTCAGTATTTCCACTTTATGCAATCATTCCCTTCCGTCTCTTTCCTCTGCTCTAGCCAACATCTCGTTTTCAGGTTTCGATTAGCTTAATTGCTATATTAAGCTATATAAACAATAAAGTCGTCATATCTATATTTCTTTATATCTCTGTCTCTATATCTGTATCTCTTTCCTTCTCTGTATCTCTCTTCTGCTATCCCTCTTTCCCTTCATACAGCAACCCATCCATAACAAAAGTATATCACACACTAAACAATGAACACGCCAACACAAGAATAACTACACATTAATTAAAAAGAAGTAACTCGCAACAGTTAAACACGAGTAAGTTGTTACAAACTTCCCAAATAAACACAAAAAGTTTCCACACACAAACAGGCAGTAAAGTACAGCTGTGCACACTTGTACACACACTTGCAACAGCATTCAACAAGTCAGTTGACACAGGGCAACTGGCAGAGGTGTGGAAGACAGAAAATTTAGTTCCAGCATTTAAGAAATGAGACAGAGAGGTAGCGTAAAAGTACTGGCCAGTGGCAATGATATGCACAGAATACAAAGTTATGGAGGAGATAATCTGAAGAATGGTGGAGCACCTAGAAGTGGGTATAGTGGAGCACCTAGAAGTGGGTTCATAAATGACAACCAGCCCCGCTTTAGGGATGATAAAGCCTGTTTCACAAACCTTCTGGAGTTCTACGACAAGGTAACAGAAGACAGGAGAGAGAGAGAGAGAGAGAGAGAGAGAGAGAGACAGACAGACAGACAGACAGACAGACAGACAGACAGACAGAGACAGACAGACAGACAGAGGGCTGGATAGATTGCATATATTTTTCGGATTGTAAGAAGGCTTTCGATACATTACAGTACAGGAGACTGCGACAAAAAAGATTGAGGCGCATGCTAAAATAAAAGAGGATGCACAACGATGGATCAAGGAATACTTAACAGGAAAAAACAACCAGTGACTGTCTAACCGGGAAGAGGAGTCGGAATGGCAGTATGTGATGAGCGGGGTTCCACAAGGATCAGTATTAGGAACGGTATTATTTCTTATACATGTGCACGACTTGACGGATGGGATAGAGTCAGAGGCATCCATGTTCGCAGACGATGTCAAACAAGAGAATACAAAGGGGTGAGGACCAGGGAAGACTTCAAGTGGAGCTGGACAGGCTGCAATTCTGGTCTCACAAGTAGCTGCTAGAATTCAACCCCATCAAGTGCAAAGTTATGAAGATTGGGAATGGGCAAAGCAAAACAGTTTTTTGGGGCAAAGGCTACAGACCCCACTGAAGGAGAAGGATCTCGGGGTGAGCATTGTTCCAAACATATTGCATGAATAACTGCTGGACCAACATTTTCGGATGGCAAATCAAAGACTAGCTTTCAAGGAGTCATCCACGACACTGCACATTGTTTACGGCATACGGCAGTATGCCGTAAACACACACACACACACACACACACACCGAAGGACCAGTGCTATTTTTGGTATATGTGAATGACATGACGGACGGGATAGACTCAGAAGTGTCTCTGTTCGCAGATGATGTGAAATTAATGAGGAGAATCAAAGCAGATGAGGACCAAGCAGTACTTCAAACAGACTTGGACAAGCTTGACATCTGGTCTAGCAACTGGCTTCTCGAATTTAATCCCACCAAATGCAAAGTCATGAAGATCGGAGAAGGGCAAAGAAGACCTCTGACAGAGTACTGGCTAGGTGGACAAAGGCTACAAACCTTGTCAAAGGAGAAAGACCTTGGGGTGAGTATAACACCAAGCACGTCTCCGGAAGCACACATCAACCAGATAACTGCGGCAGCATATGGGCGACTGACAAACCTAAGATTACCTTTCCGTTACCTTAACAAGGAATCATTCAAGACACTGTACACCGTGTACGTCAGGCCCATACTAGAGTATGAAGCACCAGTCTGGAACCCACATCTGGTCAAGCCGTCAAGAAATTAGAGAAAGTGCAAAGGCTTGCGACAAGGTTAGTTCCACAACTCAGGGGACTCTCCTATGAAGAAGGGTTAGAGGAGACATGATAACGACATACAAAATACTGCGGGGAATCGACAAGGTAGATAGTGACAGGATGTTCCAGAGATGGAACACAGAAACAAGGGGGCACAATTGGAAGTTGAAGACTCAGATGAGTCAAAGAGATGTTAGGAAGCATTTCTTCAGCCATAGAGTAGTCAGGAAGTGGAATAGTCTAGCAAGTGATGTAGTGGAGGCAGGAACCATACATAGCTTTAAGACGAGGTATGATAAAGCTCATGGAGAATGGAGAGAAAAGACCCAGTAGCGGACAGCAAAGAGGCGGGGCCAGGAGCTGAGTCTCGACCCCTGCAACCACAATTAGGTGAGTACACACACACACACACACACAGTCTTTGGCTAGGTGGCCAAAGACTGCAAACCTCACTCAGGAAAAAGATTTTGGGGTGAGTATAACGCCGAGCACGTCTCCGGAAGCACACATCAACTAGATAACTGCTGCAGCATACGGGCGCCTGGCAAACCTGAGAATAGCGTTCCGATACCTCAATAAGGATTCGTTCAAGACTCTGTACACCGTGTACGTCAGGCCCATACTAGAGTATGCAGCACCAGTTTGGCACCCACACCTGGTTAAGCACGTCAAGAAAGTAGAGAAAATGCAAAAGTTTGCAACAAGGCTAGTTCCAGAGCTAAGGGGATTGTCATTCTAAGAAAGGTTAAGGAAAATCGGCATGACGACACTGGGGGACAGGAGGGTTAGGGAAGACATGGTAACGACTTACAAAATACTGAGAGTAATAGATAAGGTGGACAGAGACAAGATGTTCCAGAGATGGGACACAGAAATAAGGGGCCACAATTTGAAGTTGAAGACTCAGATGAGTCGAAGAGATGTTAGGAAGTATTTCTTTAGTCATAGAGTTGTCAAGAAGGGGAATAGTCTGGCAAGTGATGTAGTGGGGGCAGGAACCATACATAGTTTTAAGACGAGGTATGATAAAGCTCATGGAGCAGGGAGGGACAGAGAGGACCTAGTAGCGATCAGTGAAGAGGCGGGCCAGGAGCTATGTCTCGACCCCTGCAACCACATGGTACACACACACACACACTCGCTGCTACTGACACTCAGGTAATCACGCACCTGATCGCCAGCTGGTGCCAGTGGCCGTCAGTGAGGTTAACATTGATGGGAGCAACATTGATGGGCAGCACATCGTCTTCCCTGGTGGGTCCAGTGTGCAGCAACTCCAATCCGGTTCCCAGGCCCAGTCCAAGGTACACCTCGCCCCCGTAGGCCCGGTGCATGATGAACAGCATACCCTGTAGGGGAAACACGGCTGGTGTGAACGTGACCTCAGGGGCAGAACATGATGTGATGAACAGTATGGCTTGCGGTGGAGAACAGGAGTGAACAGCATGACCTGTGAGGGAAAATGTGGTTAAAGTGAACAGCTTGCTCTGAGATGGAGAGCATGGGTGTGACGAAGAACATTCTCTGCTGGGGAGAACTTTTGACAGGTGAACAACATGCCCTGGTGAATATGACATGTGGAGAAGAACATGGGTGTGGTAAACAGCATACCCTATGGGGTAATAACATTAGTATGTGTGGTGAACAGCTTCCAGTGAGAGAACAAGAATATGATTACAAGGAATTAAGAAGAAGGTTATGAGGAACAGGCTGAGAGAACACTGGAATGATGCAAAGGGAAGAGAACAGAGGAATGCTGAACAGGAAGCTAGAACTAGGGTATGATGAAACATCATGAAACATGCCTAGTTCCACTAGGTACATTATGTTTGAAGGATTGTATTGTCCAGAATTGTATTGTAGAGAATTTTGACTTGCTACTCCACGAGGCGGGCTAAAAACCACGGGTTCGATCCTCGGCTAGCCGCAGTTTCTTAATTATATATATATATATATATATATATATATATATATATATATATATATATATATATATATATATATATATATATATATATATATATATAATATATATACTATATATATATATATATATATATATTTTATATAGTCTTTTAACCCCTCTGTGGAGTAGCAAGTCAAAATATCTTACAATAAATTCCCTCTGGACAATACAATCCTCTCAAAACATAATGTACCTAGTGGAACTAGGCATGTTTCATGATGTAGGTTGGCAGACAGCAAACACCCAGGGAGGTACTACCGTCCTGCCAAGTGAGTGTAAAACTAAAGACTGTATTTGTTTTACATGATGGTAGGATTGCTGGTGTCTTTTTTCTGTCTCATAAACATGCAAGATTTCAGGTACGTCTTGCTACTTCTACTTACACTTAGGTCACACTACACATACATGTACACGTTTATGTATACACACTCATCTGAGTTTTCTTTGATTTTATCTTAATAGTTCTTGTTCTTATTGCTTTTCCTTTCATATCCATGGGTAAGTGGAATAAGAATCTTTCCTCCGTAAGCCATGCGTGTTGTAAAAGTCAACTAAAATGCTGGGAACAATGGGCTAGTAACCCCTTTTCTGTATAGATTTACTAAAAAGAAAAAGAAGAAAACCGTCAAAGTGGGATGTTTGAATGTGCGTGGATGTTGTGCAAATGATAAGAAAGAGATGATTGTAGATGTTATGAATGAAAAGAAGCTGGATGTCCTGGCTTTAAGTGAGACAAAGCTGAAGGGGGTAGGAGAGTTTCAGTGGGGAGAAATAAATGGGATTATGTCAGGGGTTTCAAATAGAGTTAGAGCTAAAGAAGGAGTGACATTAATGTTGAATAATCAGTTATGACAGGTAAAGAGGGAATATAAATGTATAAATTCAAGGATTATGTGGAGTAAAATAAAGGTTGGATGTGAAAAATGGGTTATAGTAAGTATTTATGCACCTGGAGAAGAGAGAAGTGTAGAGGAGAGAGAGAGATTTTGGGAAATGTTGAGTGAGTGTGTGGAGAGTTTTCAACGAAGTAAGAGAGTACTTGTGGTTGGGGATCTTAATGCTAAAGTGGGTAAAAATGTTGTGGAGGGAGTAGTAAGTAAATTTGGGGTGCCAGAGGTAAATGTAAATGGGGAACCATTAATTGAGCTATGTGTAGAAAGAGGTTTGGTAATAAGTAACACATATTTTATGAAAAAGAGGATAAATAAATATACAAGGTATGATATATCACGTAATAAAAGTAGTTTGTTAGATTATGTATTGGTGGATAAAAGGTTGATGGGTAGGCTTCAGGATGTACATGTTTATAGAGGGGCAACGGATATATCGGATCATTATTTAGTTGTAGCTGCAGTTAGAGTAAAAGATAGATGGGACAAAAAGAAAATGGCAACAGCAAGTAAGAGAGAGGTAAAAGTGTATAAACTAAGGGAGGAGGAAGTTAGGGTGAGGTATAAGCAACTATTGGCAGAAAGGTGGGCTAGTGCAAGTATGAGTAGTGGGGGGGTTGAAGAGAGTTGGGATAGTTTTAAAAATGCAGTATTAGAATGTGGAGCAGAAGTTTGTGGCTATAGGAGGGTGGGTGAAGGAGGAATGAGGAGTGAGTGGTGGAATGAAGAAGTAAAGGGTGTGATAAAAGAGAGAAAGGTAGCTTATGAGAGTTTTTTACAAAACAGAAGTGTTAATAGAAGAGCAGAGTATATGGAGAGTAAAAGAAAGGTGAAGAGAGTGGTGAGAGAGTGCAAAAGGAGAGCAGATGAAAGAGTGGAAGAGGCTCTGTCAAGAAATGTTGCTGAAAACAAGAAAAATTTTGGAGGGAGATAAACAAGTTAAGAAAGCCTAGGGAACGAATGGATTTGTCAGTTAAAAACAGAGTAGGGGAGTTAGTAGATGGGGAGCTGGAGGTATTGGGTAGATGGCGGGAATATTTTGAAGAACTTTTAAATGTCGATAAAAAAAGGGAGGCGGTAATTTCATGCACTGGCCAGGGAGGTATAACATCGTTTAGGAGTGAAGAAGAGCAGGATGTGAGTGTGGGGGAGGTGCGTGAGGCATTACGTAGAATGAAAGGGGGTAAAGCAGCTGGAACTGACGGGGTCATGACAGAAATGTTAAAAGCAGGGGGGGATATAGTGTTGGAGTGGTTGGCATTTTTGTTTAATAAATGTTTGAAAGAGGGGAAGGTACCTAGGGATTGGCAAAGAGCATGTATAGTTCCTTTATATAAAGGGAAGGGGGATAAAAGAGATTGTAAGAATTATAGGGGAATAAGACAAAGTAAGACAGAGGTAGGATTGCAAGGAGGCTTTAGAGTGGGTAGGGGATGTGTAGATCAAGTGCTTACATTGACGCATATATATGAACAGTATTTAGATAAAGGAAGGGAAGTTTTCATTGCATTTATGGATTTAGAAAAGCCATATGATAGAGTGGATAGGGGAGCAATGTGGCAAATGTTGCAAGTGTATGGAATAGGTAGTAACTTACTGAATGATGTAAATAGTTTTTATGAGGATAGTGAGGCTCAGGTTAGGGTGTGTAGGAGAGAGGGAGATTACTTCCCGGTAAAAGTAGGTCTTAGACAGGGATGTGTAATGTCACCATGGTTGTTTAATATATTTATAGATGGGGCTGTAAAAGAAGTAAATGCTAGGGTGTTGGGGAGAGGGGTGGGATTAAATTATGGGGAATTAAATGCAAAATGGGAGTTGTCACAGTTACTTTTTGCTGATGATACTGTGCTTATGGGAGATTCTAAAGAAAAGTTGCGAAGGTTAGTGGACGAGTTTGGGAGGGTGTGTAAAGGTAGAAAGTTGAAAGTGAACATAGATAAGAGTAAGGTGATGAGGGTATCAAACGATTTAAATAAAGAAAAATTAGATATCACATTGGAGAGAGGGATTATGGAAGAAGTGAGTGTTTTCAGATATTTGGGAGTTGACGTGTCAGCAGATGGGTTTATGAAGGATGATATGGAGAAATTTTCTCCAAGAAGGGGTATCGGCCCCCCTTCAGCCCTATCAAGCTCTTTCCAACTGAGGGGCCGAGCCCTTAGAAAGGGGCAGATGGCGTCTTGCTAGCTTCCTGATCAACAGTTTAATAATTACCACATGTTTGTGCTCTGAAACATCACAGAGGTCGTGTATGCAATGTATCTTGGTCACGTATGCAAAGCCTCTTGAGATTAGTGGTAGTGTATATGAGTGACAGACAATTTAGAAAAATGACTCTCTTTGCCATAGCAGGAAAAGTACAGAAAACTCCTGTTTCACTTTATACACGTGTGGAACAATCATGAACTCTCAGTGATCGAAATATTTAAAGAAAACAAGCACTTGAGTTGCAAACTGTTGCAGTGTTAAGCAAGTTGGGAAATGGTGCTTAGGTCAGCGATACTGAGCAAGCTGGGGCGAGTGGAGGAGTGGCTATTAGATTGCATTTTAATCCTCGTAGAGGAAACATTCATGCTGGGATAATTACTAAAAACACTCTTCCGCGCGTTTATGTGCTAAAAAGGGACAATCCAAATTAGCGGTATATTACAGAGAAGTGTGCGCAGCTTCTTGTAGTGATTAATTACTGCAACAGACAAGTATTGAAGAATGTATAGTGACAATTGCGAGTGTAACAGGACGTGTAACATTCTTCAGCGATCTTCAATCAAGTCAACATTTTACAAGTGTGAATTAAGGGTCCAATACAAATACCCATGTAAGTCTGCTCAGACATGTCGAAGTTCAAATAACTGCGCAGTTAGAAACTGATTTATGTTCTAGGAAGATTTATCATTTACCCGGTGAATTACGGGCTTTTGAGACCAACCCAGTGAGTACCAACTATTCAGTTTCTACTGACTGAATATGGTGATATATGCTACTCTGGGGCAATTATTTTAACTCACATAATATATTTGTCCCTAACAGCTCAGTGGTGGTAGAACACTGGGTCACGTCGGGGGGTCTATCTCGCTGCAGCTGCAGAAAGATGACCCAGCAACAAAGATAAATACAGTGTTACATGTTACTGTACCAGTTGATGTTCTACCAATGTAAATTTACCACAGATGAGGTTAACCATAGAATTGATGAAGGAAATTAGGTAAGTGGTGCGTTGAGGTATCTGTGGAGACAAAAAACGTTATCCATGGAGGCAAAGAAGGAAACGTACGAAAGTATAGTGGTACCAACACTCTTATATGGGTGTGAAGCATGGGTTGCAAATGCTGCAGCGAGGAGGCAGCTGGAACCAGTAGAGATGTCTTGTCTAAAGGCAATGTGTGGTGTAAATATTATGCAGAAAATTCGGAGTGTGGAAATTAAGAGGAGGTGTGGAGTTACTAAAAATATTTGTCAGAGGGCTGAAGAGGTGTTGTTTAGGTAGTTTGGTCATTTAGAGAGAATGGATCAAAGTAGAATGACTTGGTGAGCATATAAATCTGTAGGGGAAGGAAGGCGGGGTAGGGGTCGTCCTCGAAAAGGTTGGAGGGAGGGGGTAAAGGAGGTTTTGTGGGCGAGGGCCTTGGACTTCATGTATAAGCGTGTTAGAGAGGAGTGAATGGAGATGAATGGTTTTTGGGACCTTACGAGCTGTTGGAGTGTGAGGAGGGTAATATTTTGTGAAGGAATTCAGGGAAACCAGTTAATTGATTTAGTTGGACTTGAGTCCTGGAAATGAGAAGTACAATGCCTGCACTTTAAAGGAGGGGTCTGGGCTAGTGACAGCTGGGAGGGACTTATTCTCAGCTGTCGTATCTGAGCGCCTCTGCAAAGACAGTGATTATGTATGAGTGTGGTGAAAGTGTTGAATGATGATGAAAGTATTTTCTTTTTTGGGAATTTTCTTTCTTTTTGGGTCACCCTGCCTCGGTGGGAGACGGCCGACTTGTTGAAAAAAAAATGTATATATATATATACAGTGGGTAGAATAAAATGGGGTAGGGCAGCTGGGATGGATGGGATAAAGGTAGAAATGTTAAAAGCAGGCGGAGATATAGTTTTGGAGTGGTTGGTGCTATTATTTAATACATGTATGGAAGAGGGTAAGGTACCTAGGGACTGGCAGAGAGCGTGTATTGTTCCTTTGTATAAAGGCAAAGGGGACAAAAGAGAGTGCAAAAATTATAGGGGAATAAGTCTGTTGAGTATACCAGGTAAAGTGTATGGTAGAGTTATTATTGAAAGAATTAAGAGTAAGACGGAGAGCAGAATAGCAGATGAACAAGGTGGCTTTAGGAAAGGTAGGGGGTGTGTAGACCAAGTGTTTGCAGTGAAACATATAGGTGAACAGTATTTGGATAAGGGTAAAGAGGTTTTTGTGGCATTTATGGATTTGGAAAAGGCGTATGATAGGGTGGATATGGGGGCAATGTGGCAGATGTTGCATGTGTATGGAATAGGAGGTAGGTTACTGAAAGCAGTGAAGAGCTTTTATGAGGATAGTGAGGCTCAGGTTAGAGTGTGTAGAGAGAGGAGATTATTTCTCGGTAAAAGTAGGCCTTAGACAGGGATGTGTGATGTCACCGTGGTTGTTCAATATATTTATAGATGGGGTTGTAAGAGAAGTGAATGCGAGGGTCTTGGCAAGAGGTGTGGGGTTAAAAGACAAAGAATCAAATACAAAGTGGGAGTTGTCACAGTTGCTTTTTGCTGATGACACTGTGCTTTTGGGAGATTCTGAAGAGAAGTTGCAGAGGTTGGTGGATGAATTTGGTAAGGTATGTTAAAGAAGAAAATTGAAAGTGAATATAGGAAAGAGTAAGGTGATGAGGATAACAAAAAGATTAGGTGACGAAAGATTGGATATCAGATTGGAGGGAGAGAGTATGGAGGAGGTCAATGTATTCAGATATTTGGGAGTGGACATGTCAGCAGATGGGTCTATGAAGGATGAGGTGAATCATAGAATTGATGAGGGGAAAAGGGTGAGTGGTGCACTGAGGAGTCTGTGGAGACAAAGAACTTTGTCCATGGAAGTTAAGAGGGGAATGTATGAGAGTATAGTTATACCAACACTCTTATATGGGTGTGAAGCATGGGTGATGAATGTCGCAACGAGGAGAAGGCTGGAGGCAGTGGAGATGTCATGTCTGAGATCAATGTGTGGTGTGAATATAATGCAGAGAATTCGGAGTTTGGAAATTAGGAGGAGGTGCGGGATTACCAAAACTATTATCCAGAGAGCTGAGGAGGGGTTATTGAGGTGGTTCGGACATGTAGAGAGAATGGAACGAAACAGAATGACCTCGAGAGTGTATAAATATGTAGTGGAGGGAAGGCGGGGTAGGGGTCGGCCTAGGAAAGGTTAGAGGGAGGGGGTAAAGAAGTTTTGTATGCGAGGGGCTTGGATTTCCAGCAAGCATGCGTGTGCGTATTTGATAGGAGTGAATGGAGACAAATGGTTTTTAATACTTGACGTGCTGTTGGAGTGTGAGCAAAGTAACATTTATGAAGGGATTCAGGGAAACCGGCAGGCCGGACTTGAGTCCTGGAGATGGGAAGTACAGTGTCTGCACTCTGAAGGAGGGGTGTTAATGTTGCAGTTTTATAACTGTAGTGTAAAGCACCCCTCTGGCAAGACAGTGATGGAGTGAATGATGATGAAAGTTTTTCTTTTTCGGGCCACCCTGCCTTGGTGGGAATCGGCCGATGTGTTAATAAAAAAAAAAAATATATATATATATATATATATATATATATATATATATATATATATATATATATATATATATATATATATATATGTATATATATATATATATATACTATATATACTAGTGGACTCTCGATACCAGGAATTTAAGTTGTTCTCATAATCCTCAGATCAAGCCTATTACTTCCTAATTCCTCAAGGTCTGAGCCTTGTGAGTTTAGAGTAAGGATATATATATATATATATATATATATATATATATATATATATATATATATATATATATATATATATATATATATATATATATATATATATATATATATATGCTGCAACCCTTAGCATGATGCTATGCATCTTTTAAGCTATGGGGCCATTCCAAATGGACTCTTTGAAGGCCAGTGCTGCACTAGGTTTTGGGGCTGGAACAGAGAAATTGTCCCATTCCTGCTGAGCCACCAAGGTTGTCCAGAAGCATTTGTTTTAATAACTGGTCTGATGCTATTGAGGAGGATAAGAAAGCTGGTAGGGCAGTCTAGGATAATTTGCGTACTCCCAGCTCCTCAGGCCTTAGTGGAAGTGAGGCTTGCAGCCACCGTCCATCTTCAAGGGAAAGATTCAATACACTGTCTAGCATGGTCTTTAGGAGGGAGTTATATTCCTGGAGTTTCGAACTGCCAAAGGCTGGGGAGCATCTCAAGAAGTAGGGAGGTTTTGGGAGAGACAGGCACCTGGTGAGTAGGAAGAAGGCATCATGTGTATGTCTTTCATCCTGCCTTCCATCGTCCTGAGGTCTGAGATTCTTTTTCTAGAATCGGATCAATAGCAGACCCAAGAGGAGCACCAAGAAGAGTGCTGTTGGGTGGATCAATGGTTCGTGCTCCTCGTGAAACGGCACTAATATCCTCAACGATCTGTTGATTATTAGAAACAATTTCGCATTTGGTGGGCTTTAAAGATAGGGCCAGGCTCTTTCCAATGTCAATTATTTTCCTCCTGTCCTCTAGGAGAGATTTTGTAGTGCCAACCAGTGTACAATCATCCAAGAACCCGATATGGAACTCAACGTACAGTGTTTCTTTGACTTCCTAGATGAACAGACATATATATATATATATATATATATATATATATATATATATATATATATATATATATATATATATATATATATATATATATTCATATGTGTGTGTCTCATTAGGTAACAACGAAGCCCAGGCTATCAGGTTCGATCCAAAGAAGGGTAAGACAGTTCCAATTCCTTGAATCATAAGCCTTATTCAGCGTCCAGAGACCTCCTGCTCTAGGTCATATCATTATGAGAACTCAACTAACGAAAAAATTCACACTGTATCTAACAATAAAAATAAATTCACGCCAGAATACTTAAGTAAAGAATTATGTCAAATAAGAAACTACAAATCAGATCCGAGGTCTTAAGGTGAGCCTTCGCTAATGAATCCGATACCGAACCTCACTAATGAATCCAGATATATTATTGGATTTTTTCAAGTTTTCACTTGTAAACATTCGCTGACAATATATATATATATATATATATATATATATATATATATATATATATATATATATATATATATATATATATATATATATATATATATATATATATATATAATACAATACAATCCACGAGGATGGAAATCTTCTGATCAAGATCTTTCATACGTCTCCGTGCGTCATCAGGAACTATGCATTATTGCAAGATTAGACACATGTAGAGTGAGAGTAAGTTTTCTAAGAGTAAGGCAGCGTGGTTAGCGTCACCACGCTAATTTAGAATATAGCTAAAAAAGTTATGTTGGTTAATAAGGTTAGGTGAGATTTCTAAGTTATTTTTGGCCAAAATTAAAAGTATTTAAATCAATGTTAATGAAAAAACATATCTATTAGTCTGAAAAAGATTTTTTTTAAAGAAATGGCTCAGTTTGCAGAGCTTTTAAACTTGAGTTTAAAGTTTTTTTCATATGGTAGTACATGTGTCGCAAATGTTGCTGTTGATCAGTAACTTCTATAAGAAAAATATTTATCTTTCGCTTCTTCTTTTGAGGTTTATAAAATAAAATTATTCAGTGATTACTACTACTGATGCTACTACTACAACAACAACTACCACTACTACTATTGCTACCACTAATACTACTACCACCACCACTACGATCAATACTACTACTACTACCACTACTACTACTACCACTACTATCACTACTACTACTACCACCACTACTATCACTACTACTACTACTATCACTACTACTACTACTACTAACACTACTACTATCACTACTACTACTACCACTACTACAACTACTTCTTCGTTAACCCTTAGCGTCTATATCTGTGTCAGATCTTGTATTTATAATTCTTTGTCAGTGAAATGTTTCTTATACAAACTCTCCATGATTTCTGCATTCAGCTTTTCCAAAAATTCTTCTCGAGTCAAATTAATAAGAGACAATTCCTGATTTTTTTTCTTACTAAATGCTCCTATTTTAGAATTTAAGTTTGTATTATTATACAACTTTTGGGTACTCCGTTTTAAGAAATCTGACTGGTGAAATATTTTTATTGTCATTGAGAAGCGTCAAACCCGATGGGGAGGCTAGGTCCGATTTCCTAGATCAAGAGCCTCCCCCCCCGCCCCCTCATCGGCGTCAATGCCAGTATTGCTCTGCGCAGAGCTTTATCATTATATGTAGAGCATGATCAAGCAGGTACAATGAAAGCTCTTGCTCTGCGCCTGTAACTTTACTTCTGTATTGTTAGTAGTGACCCTTTGTAACATTTGTACCATTTGTGCCCTTTGTAACCTTTGTACCCTTTGTAACATTTATACCCTTCGTACCATTTGTACTCTTCGTACCCTTTGTATCCTTCTGGGTATTCACTAAGTTTTCCCATTACTTCATATACCTTCTCTCAAAGTGTAAATAATTTATCTCTTATTCTTTAATTAGCAAATTTCCTTGGATTGAACAATTATCTTTGCCACTTAGCACGTTAGGAAAGTTTCCTTTTGAACGAAATAATCATTGAAAAAAATGAAAGTATAACAATGGAATATTTACCGAGAAGAATATTTGCCAAATTCGGAAATACTCCCTTGCTCACTGCAATTTCTTGAAGAAACCGTAATATTACTCCGACATGGCTAGCCATGTTGGTGATAGGCGGTCACCAACAGTCTGACTGGTCATAGTCCGGGCTGCGATTGGCAGACGGAGGATCGAGGGTCCACCACTCCATACCCATACTGGGAACACCAGTACACCTGAGTGTATACTGGGAACACCAGTACACCTGAGTGTATACTGGAAATACCAGTACACCTGAGTGTATACTGGGAGCACCAGTACACCTGAGTGTATACTGGGAACACCAGTACACCTGAGTGTATACTGGAAACACCAGTACACCTGAGTGTATACTGGAAACACCAGTACACCTGAGTGTATACTGGGAACACCAGTACACCTGAGTGTATACTGGGAACACCAGTACACCTGAGTGTATACTGGAAACACCAGTACACCTGAGTGTATACTGGGAACACCAGTACACATGAGTGTATACTGGGAACACCAGTACACCTGAGTGTATACTGGAAATACCAGTACACCTGAGTGTATACTGAGAACACCAGTACACCTGAGTGTATACTGGAAACACCAGTACACCTGAGTGTATACTGGAAACACCAGTACACCTGAGTGTATACTGGGAACACCAGTACACCTGAGTGTATACTGGAAATACCAGTACACCTGAGTGTATACTGGAAATACCAGTACACCTGAGTGTATACTGGGAACACCAGTACACCTGAGTGTATACTGGGAACACCGTACACTGAGTGTATACTGGGAACACCAGTACACCTGAGTGTATACTGGGAACACCAGTACACCTGAGTGTATACTGGGAACACAGTACACCTGAGTGTATATGAACACCAGTACACCTGAGTGTATATTGGAAACACCATACAACTGAGTTATACTGGGAACACCAGTACACTGAGTGTATACTGGGAACACCAGTACACCTGAGTGTATACTGGGAACACCAGTACACCTGAGTGTATACGAAATACCAGTACCTGAGTGTATACTGGGAACACCAGTACACTGAGTGTATACTGAACACCAGTACACCTGAGTGTATACTGGGAACACCGTACACCTGAGTGTATACTGGGAACACAGTACACCTGAGTATACTGGAACACCAGTACACCTGAGTGTATACTGGGAACACCAGTACACCTGAGTGTATACTGGGAACACCAGTACACTGAGTGTATACTGGACACCAGTACACCTGATGTATACTGGAAACCAGTACACTAGTGTACTGGGAACACCAGTACACTGAGTGTATACTGGGAACCAGTACACCTGAGTGTAACGGAACACCAGTACACCTGAGTGTATACTGGGACATCAGTACACCTAGTTTATACTGGGAACACAAGTACCCTGAGTGTATACTGGGAACACAAGTACATCTGAGGTATACTGGGACACCAGTACACCTGAGTGAAACTGGAACACCGTACACCTAGTGTATACTGGAACACAGTACACCTGAACGTATATGGGAACACCAGACACCTGAGTGTATACTGGGAACACCAGTACACCTGAGGATACTGGGAACACCAGTAACCTGAGTGTATACTGGGAGCACCAGTACACTGATTTATACTGGAGAACAGTACAACTGTGTACTGGGAACACCAGTACAATGAGTTTATACTGGAACACCAGTACACCTGAGTGATACTGAAACCAGACACCTGAGGTATACTGGAACACCAGTACACCTAAGTTATACTGGGAACACCAGTACACTGAGTGATACTGGAACCATAACCTGAGTATACTGGAATACCAGTACACCTTATGTATACTGGAGACAGTACAGCTGTACTGGAACACCAGTACAACTGTGTTTATACTGGGAACACCAGTACACTGAGTTATAATGGGAACACCAGACACCTGAGTGTATCTGGGAACACCAGACCTGAGTGTGCTGGGAACACAGTAAACCTGAGGTACTGGGAGCACCAGTACAACTGAGTTTATACTGAAACACAGTACTACTGTATGGGAACACAATAACTGAGTGTGTATGGAACACCAGTACACCTGAATGTATACTGGGGTCAGTCCTGAGTATACGAACACCAGTACACCTGATTGTATACTGAGCACAGCAACTGTACTGGGAACACCAGTACAACTGAGTCTATACTGGAAACACCAGTACACCTGAGTGTATACTGGGAGCACCAGTACACCTGAGTGTATACTGGGAACACCAGTACACCTGAGTGTATACTGGAAACACCAGTACACCTGAGTGTATACTGGAAACACCAGTACACCTGAGTGTATACTGGGAACACCAGTACACCTGAGTGTATACTGGGAACACCAGTACACCTGAGTGTATACTGGAAACACCAGTACACCTGAGTGTATACTGGGAACACCAGTACACCTGAGTGTATACTGGGAACACCAGTACACCTGAGTGTATACTGGAAATACCAGTACACCTGAGTGTATACTGAGAACACCAGTACACCTGAGTGTATACTGGAAACACCAGTACACCTGAGTGTATACTGGAAACACCAGTACACCTGAGTGTATACTGGGAACACCAGTACACCTGAGTGTATACTGGAAATACCAGTACACCTGAGTGTATACTGGAAATACCAGTACACCTGAGTGTATACTGGGAACACCTGTACACCTGAGTGTATACTGGGAACACCAGTACACCTGAGTGTATACTGGGAACACCAGTACACCTGAGTGTATACTGGGAACACCAGTACACCTGAGTGTATACTGGGAACACCAGTACACCTGAGTGTATACTGGGAACACCAGTACACTTGAGTGTATACTGGGAACACCAGTACACCTGAGTGTATACTGGGAAAACCAGTACACCTGAGTGTATACTGGGAACACCAGTACACCTGAGTGTATACTGGGAATACCAGTACACCTGAGTGTACACGGGGAACACCAGTACACCTGAGTGTATACTGGGAGCATCAGTACACCTGAGTTTATACTGGGAACACAAGTACTCCTGAGTGTATACTGGGAACACAAGTACATCTGAGTGTATACTGGGAACACCAGTACACCTGAGTGTATACTGGGAACACCGGTACACCTGAGTGTATACTGGGAACATCAGTACACCTGAACGTATACTGGGAACACTAGTACACCTGAGTGTATACTGGGAACACCAGTACACCTGAGTGTATACTGGGAACACCAGTACACCTGAGTGTATACTGGGAGCACCAGTACACCTGATTGTATACTGGGAGAACCGGTACAACTGTGTACTGGGAACACCAGTACAATTGAGTTTATACTGGGAACACCAGTACACCTGAGTGTATACTGGAAACACCAGTACACCTGAGTGTATACTGGGAACACCAGTACACCTAAGTGTATACTGGGACCACCAGTACACCTGAGTGTATACTGGGAACGCCAGTACACCTGAGAGTATACTGGGAGCACCAGTACACCTTAGTGTATACTGGGAGCACCAGTACAGCTGTGTACTGGGAACACCAGTACAACTGTGTTTATACTGGGAACACCAGTACACCTGAGTTATAATGGGAACACCAGCACACCTGAGTGTATACTGGGAACACCAGTACACCTGAGTGTGTACTGGGAACACCAGTAAACCTGAGTGTATACTGGGAGCACCAGTACAACTGAGTTTATACTGGAAACACCAGTACTACTGTGTACTGGGAACACCAATACAACTGAGTGTGTACTGGGAACACCAGTACACCTGAATGTATACTGGGGGTACCAGTACACCTGAGTGTATACTGCGAACACCAGTACACCTGATTGTATACTGGGAGCACCAGTACAACTGTGTACTGGGAACACCAGTACAACTGAGTCTATACTGGAAACACCAGTACACCTGAGTGTATACTGGGAACACCAGTACACTTAAGTGTATACTGGGAACACCAGTACACCTGAGTGTATACTGGGAACGCCAGTACACCTGAGTGTATACTGGGAGCACCAGTACACCTGAGTGCATACTGGGAGCACCAGTACAGCTGTGTACTGGGAACACCAGTACCACTGAGTTTATACTGGGAACACCAGTACACCTGAGTTATAATGGGAACACCAGTACACCTGAGTGTATACTGGGAACACCAGTACACCTGAGTGTGTACTGGGAACACCAGTACACCTGATTGTATACTGGGAGCACCAGTACAACTGTGTACTGGGAACACCAGTACAACTGAGTTTATACTGGGAACACCATTACACCTGAGTCTATACTGGAAACACCAGTACACCTGAGTGTATACTGGGAACACCAGTACACCTAAGTGTATTGTGGGAACACCAGTACACCTGAATGTATACTGCGAACACCAGTACACCTGAGTGTATACTGGGAGCACCAGTACAACTGTATATATACTGGGAACACCAGTACAACTGAGTTTATACTGGGAACACCAGTACACCTGAGTGTGTACTGGAAACACCACTTCACCTGAATGTATACTGGGAACACCAGCACAATTGAGTACTTATATACTGGGAACACTAACACCAGTACAGCAGTTTATATACTGTAAACGCCAGTACAATTGAGTGTTCATGTACTGGACACACAAGTACAACTGAGTGTTTAGTTACCGGGACCAATAATACAATTAAGTATTTATGTACTGGGAACACCAGTACTACTAAGAGTTTATATATGGGATCACCAGTATACCTTAGTGTTCATTGCGTTGGGGAATTCGGTTCAACTGAGTGTTCGTGTACTGGAGACTCCGGTACAATTAAGTGTTCGTGTACTGGAGACTCCAGTACAATTGAGTGTTCGTGTACTGGGGACTCCGGCACAAATGAGTGTTCGTGTACTTGTACAATTGAGTGTTCGTGTACTGGAGACTCCGGCACAAATGAGTGTTCGTGTACTTGTACAATTGAGTGTTCGTGTACTGGGGACTCCAGTACAATTGAGTGTTCGTGTACTGGGGACTCCAGTACAATTGAGTGTTCGTGTACTGGGGACTCCAGTACAATTGAGTGTTCGTGTACTGGGGACTCCAGTACAATTGAGTGTTCGTGTACTGGGGACTCCGGTACAAATAAGTGGTCATGAACTGGGGAGTCCGGCTCAGCTCCATGCTGCGAGAGGGAACTATATCCTGGGTGTAAAGATTTAATAAATAAATCACTGCAGTAAGGAGCAAAATGCCATAACACTGAGTGACAGAAGCTGTGACTTGAATTTCTTTGGTGAGTTTATACCTAAATTGTGGTGGATGAGGGAAATAAATTCCCATGATATAATCAAGGAAAACTTTAACTGTAGAATGAAAATAATGATTTAGCGTGTATTTACGTCATCAAATTAGGAAAATGCAAATTTGTTTACATATTTTCATGTGAGGCATTCACTGAAAGAAGTGTTGGAGGCTCGATCCTCCTTCCGCTAATCGTTATGCAGATGCGCTACTCTCGCTTCCAGTTAAGTTTAGAGGGCAATCATGCGAATACTAAGACATTTCACTGTAAATCCTTATTAATAGAGGCAAAAATCCGCCCAATTTACAATTAAACAAATATTTACCAGAGTTCAATCAGAATTTTATACGTAACATAATATAACCCTCAATTTCGCAATGTATAATATTCTAGCACCCTCAGTTTAGACAGAATACAAGCAGCAGCTTGTAGAATGTGGAAGCTACAGTCCTCCGACCCCCTTCTTCCCTGCCTCACTCACCATGTTACCGAGGTCTGGTCTAACTGTGATGAGAAGTGAGAACTCCTTCGGGAACCCTTCAGGGTAGATGTCCCTAGTTTGGACCAGTAGAGGACGATTCCTCACTGCTCGCCAGGACCCAGGCCGCGTGCTCGACTCTCTCCACCCAAATTTGCTGGGTTTGTAGTCCTTGTCTTGTAGGTGTAGTACGTCAAGAGTTCCTGCAACAAAATAGAGAAAACAAGGAGATCTGAGTAACTAAAAGTGCTAAAGATCTAAAGGTGCATAGTAATTATCTTTGTTTGACAATTTTGTGAGTACATGTCGAGTGTAACGATTGAAATATCACGAGCAAGCCTTCGACAGATTCCTCATTAAGAATATGATTACCACTGCTAACTACTGGTTATGGTTACCACTGCTAACTACTGGTTATGGTTACCACTGCTAACTACTGGTTATGGTTACCACTGCTAACAATTCAACTGAAAAATATGCCATTCAAAATGGCCATCAGGACAAAACCACTATAATACAATAATATACTAAGGTCACATCCGTCAATAAAAGAGAATACGTTTGCATGTAGATGAATGGTTTAGAGAACCGACGAGTTGGTAAATTAGACACATATGCAACACTAGGGTATCTTTATTGAGGAAACGTTTCGCCACACAGTGGCTTCATCAGTCCATACAAAGGAGAATCGTGAAGAACAGGAGGAGTTTGAGGTGGTCAGTCCCTCAATCTTGAGTTGATGTTGTCAGTCCATCAATCTTGAATAGAATACAGCATATGTGCGTAGAGGAAGCTTATATACTGTTCTTCACCATTCTCCTTTGTATGGACTGATGAATCCACTGTGTGGCGAAACGTTTCCTCAATAAAGATACCCAAGTGTTACATATGTGTCTAATTTACAAACGCTTGCATGTGCCATTACCTCATCATCTACCTCATCATTTCACCAATCGCTTTTCTTCCTTCCCGTGCCCTCTTTCCTATACCCACAAACTTGTGCCCACTCTGTCACTGCATTCTTAAATCTACCACATATCTTCGACTCCCTGCTGATTACCTGTAATTTCTCTGGCCCACCTTTCTCCCAATAGTTGTGTATATTTTAGCCTTCCTACCTTCCCCTTTAATTAAATAACTTTCATTTCTCTCTTACCCAATGGTGGTATTTTCCTTATATCCCATCTACCTCTTTCTCTCACAGTAGTTACCACTAAATAATGATCTGATATACCTGTCGTTTCTCTAAACACGAGCATATCCCGAAGTCTACCCATCACTTTTTTATATACTAATACATATCCTAGCAAACTGCTGTCAGTTTCTGTAACCCCTATATTTTAGCATCTATGCATATTTATCCTCTTTTTCCATAAAATACATATTGCCTATTATCAAAACTACTTTCTATACACAGTTCAGTTAGAGACCTTAATATTATTTACCCCTGGTTCTCCAAATGTACCTACGACGCCATATACAACAGTACCTACGACGCCATATACAACAGTACCTACGACGCCATATACAACAGTACCTACGACGCCATATACAACAGTACCTACGACGCCATATACAACAGTACCTACGACGCCATATACAACAGTACCTACGACGCCATATACAACAGTACCTACGACGCCAATATACAACAGTTCCTGCCACTTTAGCTCCACGATTTCCCACCCCAATTATTTTTTTCCACCTGGTTAAAAACTTGATAATAACAGCTGTACTCTCCCAAAATATCTTCCACTTCCATGCATACCTTTCTTTCCCAGATGCATATACATTTACTGCACCTCAATTATCACATCCCGCCCTAATTCAAATCCACAGAATTTTTGAGTCTATGAACCTCTTTTCCTTCTTCTTATACTACTACTACTACTTCTACTAATACAACTACTACTACTACTACTACTACTACTAATAATAATAATAATCTTTATTTCTACAAGTACATATACAATGTGTACAGTCTTAGCTGACATCATATAGAAAGCCCCTGTTATGCAGAGCATTTTGACTAAATTAGGTCAATTTTGTCCCCAGCATGCGACCCACACCAGTCTGCTAACACCCAGGTACCTATTTTACAGACAGGTGAACATGGGCCGCAGGTGTCTTAAGGATACACGTTCTAATGTTCCCATCCGTACCGTGCATCGAATCGCGGACTACAGTGACTCACGAAATCGTAATGACACAATTGCAAACAAACCATACTACAGGTGGGGTTCGAACCCGCGGTCAGAGAGTCTCAAAACTCCAGACCGTCGCGTAAGCCACTGGGCCAGCTAGCTTCAATAAGATTCATCCAACTAGGTATATTTCTACACCATAGGAAGGTTAGCATAGCACACTGTGTCCACAAATGCACGTTTTACAGATGAATCTCCCGCTAGCATGGCCGTGACGAACTTAGCTCAAGTCCCTCAAGCCGCCAACATGACTCACGAAATCATAATGACACGATTGCGGGTTCGAACCCCACCCGTGGTATGGTTTGTTTGTAATCGTGTCATTATGATTTCGCGAGTCATGTTGACGGCTTTGAGGGGGACTTGAGCTAGAGTTCGTCACGGCCATGCTAGCGGGAGATTCGTCTGTAAAAACTTGCATTTGTGGACACAGTGGTGCCTATGCTAACCTTCTTATGGTGTAGAAATATACCTAGTTGGATGAATCTTATTGAAGCTAGCTGGCCTAGTGGCTTACGCGACGGTCCGGAGTTTTGAGACTCTCTGACCGCGGGTTCGAACCCCACCCGTGGTATGGTTTGTTTACGGACTACAGTGTGTGAGCTGAGTGCGCTAGCAATCAAGCTATGGGACACTTCTTCCTAAGTCGTTCATTTAACATTACTACCCTATTTTTTGCTCTAATACTCTCGGATTTAATACCATTTACTCCTCCCCACTGAAATTTTTCTACCCATCCTCCGGTCCCTTTTAAGCTTTGTTTCGCTTAGAGCTAAGACTTCCATCTTCTTTTCATTCAAAACAATTACAATTAATTCTTTTTTATCATCCACACTACACCCACGTACAATAATGTTAAAAAAATTATAAATGACTTACCATTACAGGAGAAGTAGTTACAGCGACGTCGTTCCGTGTTGTAACCTTGACAGCCCTTAGCGTGTAGGCAGTACCTGTAACATTAGAAACAATCACTATCTACAGTATACGTCTTATATATATATATATATGAGGGTAATGTAGATATCGATCTACGAAGACGTTATATTTGTTGACATTACTTGTCTAGCTTTATATTATATTATATTATTTCATACGTCTCTATGTGTGTATCACTTTGATGCATTTATCGTTCTTATGCAGAGAATAGGAGGAGAGGAGGAAGAGAATAAGGCTTTAAAATGAGCTATTGTAAGTAACAGCTCTTATCTTGCAAATAAAGTTAGAAACCTTAAGCTAACCTTGTAAAACCCTGTGTAAGAGAGAGAGAGAGAGAATATTAACTCCAAGAGGTTTACCCTTCAACCCCTCTTTCCCACCTCCCAATTTTTAAGAGACGGGATATGCCGTTATCATGAAGCACGGAGTTGTGAAATATCCGGCGTGACTAACAAAAGCTGTTTCACTTAGCATGAATTAAGTGTTTCAAGCAAAAATCTACATTTTCATATCATTGCTGCACTTAAATACGGGAAAGAATTTACTTAGCTTATTTTTTTTATACTTATTTCCAAAGAAAGAACATCTATTTTGTTTTCCTCAGAGACGAGGTGTCCAGATTCTGACAAAAATATAGCAACACATAGAGTCTAGGATTATTTCCAATATTTATGGTACAGTTTGAATTCCCTGGTAGCATGCGAAGACTTGTGCTTCGTATAATAAGGACATTGTCTACAGAGAATGATATTGCAATCATGAGTGTAAAATTATCAGTTAGGAATTAAAGTTACACTAACCCAAATTTTAATAACGGCCTTTACCTGTGTCAGTCTTATCAAATAGCATCTACTCGCCAAGCAAACTCTGCTAGTCTCATCTACCACTATCTACTCACAAAGAGCCATCTACTGCCAGGCTTGTCTACCAATATCTACTCACGTTCTTGTTTTACGAATTACTCAACACATTTTTCTTTATCTTAACTCACGAAATCGTAATGACACGACTGTAAACAAACCACACCATGGGTGGGGATAGGGCGTCGGTCTGGAGTTTCATGACTCTGATCGCGGGTTCTAACCCCGCCCGTGGTATGGTTTTTTCTTTATCTTGCCAAAATTCCCTTCAGCGAAGGAATCCTTGATGAAAGGCTTTTGGTCCAGGGTAGTTCTTGCTACTCTCGCCTTCCTTGAATCAAACCTGATTACCTTCCATTCCGCAGGAGCTGTATGATCCCCTGCTAGTTTAGCGCTTCCTTACTTTCTAAGAAACAATTATAAAATGTAGTAATAATAATAATAATAATAATAATAATAATAATAATAATAATAATAATAATAATAATAATAATAATAATAATAATAATAATAATAATAAAATATCAATTATTATTATAATTATTATTATTATTATTATTGGTATTATTATTGCATACCAAGGAAATGCCGTGAGTAATGGGAGAAAATCAGGTGTGATTCGAGGAGGAAGAGGGCAGTTCAAGTGCCCAGGATCAAATGCTCTTCACTAGCATTACACCCTTTCCCCAATGACGGGTAATATAAGAATACTGTTGCAATTGTTCTCCCGATTTTCAAGATGCTAGTGAAGGGCTCTTAATCCAAGGAACTGGTTTTACCCACCCCTCCCTTGGATCAAATCTCATTATCTCTTATTCCACAGGCACTGTATGACGTCTACTGATTTAGCGTTTCTCTATAATTCATTTTTTGCTGTTATTATTATTAGTTTTTATTATTATTGAGTTATTATTATTATAGTTATTATTATTAAAATTATTATTATTATTATTATTATTATTATTATTATTATTATTATTATTATTATTATTATTATTATTATTATTTGTGCTCCGGCATGGTTCCATTAAAGAACTTTATTGCACGCATTTCTGCACCATACATTTCTCCTCTTAGCGGAATGACAAAGCTCACAAGCATGAAGTTAACTAGGACAAAAATAGGGACAGAATTCGTACCATAATGGGTGCGTTGGGCGGTGCCATTACGCTGCGATCCACCAGCATTCCGACCATTCTCTGGCTTCACAATGCTAATTCCTGCCTTCACACAACTTTGTCCTCATTTCAGGGGAATTGCCATTGTGAAACTATAATTAATATTTTTCTTATTTTCCCAGCTTAGATGCATTAGCGTTATTATTTATTAACATAAACACTCGTAGATACCCCAGCCTCCCCTCTCCACACATGCATTCAGGAGGAGGCGAGAGGAATGAACTCAGAGGCAAACGACCTCATAATAGGGACATTCTTGACGGGGAGGGATCCAAGGTAATGATTAACAGCGATGTTCAAACCCCGCTTATCAACGAGAGATAAAGACAAGAGTACGACGATACCAATAGCAATGATGCAAAGCTGCTCAGGGAAATAACTAGGGAAACTTGGAGTTGCACTGGGGACCAGAAGTGCCGAGGGATAAGATTCTGAAAGGTGGTAATGAAGAAATTCATGAACCAGAGAAGGGCACAATCAGGAAGGGAGGAGGGAATTAAGAAGAAATGCTACACCTGAGCGAGTCTCACGATTCAGCCTTATTAAGGGATATTGAATACGAGAGGCCCCTCGGTGCTATCAGAAACACTGTGAGAAAAAGACTTCTTTTAATTCTCGCTTCATGATTAGAATAAGAGTGTGCAATGGCCCATTAGTTAACCACATACCACGGGTGGGGTTCGAACCCGCGGTCAGAGAGTCTCAAAACTCCAGACCGTCGCGTAAGCCACTGGGCCAGCTAGCTTCAATAAGATTCATCCAACTAGGTATATTTCTACACAATAGGAAGGTTAGCATAGGCACCACTGTGTCCACAAATGCAAGTTTTTACAGACGAATCTCCAGCTAGCATGGCCGTGACGAACTCTAGCTCAAGTCCCCTTCAAAGCCGTCAACATGACTCACGAAATCGAATGACACGATTGCAAACAAACCACATACCACGGTGGGGTTCGAACCGCGGTCAGAGAGTCTCAAAACTCCAGACCGTCGCTAAGCCACTGGGCCAGCTAGCTTCAATAAGATTCATACAACTAAGTATATTTCTACAACATAGAAAGGTTAGCATAGGCACCACTGTGTCCACAAATATACCTAGTTGGATGAATCTTATTGAAGCTAGCTGGCCCAGTGGCTTACGCGACGGTCTGGAGTTTTGAGACTCTCTGACCGCGGGTTCGAACCCCACCCGTGGTATGTGGTTTGTTTGCAATCGTGTCATTACGATTTCGTGAGCCCATTAGTTAATTTCCAATACACTGTAAATTTAAATCACCTGTCTACACGATACACTGAAAGATCTTAAGAGACAACACAATAAGTGTCACGGGCCCAAGAATGTTCAACTGCCTCCCAGCATACATAATAGACCCCTGACCACAGACCGGGCCGCAGGGGAGTTGACCCCCGGAACTCTCTCCAGGTAAACTCCAGGTATCAAGATCGACTGAGAAATTAATTGAGGAAGCTAAACCACTCCAAGAGAAACGAATGCAGGTGTAGAAGTGCTAAGTCTGTCTTTTTCAGGGTGGCTAGGTGCTATATAAACTAGCTTTCCTCTCAGAATTTTCCCCTCACCCTACTAGTTGCAACCTATGCAGCAATGAAGAGTTCTTCAAGAAGCACATGAGGAAGTGCAAAAGGCAAACAGCTAATATTTTCCATTCCCGAGTAGTTTAATTTGCGTATTTTGTTTCTCCGGTTTGCAATTATCGTGTATTATAAATGCCACCATCATCACTGGACTTAGTTCGCTCGTCTGTTTCCTAGAGTGTTGCTGTTATCTTCTACAAATGCTCAGCTTCCTAAAGCCCCAAAGCCTTGCTCAAATTATTCTTTGCATAAGTTTATTGTATTTGCGTAAATGAATCATTGAACAAGTACTACTGATATTCTTCAGAACTGGTTAGTCAGTTAAGCTACAGTATTGTTCAACCAAATTGCACAGGTTAGTGCTTACTAAAAATATTCATTTAGGATGACATGAAAAGAAGATGCTTTTAATTGATATGAGGAGAGCCCTTAGCAAATTCTTTAACATGTTTCCTTTAAATTTATATGATTACTTGCATGATTACAATTTTGGGGAACTCATCCATGCATGGAAATTATATAATCTTGTATCACAAAGTGATTGGATCCCACATACGAAAGGGGAATTTGCTGTCTCTTTCCCTTCTGTCTCACTAACCATGTGCCTTTCCGTGTTTACTCCATCGGCCTCCCTCACTGCTCTCTATCTCCATTCTTTCTTTCCCCCCTCTGCATCTCTGTCTGTCTCTGTCTCTCATTCTCTCGCTCTGTCTGTCTGTCTCTCTCTGCCACTCTCAAATTCTCATTACAGTATCTGGTATCCGAAATATGAGCTTCCAGGAACCAAGCTGTTACACTACTGGGCCTAAGAAAATGGTGGTACCAGGAATTATCCACGGAGTGATCGAGGACTTGAAGGTATGGGCGGGAGAGAACTACCATGCCAGGACCAGAGAGAGTTACCAGGAGCCAACGTGGTACCAGGCCTGGCCTCAGGAGGAAAGAAGGCCTGGCGTGAAGAGAGATCATTGACTAAGGGACAACCCCTGAGACGTACCTTCTTCTCTCCTGGGTTCCACTGTCACAGGAGGCGCTGCACCCAGACCAGTCTGACCAGCCGTCCCATCCTGTGGAAAAAAGTAGAGAGTTGGTACATTGTTGCTGTTGAGGTATGGCTGGGGTCGAGGCAGGTGGAGTGAGAGGCAGGTAACAGACAGAATAAGTGGAGAGTGAGAGGCAGGTAACAGGCAGAATAAGTGGAGAGTGAGAGGCAGGTAACAGGCAGAATAAGTGGAGAGTGAGAGGCAGGTAACAGGCAGAATAAGGGGAGAGTGAGAGGCAGGTAACAGGCAGAATAAGGGGAGAGTGAGAGGCAGGTAACAGGCAGAATAAGTGGAGAGTGAGAGGCAGATAACAGGCAGAATTAGGAAAAAAAAGAGAGACAAATTGATAAAATAAATTAATATAAGAATAATGTAACTTTAGCAGAATGGATGTGTGTAACTGGTTCGTTGTGATGCATCTCATTTCCTTTATGTGTTTATGATGTACCAACCTAATTGCTTGCTTTTTAGCTGTTCTAATTAATAAGTTGACTGTCCGTCGGTATATAACAGCTGCAATTTTAATGTTTTTTTTTTTTTGTTTATTGTTTATTGTGAGAGATTCCGCGATGTGACCAAAAAATACATTGCATTGATTCTTGAAAGCTGTCCTAATGAATTGGCACGGGTCCTCTATCATTCCTCATTTATATCAGTGACTTAGCAAGTGTTTGTCAACAGTTCAAACCATATGTAGATAACACTACATTAGTCACATTAAATATTGTCATGTTATCATAAATAGCATAGGATTTTGCTGCCGAAGTGGCTAGTTTATTGTGCACATCATATCCATCCTGTGGACGATACTCTAAAGGCCTAGGAACTAGACCCAAAAGTGTTTACATTAGTACATCTAGATTTATATCCAGATGTACTGCATTATTTCAAGATTATAAATTTTGCTTCTAGTGTATCATTGCTATCACTCCTAAGAGGAAACCTGTCAGCCATAGTTATTAAATTTACCTTGAGGCAGTCAGTGCACATGATCAGGGTGCCATCAGTGCACATGATCAGGGTGCCATCAGTGCACATGATCAGGGTGCCATCTGGTTTGAGGTTCGTGAAACAAGGTGATGCCCACTGACTCAAGCAAATTTAGAAAATTACATATTATTTCATGGTATATCTTGACATCTCACATAGGTTATTACACTGTCTCTATATTTCTCAATAAGTGGTCACGAAATATAATAGTCAGCTCGAAAACAAAAATATTTACTTTTTTGACCCTACAAGTTCTCGCCCAAGTGAATAATTTAAAGAACGAAAATAAAATTAAATACGAGCTTCCAACTTATACACAAATATGTAATAGAAATAATATTGGAAATTCTTTCAAAGATTTCCTAAGATGTTCCCAATGATGGACTCCTCACACTTACTACACATTAATTTATAAGTATTTGTTTATCATGGAAAACAGGCTTGGGATCAGCAACCAGAAACCAGTCTGTACACAATAACACAAGTTTAGGTTAGGTAAAGTGTGTCAGGACACACGACAAATGTTTACTGACGGGGGTCTTAGTCATATGATGACCCACAGCTGGAAGTTTTGATCATGTGACCGAGGCCTTCCGCTGGCTTACTGGTCCACCCCTTTAAAAATTATGGTTATGATAAGGATACAATAACACAAGTCTGCCATAAGAGTTATCTCAGTATAGATGAAGGCAGCATGAACCACTCTGTGCTGGCAGCTAAACTTATTATAGTGTATCAAGTTAATTGTATTCTATGCCGTCTCGTTGATAAATAAGACATGTGCAACACTTAGTAATTGGCAACAAAGATGGTGAAGTGTTGCACATGTGTCTTATTGGTCTCCTGCACTGTTCATTCACATGCCCTTCCATGCACTCTTCATACGAGCAGACCCCGCTTTACAGCGCTTCACTTTACAGCGTTTCGCTAATGCAACTGTTGGTAATTATGCTCATTCTTCATTTATTCAGATTTCCTACAATAAATATATTCACCACTCTCTTTAAGATAAGAGCGAAAATATTTTAACTAATATGTGTACTGTATATGCATTTTTTTTAGGCTTAGCTCAACTGCTCACTTAATATATGATAGTGTTAACATGTTATCAGGTTTTTATATGCATCTAAAAGTGAAAAAAAAGGACTACGTTTCACTTTACAGCGATTTTCGCTTAACAGCAGTGGCCGGGAACCTAACCTGCTGTATAAGTGGACCTTACTGTACTGGGCGTTTAGAATAAATAACCAGTCATAAAACCCTTCTTACTGAGCTTCAAATATACACAGAAGTATATCAAAAAAAGGAACACTTGTTTTAAGTAGAAACTTAATGCTAATGCAAAAGAAAAGAATCTGAACCTTCTAGCTGACGAGTACAATAGGTGTCCATGCAGTAATTCAAAGTAACAACTTTGAATCCTGACACAGTTCAGCGAATATCATTGCCACATCTGTATAAAAATTAAAGTTACTTTTGTGTTAATGCTACCTGCTACACACCTGCACATTAGAAGCATTAAGTATTCTCACACTCCATGTTACTTATTTTCAAATCTTTAGTCACTACTGAGCAAGTTTTTATGTCAAGCATCTGGAGGTTGACATTAAACTTTGCCATGGGTCGCAAAGGTTATCATTCAATACAACTTATTAGTGTATGAGATACTTTTGTCATGTAACCGCTGCATGTTCACCTATGACTCGTCTATCCTGCCGTTTTTTCCTCCCTACGTTCGTCCGTCCGTCCGTCCGTGTACTCACCTAATTGTACTCACCTAATTGTGGTTGCAGGGGTCGAGACTCAGCTCCTGGCCCCGCCTCTTCGCTGTCTGCTACTGGGTCTCTGCTCTCCCTGCTCCATGAGCTTTATCATACCTTGTCTTAAAACTATGTATGGTTCCTGCCTCCACTATATCTTTCTCTAGTCCATTCCACTTCCTGACTACTCTGTGGCTGAAGAAATGTTTCCTGACATCCCTTTGACTCATCTGAGTCTTCAGCTTCCAGTTGTGTCCCCTTGTTTCTGTGTTCCCTCTCTGAAACATCCTGTCACTATCTACCTTGTCAATTCCCCGCAGTATTTTGTATGTCGTTATCATGTCTCCTCTGACCCTTCTTTCCTCCAGTGTTGTTAGTCCTATTTCCCTCAACCTTTCTTCATAAGACAGACCCCTGAGTTGTGGAACTAACCTTGTCGCAAACCTTTGCACTTTCTCTAGTTTCCTTACGTGCTTGACCAGGTGTGGGTTCCAGACTGGTGCTGCATATTCTAGTATGGGCCTGACGTACACGGTATACAGTGTCTTGAACGATTCCTTGTTAAGGTAACGGAACGCTAATCTAAGGTTTGCCAGACGCCCATATGCTGCCGCAGTTATCTGGTTGATGTGTGCCTCCGGAGACGTGCTAGGCGTTATACTCACTCCAAGGTCTTTCTCCTTTGCCGAGGTTTGTAGCCTTTGTCCGCCTAGCTTGTACTCTGTCAGCGGTCTTCTTTGCCCTTCTCCGATCCTCATGACTTTGCATTTGGAGGGATTGAATTCGAGAAGCCAACTGCTAGACCAGATGTCGAGCTTGTCCAGGTCTGTTTGCAGCCCTGCCTGGTCCTCTTCCGATGTGATTCTCCTCATTATTTTCACATCATCCGCGAATAGAGACACTTCTGAGTCTATCCCGTCCGTCATGTCATTTACATATACCAGGAATAACACTGGTCCTAGGACTGACCCCTGCGGTACACCACTCGTCACAGGCGCCCACTGTGATACCTCACCACGCACCATGACCCGTTGTTGCCTCCCTTTGAGGTATTCCCTGATCCATTCCAGTGCCCTTCCTGTTATACCTGCTTGTTCTTCCAACTTTTACTAATCTCATGTGAGGAACTGTGTCGAAGGCCTTCCTGCAGTCCAGGAAAATGCAATCAACCCCCCCTTCTCTCTCTTGCCTTACCTCTGTTACTTTATCATAGAACTCTAGGAGGTTTGTTACACAGGATTTGCCTTCCCGGAATCCATGCTGTCTGGTGTTTATTATCCTGTTCCGCTCAAGGTGTTCCACCATTCTTTTCCTGATGATTTTCTCCAGGACTTTGCACACTATACATGTAAGTGACACCGGTCTATAGTTTAGTGCCTCTTTTCTGTCTCCTTTTTTTTAAAAATGGGGACTACATTGGCCTTCTTCCATACCTCAGGTAGCTGCCCAGTTTCAAGGGATGTGTTGAATATTGTGGTAAGTGGCACACTCAGTATGTGTGTGTGTGTGTGTGTGTGTGTGTGTGTGTGTGTGTGCGCGCTTACCTATTTTTAGTTGCTGGGGTTAATTCTTAGCTCCTGTCCCCCGCCTCTTCTACTACTAGGTCCACTCTCTCACTGCTCTAAGAGCCTTGTCATACCTCCTCTTATACATCACTCTCCATATTGTTTCTGTGTCTGTCTGTCTCTCTGTCTGTCTGTCTGTCTCTCTCTGTCTCTCTCTGTCTCTGTCTCTCTCTCTCTCTCTCTCTCTCTCTCTCTCTCTCTCTCTCTCTCTCTCTCTCTCTCTCTCTCTCTCTCTCTCCCTCTCTCTCTCCCTTCCTCCCTTTTGCTCTCCATCCTATTTTTCTCCCATTCTTGCATCTCCCCTTCTCTTTCCTATCATCTTCCCTCTCTAATTATCATTCTCCCTCCTGACCTCTCATTCCCCTCATTTGCGATCATACTCTTTCCATTTACAAACTTTTCTTCACAAACTTGTCCTAACATCCCACGTCACTCCATTCAAACCACATCATCTGCAATAAAAGAAAATGACTTGCGAATTGCGTGTCAAAGTTTTCCCAAAGGTTTATGTGCGAACACCAACAGCCTGATTGCCAGTCGAAGGTCCGAGCCTCCACATCTGGCGCTAAAGGACCCACACGGGATTAGCGCTTCGTCTAGAATTTCTGCCTATATGGAAAGTGGAAATTTGATCCCGAGAAGCAATTTCTTTTGGGTCAGGAATTTATATTTGTCGAAGTTAGCGTCATTCTGAAACTCCAGAAGATTGACTTTTCTTTACATTCTAATGCGAAACCGACTCTTAATGCGTAGCTAGAGAAATTCTACAAGAATTATGTCGGGTTACCCAAAAGACATTGAGATAGATAAGTAGATAGATAAAAAAGCAGATAGGTAGAAATGCATACAAAAGTAGATAGCTATAGAGGCATAGATATATATCTTCACATAGGAGAAAGAGAGAGAGAGAGAGAGAGAGAGAGAGAGAGAGAGAGAGAGAGAGAGAGAGAGAGAGAGAGAGAGAGAACAGCAAGACGACTCATCTCTCGTCTGGATAGATCAGTCATTTCAGCACAGCCTTTACCACCAGAGGTATGTGGGCGGCCTTACTGTTATGTACAAGGCCGATATTGTCAAAGCACCACACTTGGCTCCACTCCGAGGACAGTGAGAAGTGAGCTTCTACACCACAAGACGGGCAGCCAGCAGCAGCTTCACTCTGACTGTACCCTTCTCCAGAACATCACTTCCTCCGAGATCATTTATTCCCAGGATGACTCGAGTCTGGAACGTGTTCGTACAGCACAATGATATCAACGCAATAAAGTCAGTTGAACAAATGAAATCGCTGGCCCACAGATGACTCCAACTTCATCCCGTCATATATCTGCATGTCTCATAACTATAAAAAGCCTTTGAAATGAGCTGACGTAGGTAACAGCTCTTAGCTTGTAAATAAAGTTAGGGTCGTCCTTAACCTAACCTCGTAAAACCTTGTGTAAAAGCAGAGAGAGAGAGAGAGAGAGAGAGAGAGAGAGAGAGAGAGAGAGAGAGAGAGAGAGAGAGAGAGAGAGAGAGAAAGAGAGAGGAAAGAGAGAGGAGAGAGAGAGAGAAGAGAGAGAGAGAGAGAGAGAGAGAGAGAGAGAGAGAGAGAGAGAGAGAGAGAGAGAGAGAGAGAGAGAAATGGAATATGGAGGAAAAACAATTTAGTTTTAAATTTCAGAAAAACAATTTCACTAATGCATCACCGGCGTGATTACACTGAACATAAAATATAAGACAACTTAGTAAGAGCACCGGTATCCCCGCCTCCACTCCACGCCGTAATTAAACGAGCGGTTGCTTAATGTACAGTAACAAAATTCTGACGGAATTTTTCAGATTTAGAGTACGAGGCTAAGTGTGTGTGGAGGCCGGGTATAGTAGATACATGGTGAAGTTGAAAATGGAGGCTTCATTATAAGCCATTGTTAATTAGGAGGGTTAATAACCCAAGAAAAACCCAAAAAGCTAAAAAATATGGTCTATTCCCATTGGGGTTCTATTTAGGTTCTATCCTACCCTGGGATGTGACCCACAAACAAAAAAAACCAGTCTGATAGCCATTAGGACAAGGAAAAGCTGTAAATGAACATAAACAAAATGCGTGTTAATTGATCAAGTACACAAATAACCCGCATATAGGTCCGACTTGACCATTATTAATGGTCCAAGTCGGACCGAAACGTAGTCATAAGCTTTTCCCTCTCTCCTATCTGTGGGTTAGTTGTGTATTGTTCCAGTGACGGTATTGTTCCAGTGACGGTATTGTTCTTTGTTCACCAAGTAGTTCCTTGTGTTCAACTACAGCGGATGCAAGGTCACGAAAATTAGAGAATGGGTAAGATGAGAGAAAGTTGAATCAAGTCTCTGGGATCAGAAGCTACAAACCCTACGGGAGAGCATAACGCCGAGTACATCGCCAGAAGCACAACACAGCCGAATAACCTCTGTAGCGAGTGTTCCTTTAAGGAATTTTAAAAATAATTATTCACGTCTCTGTACACGATATACATTAGGTCTGTTAAGAAACTGGAGAACGAGCTTTATTTTGCAACGAGATTCGTCCCAGAGATACAAAAAAAATTATATGTTGACATTAGAGGACAGAAGAACCACTTTATCAAGTCGTGTTCATAGGGTTTCATAAGGTGGAAATGAATAGACTGTTCAAGGAGAGAGACTTGTACACGCGAAGCACAAGCAGTAACCTGTTTTAAGAGTCTTTCTACTCCTCCAGCTCAGCCTCGAGCTCAGCTTCTGTGTAGTTTGCCTGCTCAACTAGACTGTTGCTTTTGGCAACCTGCTAACCCACATTATCCCTCACAGTCTTGTTAGTCTGTAACCTAGCAGACGTAGCGATCCATTTTTTTTTCTTGAAGACATTTACATTTGTTCTGGCAACATTTCTGATAGCTACACTGGCCCTTGGGTTTAGGCCTCACCTGCTATGGGTTCAAACCCCACCCGTTCCGTGATTTAACTGCTGGTAGTGTGTTAAATAATCAAAGCTAACTGATGTTGATATAGTTTTTGTATTGCGCCCGCGTGTCCTCTGCTTTTCACTGGGTTAATTCTACTCTTCCTCTTACATCACTAACTCTAACATGTTATGACAGTGTGTAGACTTATGTCTAGGCTCTCGACCCTCCAGTCCCTTACACTTATGTATTATTATGTATCTCTCCCTCGCCTGCTCCAAGGAGTACAAGTATAGAACTACGAGGCGTTCCCACTAGCATAAATGTTATATTAGCTCTACACAGATAGTAAACAATCTTTGCATCTCTTCTAGCTCTGATATCTCTGTCTTGAGTGGAGTCGCTAATTCTTAACAGTTCTCCAAGCGAGAGAGCCCAAGTGATTTGAACAGTCCCACCATTGGAACTATTTTTCCCTGTTTCTATTTGTTAGAAGACATGTGAGTTACGAGGCTGCTAAGAAGTATTTATTCAGCCTCAAGAAGGATAGGAAGTGGAATGACCTGGACAAGGAATTAGTGAAGGCAGACTCCATTCATAGTTCTAAGAATAAGTAATACAAGGCCCAGTAGGAAAGAGTGGAGTAAATCCGACAAACTGGAAGTTAAGATGTGGGGGCCATGACTTGAGACTTGACCCACCTTCAGTCATAAAAAGGTGAGTACACATATACGCACCAACACGGACGCACGGGCGCAAGCACGTACACACACACAGACACACATATACACTCAAACACATGAAAATCCACATATATACAAAGAGATATACATGAACACACACACACACACACACACACACACACACACACACACGAGCAAATATTAAAAATATTTCAGAGAATATATTTCCCCAAAAGAAAGAGTACTTGGTGTGGTAGACAGAGAGGTGGTGTGATAGACAGTGGGGTGGTGTGGTAGACTGTGGGATGGAGTGGTGTGGTAGACAGAGGTGGTGTGGTAGACAGTGGTGGTGTGGTAGACAGTGGGGTGGTGTGGTAGACTGTGGGATGGGGTGGTGTGGTAGACAGAGGTGGTGTGGTAGACAGTGGTGGTGTGGTAAACAGAAAGGTGGTGTGATAGAGGGGGTGGTGTAATAGAGAGGTAGTGTGATAGACAGAATGGTTAAATATAAGTTAATAATAATTTTCATAAGTGACAATTATCTAATTAAAGGTGTAAGCGGATAAGTAATCGGATAATACATATAAAGTCATGGGCCGGGAGCTGGATAATTAACGTCGTCTCAGGTTGCGCGGCTTGAATCCTCTTGGTGAACTGTTGTTAGGGATTTATTTTTATCCCAGGGATTACCTTTATCGGCATTGGCTTGTGATTACCTTTGTCTGTTTGACCTGGGATGCCCTTTGTCTGTTTGACCTGGGATGCCCTTTGTCTGTTTGACCTGGGATGCCCTTTGTCTGGTCTGACTTGGCATTACCTTTCCCAGATGTGACGTGGTATTTATATTTGTCCTGATCTGGGATAGTCATCTTCTAACTGCCTTCAACTGCTAGTGGTGCATGGGGTCAACTGCTAGTGGTGCATGGGGTCAACTGCTAGTGGTGCATGGGGTCAACTGCTAGTGGTGCATGGGGTCAACTGCTAGTGGTGCATGGGGTCAACTGCTAGTGGTGCATGGGGTCAACTGCTAGTGCATGGTAGGTCAACTGCTAGTGCATGGGGTCAACTGCTAGTGGTGCATGGGGTCAACTGCTAGTGCATGTAATAAACTGCTAGTGGTGCGTGGGGTCACCTGCTAGTGCATGGGGTCAACTGCTAGTGGTGCATGGGGTCACCTGCTAGTACATGGGGTCAACTGCTAGTGCATGGGATCATCTGTTAGTGCATGTGATAAAACTGCTAATGCATGGGATCAACTGCTAGTGCATGGGAAAAAAACTACTAGTGCATGGGATCAACTGTTAGTGCATGGGATCAACTGCTAATGCATGGGATCAACTGCTAGTGCATGGGGTCAACTGCTAGTTCATGGGATCAACTTCTAGTGCATGGGATCAACTGCTAGTGCATGGGATCAACTGCTAGTGCATGGGATCAACTGTTAGTGCATGGGATCAACTGTTAGTGCATGGGATCAACTGCTAATGCATGGGATCAACTGCTAGGGCATGGGATCAACTGCTAGTGCATGGGATCAACTGTTATGCATGGGATCAACTGCTAGTGCATGGGATCAACTGCTAGTGCATGGGATCAACTGTTAGTGCATGGGATCAACTGCTAATGCATGGGATCAACTGCTAGTGCATGGGATCAACTGTTAGTGCATGGGATCAACTGCTAATGCATGGGATCAACTGCTAGGGCATGGGGTCAACTGCTAGTGCATGGGATCAACTGCTAGTGCATGGGATCAACTGCTAGTTCATGGGATCAACTGCTAGTGCATGGGAAAAAAACTACTAGTGCATGGGATCAACTGTTAGTGCATGGGATCAACTGCTAATGCATGGGATCAACTGCTAGTGCATGGGGTCAACTGCTAGTTCATGGGATCAACTTCTAGTGCATGGGATCAACTGCTAGTGTATGGGATCAACTGCTAGTGCATGGGATCAACTGTTAGTGCATGGGATCAACTGTTAGTGCATGGGATCAACTGCTAATGCATGGGATCAACTGCTAGGGCATGGGATCAACTGCTAGTGCATGGGATCAACTGTTAGTGCATGGGATCAACTGCTAGTGCATGGGATCAACTGCTAGTGCATGGGATCAACTGTTAGTGCATGGGATCAACTGCTAATGCATGGGATCAACTGCTAGTGCATGGGATCAACTGTTAGTGCATGGGATCAACTGCTAATGCATGGGATCAACTGCTAGGGCATGGGGTCAACTGCTAGTGCATGGGATCAACTGCTAGTGCATGGGATCAACTGCTAGTTCATGGGATCAACTGCTAGTGCATGGGATCAACTGCTAGTGCATGGGATCAACTGTTAGTGCATGGGATCAACTGCTAGTGCATGGGATCAACTGCTAGTGCATGGGATCAACTGCTAGTGCATGGGATCAACTGCTAGTGCATGGGATCAACTGCTAGTGCATGGAATAAAACTCCTGCTTCTAACCGAAATTAATTTTACGTATTGCAGTCCCATATTTTCTTCACTTCTTTCTACCTGGGATTGTCTTTAATTTCCGTTATCTGTGATTATCTTTAACTTCTCTTCCTTCTGATTACCCATAATTGGTGGCACCTGGTGCCTGGGATTATCTTTCCCCTGCTGCTTCATGAGATTATTTTTCACTGTTGCTTCCTGATATTATATTTGCCTACAGCTGTATGTGATTATCTTTACTTGCTGCTTTCTGGGATTATCTTTACCTGGTCCTACCTGAGATTATACTTCACGTAAGACCAAAGTGTCAGTTTGGAGAGAAAATTGGCTACTTTGTCAGGAGTGCTCTACTTTGTCTGAACTAAGTGCTCTACTTTGTCAGAACTAAGTGCTCTACTCTGTCAGAACTAAGTGCTCTACTTTGCCAAAACTAAGATCTCTACTCTGTCAGAACTAAGTGCTTTACTTTGTCAAAACTAAGTGCTCTACTTTGTCAGAACTAAGTACTCTACTTTGTCAGAACTAAGTGCTCTACTTTGTCAGAACTAAGTGCTCTACTTTGTCAAAACTAAGTGCTCTACTTTGTCAGAACTAAGTACTCTACTTCGTCAGAACTAAGTGCTCTACTTTGTCAGAACTAAGTGCTCTACTTTGTCAGAACTAAGTGCTCTACTTTGCCAGAACTAAGTTTTCAACTTTGTCAGAACTAAGTGTTCTACTTTGTCAGAACTAAGTGCTCTACTTCGTCACAACTAAGTGCTCTACGGGAGAATAAGTTAGAAATATCGCTTAGTGATGTTCATCCTCTTTCAGAACTTCACCTGAGAAGTTTCAAGAAGAAATAAAATGTATTTGTGAGCAAACATCAAACATCGACTCCCAACAGCTCAGCCGGATCAAGAATGTGTCGAGTCTTCTGCATTTCAGTGAAGTCGGAGATTTTCCAGGATGTGAAAATGTTCCATAAAGAACAAAATTGGTACAATACTGTGACCTAAACAATTCACAAATAACCTACACACAGGAGAGAGAGAAACTTACGACTACGTTTCGGCCCTGACCCTGTCCACCCTCATCTTTATATACTGGCTCTCTCACTCCTTTGAATTACTGTGACTTTGTAAATGATTCAAGTCGGACCGAAACGTCGTCCGAGGCTTCTTTCTCCTATTGTGCGGGTTGTGTAAAATGTTCTGTATCTCCAGAAGAGTTAAGAGCAAAGTCAACATTTTGTTCCAAAACACTGAGTTCTGCTCATGGATATTGTAAGCTCCTTCAGACTCGGGAAAATAGAAGAGCCGCTTGCTCCTTTGCAGGACAATATGGTATACTTCTGTGAACAAGAATTTTCAGGCCAAGAGTCAATCAGATCAAAATCAAGGAACCGCCAGGATCCGCGCCATGAACTATCTTTTTATTCTGCTCATCTTCATAATTCCAAAATTCGAGGAATTCACAAACAAAATGAAGCAGCATCTTTGGAGGTGCTGAAAAAAATTCTGGTTTTATCTGTCACATATCAGTTATTACAATAAAGTGCAGTGTAGTATTTTTTAAGTAATATTACGTGGTTTTCATTTGTCTGAGTTACAAGTTACTGAAATTAATTCTATTTGGTGATTAAAATTGATCGACATTAAATCAAAACTCAAAAGAACTCACACAGAAAATAGAGTCATGTTAGCCACAAAATTCTGAAATTTTTCACTTTCCAAACTTTTTTTAATAAAGTCACAGTTTCATTTTTATGTTTTGATCTTACATTAAAATTAATTCAAAGAAGTTTAATCTAATAAACGAATAAGTATATAAGTAAAAGGCAATTGAGGCTTTGAAAAGATTATATATAACGTTAAAATTAAGAGGGTAAGGAGAAGCTGGACTTAAGGAACAAAATGTAACTGTATTATAAACGACAGAAGAACCATTAGAAACATGATAATGACATACAAAATACTTAAGTAAAAGGACACATGTGTAACTAATGCGGCATTTTATTGTGGCAACGTTTCGCTCTCCAGGAACTTTGTCAAGCCGTTACAAACAATACATGGACACTGAGGGTATATATAGGCTTAGAGTGAGGTGCAAGGCGTAATATATACTAGTAGTAGTAGTTGTTGTTGTTGTACTTGTGGTGGTGGTAATAGTTGTAGTACTTTTGGTAGTAGTAATAGTAATTGTGGTAGAAACAATCACATTGCAACAGTAGCAGCAGCAATGTGATTGCAGTGTTTACTGTTTTGAGGAGGATTCTTGCAAATACTTGACGAGCTTGATAATGTGGTCGGGAAAAACTGTTTGTGAAGCGGAGGACGGGCACTAGAGCGGAGGACGGGCACTAGAGCGGAGGACGGGCACTAGAGCGGAGGACGGGCACTAGAGCGGAGGACGGGCACAGGCGAGGACGAGGCACAAAGCGGAGGACCAGGCTCAAGAGCGAGGACGAGAGCACTGGAGCGGAGGACAGGGCAATGGAAGCGGAGGACCAGCATTCACGAGGCACTAGAGCGGAGGACGGGCACTAGAGCGGAGGACGGGCACAAGAGCGGAGGACGGGCACAAGAGCGGAGGACGGGCACTAGAGCGGAGGACGGGCACTAGAGCGGAGGACGGGCACTAGAGCGGAGGACGGGCACTAAGAGCGGAGGACGGGCACAAGAGCGGAGGACAGGCACTAAGAGCAGAGGACGGGCACAAGAGCGGAGGACGGCACAAGAGCGGAGGACGGGCACAAGAGCAGAGGACGGGCACAAGAGCGGAGGACGGGCACTAAGAGCGGAGGACGGGCACTAGAGCGGAGGACGGGCACAGAGCGGAGGAGGACAGAGCGAACCTAGAGGCGGAGGACAGGGCACTAGAGCGGAGGACGGGCACTAAGAGCGGAGGACGGGCACAGAGCGGAGGACGGGCACAAGAGCGGAAGGACGGGCACTAGAGCGGAGGACGGGCACTAGAGCGGAGGACGGCACAAGAGCGGAGGACGGGCACTAGGCGGAGAGACAGACGGAGGACGGCACTAGAGCGGAGGACGGGCACAGAGCGGAGGACGGGCACAGAGAGAGCAGAGAGGACGGGCACAAGAGCGGAGGACGAGCACAGAGCGGAGGACAGGCACAGAGCGGAGGACGGCACAGAGCGAGGACGGGCACAAGAGCGGAGGACGGGCACAAGAGCGGAGGACGGGCACTAAGCGAGGACGGCACAGAGCGGAGGACGGCACTAGAGCGGAGGACGGGCACAAGAGCGGAGGACGGGCACTAGAGCGGAGGACGGGCACAAGAGCGGAGGACGGCACAAGAGCGGAGGACGGGCACAAGAGCGGAGGACGGCACAGAGCGAGGACGGGCACTAGAGCGGAGGACGGGCACAAGAGCGGAGGACGGGCACAGAGCGGAGGACGGGCACAGAGCGGAGGACGGGCACAAGAGCGGAGGACGGGCACTAGAGAGCGGAGGACAGGCACTAGAGCGGAGGACGGGCACAAGAGCGGAGGACGGGCACTAGAGCGGAGGACGGGCACAAGAGCGGAGGACGGGCACTAGAGCGGAGGACGGGCACTAGAGCGGAGGACGGGCACAAGAGCGGAGGACGGGCACAAGAGCGGAGGACGGGCACAAGAGCGGAGGACGGGCACAAGAGCGGAGGACGGGCACTAGAGCGGAGGACGGGCACTAGAGCGGAGGACGGGCACAAGAAGGACGGAGGACAGGCACAAGAGCGGAGGACAGGCACTAGAGCGGAGGACGGCACTAGAGCGGAGGACGGGCACAAGAGCGGAGGACGGGCACAAGAGCGGAGGACGGGCACAAGAGCGGAGGACGGGCACAAGAGCGGAGGACGGGCACAAGAGCGGAGGACGGGCACAAGAGCGGAGGACGGGCACAAGAGCGGAGGACGGGCACAAGAGCGGAGGACGGGCACAAGAGCGGAGGACGGCACAAGAGCGGAGGACGGGCACAAGAGCGGAGAGACAGGCACAAGAGCGGAGGACGGCACAAGAGCGGAGGACGGCACAAGAGCGGAGGACGGCACAAGAGCGGAGGACGGCACAAGAGCGGAGGACGGGCACAAGAGCGGAGGACGGCACAAGAGCGGAGGACGGGCACAAGAGCGGAGGACGGCACAAGAGCGGAGGACAGGCACTAGAGCGGAGGACGGCACAAGAGCGGAGGACAGGCACAAGAGACGGCAGACGGACGGCACAAGAGCGGAGGACGGCACAAGAGCGGAGGACGGCACAAGAGCGGAGGACAGGCACAAGAGCGGAGGACAGGCACAAGAGCGGAGGACGGCACAAGAGCGGAGGACGGGCACAAGAGCGGAGGACGACAAGAGCGGAGGACGGCACAAGAGCGGAGGACGGCACAAGAGCGGAGGACGAGGCACAAGAGGAGGCGGGCCAAAGCGAGGACAGGCACTAGAGCAGGACGGCACAAAGCGGAGGACAGGCACAAGAGCAGAGGCACAGACGGAGGACGGCACAAAGCGAGGACGGCACAAGAGCGGAGGACGGCACAAGAGCGGAGGACGGGCACAAGAGCGGAAGGAAACAGAGCACAAAGGAGGACCGGGGGAGGACGCACAAGAGCGGAGGCACAAGAGCGGAGGACGGCACTAGAGCGGAGGACGGGCACAAGAGCGAGGACGGGACAGACGGAGGACGAGCAGAGCGGAGGACAGGCACAAGAGCGGAGGACGGGCACAAGAGCGGAGGACGGGCACAAGAGCGGAGGACGGCACAAGAGCGGAGGACGGGCACAAGAGCGGAGGACGGCACAAGAGCGGAGGACAGGCACAAGAGCGGAGAGACGGCACAAGAGCGGAGGACGGGCACAAGAGCGGAGGACGGGCACAAGAGCGAGGACGGCACAAGAGCGGAGACGGGCACAAGAGAGGACGAGCACAAGAGCGGAGGACAGGCACAAGAGCGGAGGACGGCACAAGAGCGGAGGACGGGCACAAGAGCGGAGGACGGGCACAAGAGCGGAGGAACGGCACAAGAGCGGAGGACGGGCACAAGAGCGGAGGACGGCACAAGAGCGGAGGACGGGCACAAGAGCGGAGGACGGGCACAAGAGCGGAGGACGGCACAAGAGCGGAGGACGGCACAAGAGCGGAGGACGGGCACAAGAGCGGAGGACGGCACAAGAGCGGAGGACAGGCACAAGAGCGGAGGACGAGCACAAGAGCGGAGGACGGGCACAAGAGCGGAGGACGGCACAAGAGCGGAGGACGGGCACAAGAGCGGAGGACGGGCACAAGAGCGGAGGACGGGCACAAGAGCAGAGGACGGGCACAAGAGCGGAGGACGGGCACAAGAGCGGAGGACGAGCACAAGAGCGGAGGACGGGCACAAGAGCGGAGGACGGGCACAAGAGCGGAGGACGGGCACAAGAGCGGAGGACGGGCACAAGAGCGGAGAACGGGCACAAGAGAGGAGAACGGGCACAAGAGCGGAGGACGGGCACAAGAGCGGAGGACGGGCACAAGAGCGGAGGACGGGCACAAGAGCGGAGGACGGCACAAGAGCGGAGGACGGCACAAGAGCGGAGGACGGGCACAAGAGCGGAGGACGGGCACAAGAGCGGAGGACGGGCACAAGAGCGGAGGACGGGCACAAGAGCGGAGGACGGGCACAAGAGCGGAGGACGGGCACAAGTCCCAGGTATGTCAGAAAGCATAAATTTATTCAGTCAAAAGGTGGTTTGAAAGTGGAATAACCTGTACTAGGAAGTAGTGAAGGAAAGCTCCATACATAGCTTTAAGAATAGGTATGGCAGGGGTAAATTCGACAAGCGGCATGTTATTGAACAGGGCCAGGAGCTGCGACTCGAGTCCTGCAACCACAATTCGTGAGTGCAAATATATTAGTACACGTAGCTCTTATTCGCTAGGAGAGAAACATTGCCATTTTTCTCTAAGTATTTTTTAACGAACTTTAATTTATCCTGTCTTAAAAAAAGCCTCCAAAATTTCCTGGAAGAAGAAAGTTGAAACAACAGGTTTATTGCACCTTTTAAATAATAAAGTTCACAGAAATGAGTACACCGTAGATAGCATTCGCTAATTTCACACACACACAAAAGAAAAATTTAGGTTAATATTTTTATAGTGTTCATGATGGCTTATTACGTTCCCATCTGGACAGGTGGTAGTTTATATAACCTGTTGGGAGCCTGGGAGGGGTGGGTGTCCGTGTGGGGCCGGGTAAGACGGTCCGTGTGGCGTCCGTGGAAGGTGTTCACCCTGACGGTGACTGCAGAAACCAGTTCCTTATCGGCGCTCCGACACTAAACACCTGATTATCTTGACGGACTGAAGTCGGCGAAAGGAGTAAGAGGGAATAGTCGAGGCAGCAACGAAATGGAGGGAGATAGTGGGGCTAGATGAATGTTGGAAGAAGCCTGACCTCAATTGTAGGCAAATTACTTGAGTCAATTATAGCTGATATTATTAGAAGCCATCTAGATAACCATAATTTGATTAATGATACCCAGCATGGATTCACGAGGGGCCGTTCCTGCCTAACTAATTTATTAACCTTCTTCAGTAAAGCTTTTGAGGCTGTTGATCACGATAAAGAATTCGATATTGTTTATTTAGACTTTAGTAAGGCTTTTGATAGAGTACCGCACCAGAGACTGTTAAAGAAAGTGGCAGCTCATGGCATTGGGGGAAAAGTGCTGTCATGGATCGAGTCATGGCTCACCAATAGGAAGCAGAGAGTGTGCATAAATGGGGTTAAATCCGAATGGGGACTTGTAACAAGTGGTGTTCCACAGGGATCAGTCTTAGGCCCATTGTTATTTATAATATATATCAATGACCTTGATGAGGGAATTACTAGTGATATGAGCAAATTCGCCGACGACACGAAGATAGGTAGAATAATTGATTCAAACATAGATGTCATAGAACTTCAGGAAGATTTAGACAAACTTATTCGTGGTCAGAAAAGTGGCAGATAACATAAGAACATAAGAAAGGAGGAACACTACAGCAGGCCTGTTGGCCCATACTAGGCAGGTCCTTCACAATCCATCCCACTAACAGAAAATTGCCCAACCTAATTTTCAATTCTACCCAAGAAATAAGCTTTGAAGATTCTATTAACTCAAGTTCGAGTCATAAGAACATAAGAACATAAGAAAGGAGGAACACTGCAGCAGGCCTGTTGGCCCATACTAGGCAGGTCCTTCACAATCCATCCCACTAACAGAATATTTGCTCAACCCAATTTTCAAAGATACCCAAGAAATAAGCTTTGACAATTCTACCCACTCATGCGCGAGTCCCACTCAAATCCAACCCCTCTCACTCATGAATTTATCCAACCTAAATTTGAAACTACCCAAGGTCCTAGCTTCAATAACCCTACTAGGCAGACTGTTCCACTCATCAACTACCCTATTTCCAAACCAATACTTTCCTATATCCTTTCTAAATCTAAACTTATCTAACTTGAATCCATTATTGCGGGTTCTCTCTTGGAGAGATATCCTCAGACCTTATTTATATCCCTTTGTTAATACCCATTTTCCACTTGTTACCTCGATCATGTCTCCCTCATTCTACGTCTTACAAGTGAATGTAATTTTAGGGTCTTCAATCTTTCTTCGTAAGGAAGATTTCTAATGCTATGTATTAATTTAGTCATTCTACGCTGAATGTTTTCTAACGAATTTATGTCCATTCTGTAGATGCAGTTAATGTAGATAAATGCAAGGTTCTGAAGCTCGGGAGTGTCCATAACCCAAGCACTTATAAGTTAAATAACGTAGAACTTAGCCATACAGATTGCGAGAAGGACTTGGGGTGATGGTAAGTAGCAACCTTAAACCAAGACAGCAATGCCTAAGCGTACGTAATAAGGCAAATAGATTACTGGGATTTATATCAAGAAGTGTTAGCAACAGAAGTCAAGAGGTTATATTACAGCTTTATACATCATTAGTAAGGCCTCACCTAGATTACGCAGCTCAGTTCTGGTCTCCATATTACAGAATGGACATAAATTCGTTAGAAAACATTCAGCGTAGAATGACTAAATTAATACATAGCATTAGAAATCTTCCTTACGAAGAAAGATTGAAGACCCTAAAATTACATTCATAAGAACATAAGAACATAAGAAGGAGGAACACTGCAGCAGGCCTTTTGGCCCATACTAGGCAGGTCCTTCTAATCCGTCCCACTAACAGAATATTTGCTCAACCCAATTTTCAATGCCCAAGAAATAATCTTTGACAATTCTACCCACTCATGCGCGAGTCCCACTCAAATCCAACCCCTCTCACTCATGAATTTATCCAACCTAAATTTGAAACTACCCAAGGTCCTAGCTTCAATAACCTACTAGGCAGACTGTTCCACTCATCAACTACCCTATTTCCAAACCAATACTTTCCTATATCCTTTCTAAATCTAAACTTATCTAACTTGAATCCATTATTGCGGGTTCTCTCTGGAGAGATATCCTCAAGACCTTATTTATATCGCCTTTGTAATACCCATTTTCCACTTGTATACCTGATCATCCCCTCATTCTACGTCTTACAAGTGAATGTAATTTTAGGGTCTTCAATCTTTCTTCGTAAGGAAGATTTCTAATGCTATATATTAATTTAGTCATTCACGCTGAATGTTTTCTAACGAATTTATGTCCATTCTGTAATATGGAGACCAGAACTGAGCTGCGTAATCTAGGTGAGGCCTTACTAATGATGTATAAAGCTGTAATATAACCTCTGGACTTCTGTTGCTAACACTTCTTGATATAAATCCCAGTAATCTATTTGCCTTATTACGTACGCTAGGCATTGCTGTCTTGGTTTAAGGTTGCTGCTTACCATCACCCCCAAGTCCTTCTCCAATCTGTATGGCTAAGTTCTACGTTATTTAACTTATAAGTGCTTGGGTTATGGACACTCCCGAGCTTCAGAACCTTGCATTTATCTACATTGAACTGCATCGCACTTTTCTGACCACGAATTAAGTTTGTCTAAATTTTCCCCAAGTTCTGACATCTATGTTTGAATCAATTATCCTACCTATCTTCGTGTCGTCGGCGAATTTGCTCATATCACTAGTAATTCCCTCATCAAGGTCATTGATATATATTATAAATAACAATGGGCCTAAGACTGATCCCTGTGGAACACCACTTGTTACAAGTCCCCATTCGGATTTAACCCCATTTATGCACACTCTCTGCTTCCTATTGGTGAGCCATGACTCGATCCATGACAGCACTTTTCCCCCAATGCCATGAGCTGCCACTTTCTTTAACAGTCTCTGGTGCGGTACTCTATCAAAAGCCTTACTAAAGTCTAAATAAACAATATCGAATTCTTTATCGTGATCAACAACCTCAAAAGCTTTACTGAAGAAGTTAATAAATTAGATAGGCAGGAACGGCCCTCGTGAATCCATGCTGGGTATCATTAATCAAATTATGGTTATCTAGATGGCTTCTAATAATATCAGCTATAATTGACTCTAGTAATTTGCCTACAATTGAGGTCAGGCTTATTGGGCGGTAGTTTGACGGTAGTGACTTGTCCCTACTTTAAAAATAGGAATTACATTAGCCATCTTCCACATATCAGACACTACACCTGTTTGAAGAGATAAATTAAAAATGTTAGATATTGGTTCACAGAGTTCCATTTGCATTCTAAGAACCCTTGCAAAAAGCTCATCAGGACCCGGCGATTTATTTTGTTTCAGTCGGTCAGCTGTTTCATAATCATTTCATGTGACTGTGATATTACATAATTTATCTTCTTCTGGGCCTCTGTAAAAATTAATTACTGGGATATTATTAATGTCTTCCTGTGTGAAAACTGAGAGAAAATAATTATTAAAAATAGAGCACATATCGTTCTCCTTGTCAGTAAGATGCCCAAAGTTATTTTTAGGGGACCTATCTTATCCCTAACTTTTGTTCTATAAACCTGGAAAAAACTTTTGGTTGTTTTTGAATCCCTAGCAACTTTAATTTCATAGTCCGTTTAGCTTTTCTTATTCCCTTTTAACGTCCCTCTTAATGTCAGTATACTGTTTATAAGATGATCCTCACTTGTAAAACGTAGAATGAGGAAGACATGATCAGGTATACAAGTGGAAAATGGGTATAAACAAAGGGATATAAATAAGGTCTTGAGGATATCTCTCATAAGAGAACCCCAATAATGGATTCAATTAGATAAGTTTAGATTTAGAAAGGTATAGGAAAGTATTGGTTTGGAAATAGGGTAGTTATGAGTGGAACAGTCTGCCTAGTAGGGTTATTGAAACTAGGACCTTGGGTAGTTTCAAATTAGGTTGGATAAATTCATGAGTGAGACATAAATTCGTTAGAAAACATGGACATAAATTCGTTAGAAAATTTTGGACATAAATTCGTTAGAAAACATTCAGCGTAGAATGACTAAATTAATACATAGCATTAGAAATCTTCCTTACGAAGAAAGATTGAAGACCCTAAAATTACATTCCCTTTTAAGACGTGAATGAGGGAGACATGATCGAGGTATACAAGTGGAAAATGGAGTGATAACAAAGGGATATAAATAAGGTCTTGAGGATTCTCAGAGAGGACCCAATAATGGATTCAAGTTAGATAAGTTTAGATTTAGAAAGGATATAGGAAAGTATTGGTTTGAAATGGAGTTGATAGTGGACAGTCTTTTCCTAGTAGGGTTATTGAAGCTAGGACCTTGGGTAGTTTCAAAAATTTTGGTTGGATAAATTCATAGTGAGAGGGTTAATTTTATGGACTCCTTTATGATGGTATATAAAGCTTATTTTTGGGTAGCATTGAAAATTGGGTTGACAAATATTCTGTTTTTGGGACGGATTGTGAAGGACCTGCCCAGTTGGGGGGCCTGCCCAGTGTTCCTCCTTTCTTATGTTCTTATGTTTTTTGAGAGGGTTGGATTTGGTGGGGCTCCGCAGGTGGGTAGGGTTTTCAAAACTTATTTCTTGGGGGGGCATTTAAATTTGGGGTTTAGCAAACATTTCTGTTAGTGGGACGTTGTGAAGGACCTGCCTGGTTTTGGGCCAGCGGGGCCCGCTGCAGTGTTCTTCCTTTCTTTTTCTTATGTTCTTATTGGGGTTTAGCAAATATTCTGTTAGTGGGGCCCAGTTGAAGGACCTGCCTAGTATGGGGCCCAAAAGGCCTGCTGCAGTGCCTCCCTCCCATGTTCTTATGTTCTTAGAAGAAGTATGGATAAAAGTAGACGAAGGATGCTGTGTTGAAAATTTTATAAAATACCAACAAGTTGATTAAGACACATTTGCAACAGTTGGTATACTTATTGTTGAAACGTTTCGTCTACAGGCAGGCTTCTTCCCGGGCCATTTATGAACATAAGTACATAAAAACCCAAAGAAAGGAGGGAACACTGAAACAGGCCTTTCCATACAAAGGCGGTCCTTCACATTCCATCCACTAACAGAATTTTGTTCAACCTAATTTTCAATGCTACAAAAATGGTTTTGAAAATTTTTTTTACTCATGGGGAATTCCACTCCCCCAACCCCTCCTTCATGAATAAAAAACCTCTGTGTGGGCGGAAACGTTTCAGCTAAGATTCTAACGGGAAACACATGTGTCTTAATCATCAAAAAGGGGGTTTAAAGGGGAAAAACGTTTATCAGAGACCTGGCGACACAAGACAATCACCCTTATAATCTTCTCTCCCCCCCCTCCTCCCCCCAACACCCCCTCTCTGCCATTTTTTTTAGTTCTGTCTCCCCCCCACGCTTTGTCAGTATTAAGCAACCCCCCTTTAACAGTTAACCCACAGTGCTGCTGGATGATTAAACTACCGGGTAACCTCAACTCTGCTAGGGAACCCAAAGATCTGATTGGTAACTCACAAAAATAAGGTAACCCATTTATGTTGGGTAATCTACGGGAAGCAAATTGGGTCCCCTGTTCAAGATAACCCAAAATCACTGTTGGGGAACCCACAGCACCGAAAAATAAACCACAGAACAAAAGTACCCCACGCCCTTTGGTCCCTAGCACTATTGGTGGGAAACCCAAAAGTTGCTAGAGAACCACATTTAGGTAAATACATCACTGCGGGAAACCCACAGAACACTTACGTAATTCATGGCACATTTAAAGTGCAAAAACATTACCTGATAATCCACAACCCGACTAGGGTAACCACAAAAATTTGGGAAAATTGCATAATACTGTTAGGAATAGTGACACAGCTAGGTAAACCACGACCTGCTAGGTAAGCCACGACAGTGCTGGTAAACCACGACACTAAAAGGCAAACCACAGCTTTTACTAGGTAAAGCCACTGCCCTTTCTAGGATAATCACAGCACTGAAAGATGGGGTATCTAACTGATGGGTGTTGTAACATACAGCCTTACTAGGGGGTGTAAATAATATTGCTAGGAGTGCAACACGACTAAGGGGGTTCAACACTGCTGGGTGGTGAAAAACAACACTAGGTGGGTTTCAACATCAGCACTCTAGATAGTAACACGGCCGTTTTGGTGGCGTAACACAAAATTCTCAGGATTTGTAATCCAGCATTGCCTGGTGTAACACAGCACTACAAGATGGTGTTAGGCACAACACTGCTACATAATGCAACACAACACTGCTACATAATGCACACAACACTGCCCAATACAGTATAACTTACAACACTGCTAAGTGTTTTCCTTATATAATACTGCTACGTGGCGTAATAACGATAGGTACTGTGTTGCAACACTTCCAAGTGTTTAACACTTCCCGGGGTTCACACAACAATGTTTTCCCGGTGATACAAGGGGAAAACCCGCTAAATGGTGGCACTCAAAAATGGCTATGCAATATAACACACTATGCTACTGCCCGGGGGGATTATCATAGCACTGTGAGGTGAGGTAATGGGGCATTTGCATCATGCAATCCTCAACAGCATTGCTAGGGCCCCTCGCCTTCAACATTATTAGATATTGCAACACTGAACATTGCTAGATTGCGTATGGCTCAACAATGCTGGATTAGTGGCCCCCAGCATTGCTGGATCATGGACCCTCAGCATTGCTGGATCATGTGACCCTCAACAATCTGGATCATGTGACCCTCCCCGCTTTCTGGATCATGTGACCCTCCCGGGGATTGCTGGATCATGTGACCCTCAGCAATGCTGGATCATGTGACCCTCAGCATTGCTGGATCCCTGTGACCCTCAGCATTTGCTAGATCATGTGACCCTCCCCATTGCCGGATCGTGTGACCCTCAGCATTGCGGATCATGTGACCCCCAGCATTGCTGGATCAGGACCCTCAGCATTTGGATCAGCTGACCCCCAGCATTGCCGGTCATGTGACCCTCCCAATTTCCGGGTCATGTGACCCCTCGGGATTGCCGGGTCATGTGACCCCCAAGCTTGCTGGATCATGTGGAAAACCCCCAGCAATGCTGGATCATGTGACCTCAGCAATGCTGGATCATGTGACCCTCAGCATTGCTGGATCATGTGACCCTCCCAGCAGTGTGGATCATGTGACCCTCAGCATTGCTGGATCCATGTGACCCTCATGTTGCTGGATCATCTTGACCCTTAGCATTGCTGGATCATATGATGCTGGAACTCCTGAATCTTGTAAACTATGCGAATCTAAGTTTTGAGTTTAGTCGCTTAAGTTAATGATGGAGAATGGAAATATCGGGTTCAGATTGATAAGGTATCTGAAAACTGAGACGGTATTACTTTACTAACAGTAGATGGAATTTCAAGATGATATGGTCATGGAAGTAGATTACGACGATTGAAAAACTATGTGAAGTTTCTATACAACGTACATTATATGACTGACGTGGAGCTCAAAGTGAAACATTCGAGCGGTGGTGGCTGCAGTCAAAGTTAATAATCGCTATCATGCAGATCCATTTAGGATAAGCCGTTCTCCAGAGTTGCTTGTAATCGTATCATTATGATTTCTCCAGTGTTTGATTATGCGTGTACCAGTGTCATGTTTTTACAAAGGCACAAGCAACCGCCGGACCACACCTCTACTCCAACCTGAAATTGTATGATGAATTGTTTAAACTAAATATTTGTTCTCTATGATGGAAAAAATGTGCATTTTTAAACTGATCTCTAATTATAGTTAGACTCAATTTTTGTAGAATATATAAGGAAGTTATGATAATGGACGGAAGTTTAATATTTATTTTATATTTACTCCGGCCACATCACTGTGTGGCCGGTATATTTTGTCCAGAATACTTGTACAGTGAGTTTTTGTGAAAACATGGACATCTATGATGTATTGATATTCTGTCTGATTTTGTACAAGGAAAATCTTTTATTAAACAAACTCCACAATCAAAACATTGTAAACAATATGAGTAGCATTACTATAAAGGAAAACCTTCGGCAATGATAATATGCCTTAATCCAGACCTTGTAGTGACAGTCAAACACAAAATAACAATAAACATTCTGAGTGATGCCAGCAAGATTTGGTATATCAATCAAAAAATATTAACGAAGTATTACCACAACATAGATTGCTTTCCATACAATATTGGCACTGCTGTTTCATGTGTGTAACACAGTAACAATGTCAGTACCACACTATCAATTAACACCACAGTAACATTGTTACTACCACATTATCAATGTTAGTACCAAGGTGTCTTAAGCACACAACTATCAATGCTTGCCACCGTCACACTGCCACTATGCAATTTTAGCTACTAGCAATATATTTAGCAATGTAAGCATCACACCGTCATATAGCTTTTAGTTACATTATTTTTCTTACTCAAGATACAGCTTTTTAATAACAAATATGCCTACATTAATAATGTAGCATCAAAATATGAGTGCTAACACCTCACTAATAACGTCGGCATAGCGCACAATGTGATGCCAACAAACTCACAATGTTTCCACGACAATCATAAATTTTGAAGCCACTGACACTATTTCACACGCAATGTTGGCATAGATGACTCAGCATATGGGTCTATGAAAGGCAATGTATCATTCATAGCTCGACAATGACACGATTGCAAGCACCTTTTTACGGTCAAGGTCTTGAACTCATGATTAGAGTCGTATAACTCTGGAGCAGCGACGTGCTTCCGCAGGTAACTGGCTACAACCGTGATTGGCCTGTGGTATTGTTTATCATTCATAGACCCACGAAATAGACTAGGGAAACAAGGTACGTAAAGTGCTGGGAAATTTGTGCATACAAAATTTGCCAATGGACTCAAAATTGCAAATGAATTAGATAAGCCAACATTTTAAAAGCTGGGCTGTGATCCATACTCATATTCTGTAGTTCTCACTCACGATTTCCAACAAAATTCTCCGTTACGTATTTTGAGGAAACCATACCACGGGAGTTTAGAACCGCGATCAAGTCTAAAACTCCAGACAAACGCATTTATGCGGACGTAACCCACCCGTGGTATGGTTTATTTCAATCGTATCATTACGATTTCGTGAGTCTTTCGATATTTTTGCTAAAGTGTGCAGCTAGGTTTGCTTCGGTGTTATCTTTATCAATAAATTAATCATTATGTTATATTTACAATATCAGTAAATAGAATACGAAATAAAGGCCAGAAAAAGCGAAATCAGAAAATGTTTGCCTTCTGTGAGCACTAGAAGATAAATAAATTATTATATTAAGCTAGTTAATATGCAGCTATTTAAAATATTGTCTGTTCTGAAGAGAGACAGGTTGTGTTAGTAGAGTAGCGGGTCTGAAGTCAGTGAATAATGTGAATAATATGCAGAGAATAAGAAAATAAAGTAATAGTCATGTTTAGTAAGGTAAAATCAATGGAACGGAAGAAGAGTTGAGAGAGGTGTATGGTGAAACCGACAAGACGTGGATAGAACACTCATGTACAGTTCAGGACATTTATTAAAAGGAAACGTTTCTCCAGAGTTGGTTTCTTCAAGTCTAATACAGAGATAATAACTAAGAAACGAGTGGCAGGAGTTAGGCAGGAAAACACTAGAATAGTAGTAGTAGTAGTAGTAGTAGTAGTACAATAATGTCTTTTGACTAGCAATCAACAGGATATTACCTATTTTAGAACCGCTGTAACATTAATATTGACATGTCCTTCATCAAACACCACAAATATACTACTATTATCCCTGTAGCTTACCGCGACTCCTGTCCACTATATAACTCATTTCTGTATTATCTTTGAAGAGCCACTTTTACTCGCGGCTGAACGTTTCTTAAATGAATATCTGAGCTATGAGAAGGACATTTTTAGAGGTTGGTCGGATGGATAGATTGGAGCAAGAAGGTGATCAAGGGGCAGAAAAGAAAACTTGTTGGATTGAATAGAATGGCTATGGAAGGAGGGTGGGTTGGGTAGGAAGTAGGTTTCGAGATGTAAGAGGCGTTCATATTCCAGCAACATATATGTACATGAATTGTGACAGCAGTGATAAGTGAGTTCAGCAGGAGAAAATGGGGGGAACAGCACTGCACATGGTGTAACTGTGCTGCTAATTGGTGTAATATAGTACTGCTTGATAGTACAATCAATCACTGCTGGATAGTGTAATTCAGCAGTGCTAGTTGATGGAACACTAATTACGCTACGTGGAGGTGGGGATAACAATGCTGCTAGTTAAGTATTGCACTGCAGTTAACATAAGAACATAAGAAGGAGGAACACTGCAGCAGGCCTGTTGGCCCATACTAGAGCGAGTCCTTCACATTTCCATCCCACCTGTGAGATATTTATTCAACCCTAGTACTCAATGCTACCAAGAAGCAAGCTTTGATAATTTTGACTACTCATGTGCAATTCCCACTCAAATCAGCCTTTCCTCATGAATTTATCCAACCTAAATTTAAAACTCCCAAAGGGCCCACCAATAACCTACTAGGCGAAATGTTCCACTCATCAACTCCCTATTTTCCCAACCAATACTTTCCTATATCCTTTCTAAATCTAAACATCTAACTTGAAACCATTATTGGGTTCTCTCTTGGAGAATCCCTCAAGACCCTTTTTATCCTTTTTTAATCCCTTTTCCTTTTTACCTCGTCCTTCCTCATTCTCCCCTCTTACAAGTGAATGAATTTAAGGTCTTCAATCTTTCTTCGTAAGGAAGATTTCTAATGCTATGTATTAATTTAGTCATTCTACGCTGAATGTTTCTAGCAATTTATGTCCATTCTGTAATATGGAGACCAGAACTGAGCTGCGTAATCTAGGTGAGACCTTACTAATGATGTATAAAGCTGTATTTAAACCCCCTGGACTTCTGTGCTAACACTTCTTGATATAAATCCCAGTAATCTATTTGCCTTATTACTCGTGGCATTGCTGTCTTGGTTTAAGTTTGCTGCTTTACCATCACCCCAAGTCCTTCTCGCAATCTGTATGGCTAAGTTCTACGTTATTTAACTTATAAGTGCTTGGTTATGGACACTTCCGAGCTTTAGAACTTTACATTTATCTACATTGAACTGCATCTGCCATTTTCTGACCAGGAATTGAGTTTGTCTAAATCCTCCTGTAGTTCACTGAGCATCTACGTCTGAATCGATTATCCTGCCTATCTTCGTGTCATCAACGGAATTGCTCATATCACTAAAAATTTCCCCCTCAAAAAAACATTTATATATATTATAAAACAACAGACTAAAAGTCCCGAGACAAACTTTTACGAAACCTCATTACCCCATTTATGCACACCTCTGTTCCTTTGGTGAAACAAATCCCATCATGACAACACTTTTCCCCCAATGCCATGAGCGGGCCCCTTTCTTTAAAGTCTCTGATGTGGTACTCTATAAAGCCTTACTAAAAACCCAAAAAAAAAATATCAATTCTTTATCATTATCAACTGCCTCAAAGCTGCTAGGTGATATCATAGCATTGCCCAGGTGGAGTGTCCTGGCAGATTCTTAAGTGGTGTAATCCAGCAGCACACTGCTGATTAAGTAACCCTCAGTACTGCTTTCAATGTAACCCTCAGCAGTACAATTTGCAACACTCAACGTACTGAGTCATAGCCCTTTGTTCTTGCTGAATCCCAAACAAATGTCACTGACTGGAACCCACAGCAGTGCAGAACTATGTATCCTGTGCTACTAGAAGATAAGAAAGCACAGTGGTGGATCATATAATGCACAGCTATATCCACTGCTAGGCGACTTTGACATACTAGTTTATATGAACCCACAGCAGCACTTTCAGCGAGTTCTCTAATCTAGGTTTGTACCCTCCCGTCTGTAGTGTCAGTCCTTCCAAGTGTGTATTAATCAAACTGAAAAACGTCTTGTAGCTAGTTGGGTAGTATTAGGCAGGGCCAAGATAGTAGATGGGCTGGAAATTTCAAGGTTTTCATAGTGAGGTATCTGAAGAGTGAGGAGTTGTTTGAATAGCTATGTGTAAACAGTAGATGGAGATTCAGAGTAACGAACCTGATCTGGAAGTGAATTACATAAAGTGAAAACTTACATTTCCCGTTTCTACACTACTGGCCATGTGACTGATTACACTCAAGGTGGGAAGCATTCAAGCAGCGGTATTGCAATCCTAAACAATAAGTCCAACACTCTCATTAGAGGTCCATTTAGAAACTCGTTCTCCAAGTTGTTTGTAATCGTATCATTAAAATTTTTGGAGATCCTGATTATACCTTTTCAGCATCACATATCTTAGACCACCGCAAGCAGCCACCCCAACTCACACACAGCAAATTGTTGCTAACATCTCAGTAAAGATGAGTTTAGCCGTTATCAAATTAACTGATAATTTCCACTTGTCCAATAAAGTCAGGTGTTGGTAATAAACTTTTGATTCTATCTCAATATTTATAAAATTCTCTATTTATGAATTTTCCAAATTGATTTTTTTTTTTGTGAATCGCAACATTTTAAAAGTATTCCGAAAAGAAAGTTTCGTTTTAAAACCGATCTAAAATTATAATTATAATCTAGGCATAATAATTTGAGTTTAATATTTTATTTATATTTATAAACAACTTAACTGACTATATTTCTTGTTTTGATAATAATTCCTGGATTATTTGTGACCTGTGGTGAAGCAATTGTTGTCTGATTTCGTACGAAACTCATCTCTGAAGACAGACTTCAAGAATGAGTTGTGGTGAATATGACTTCTTCTGTGGATAAACCTACCTAGGCGAACGATTAAGTAATATTTCAAAATATATTGTAATTTTAAGTTGGCATAACAAATTGGTTTAAACATTTGATAAGTGAAAAATTCACATAGCAAATGCGTATATTAATAACAATTAACGACGCGCTTCTACATGGTTGAGTTCTTCCAATAGTCAAAGGTACAATTTACCTCTACAGTTGCTCATTAAGGCAGATTATGGCCAAATTAGCATTAACATTTAGTGGAGCCTGGTACAATTAAAATTTTTAATGGTATAAAAATGAGATTATGTAATTATGGTAGAATTTATGATTTACATTGAGGGGACAAAATGGTGCATTCAGTGAGGGGTAGGGTGCATTCAGTGAGGATGAGGTACGTGCATTCAGTAGAGGATGAGAGTGCATTCAGTGAGGGGGTGAGAGTGCATTCAGTGAGGGTGAGTGCATTCAGTGAGGGTGGGGTGCGCTCAGTGAGGGTGAGGTGCATTCCAGTGAGGTAGGAGTGCATTCAGTGGGGGTGAGGAGGTGCATTCAGTGAGGGTATTTGTGCATTCAGTGAGTCACAGGTGCATTCAGCCAGGAGGAGTGAGTGCATTCAGTGAGGGTTGTGTGCATTCAGTGAGGGTGAGGTGCATTCAGTGAGGGTGTGGTGCATTCAGTGGGGGTGTGGTGCATTCAGTGAGGATGAGGTGCTGCATTCAGTGAGGGGTGAGGTGCATTCAGTGAGGGTGAGTGCATTCAGTGAGGTGGTGCATTCAGTAGGGTAAAGAGGTGCATTCAGAGTGAGGGTGGGAGTGCATTCAGTGAGGGTGAGTGCATTCAGTGAGGGTTTAAGTGCATTCAGTGAGGTGTGGTGCATTCAGTGAGAGGGTGAGGTGCATTCAGTAGGGGGGTGAGGTGCATTCAGTAGAGGGTGGTAGGGTGCATTAAAGTGAGGGTGAGGATTGCATTCCAGTGAGGGTGGTGCATTCAGTGAAGTGTGGGCATTCAGTGAGGGTAAAGTGCATTAAGTGAGGGTGAGGTGCATTCCCAGTGAGGGTAGAGGTGCATTCAGTGAGGTGATGTCCATTCCAGTGAGAGAGGGTGAGGTGGTGCATTCAGTGAGGGGGTGAAATTTGCATTCAGTGAGAGGTGAGGTACATTTCAGTGAGGAGTGAGTTGCATTCAGTGAGGAGTGAGGATTGCATTCAGTGGGGGTGAGGTGCATTCAGTGAAGGGTGTTAGCCTTCTTATTCAGGCAGGTGGTGCATTCAGTGGGGTGGTGCATTCAGTAGTGAGGTACATTCAGTGAGGGGTGTGGTGCATTCAGTGAGGTGATGTCCATTCAGTGAGGGTGAGAGTGCATTCAGTGAGGTGGGAATTACCATTCTGAGGGAGGTGCATTCCCAGTGAGGGTGGTGCATTCAGTAGGGGTGAGTGCATTCCAGTGAGGGTGTGGTGCATTCAGTGAGGATTGTGATGCATTCAGTAAGGGGTGAGTGCATTCTGAGGTGTAATTGTATACAGTGAGGGTGAGTGCATTCAGTGAGGGTGAGGTGCATTCAGTGAGGGTAGAGGTGCATTCAGTGAGGTGAGATTGCATTCTGTGAGGGGTGGTGCATTCAGTGAGGTGTGGTGCATTCAGTGAGAGGTGAATTGCCCATTCAGTGAGATTGTAGATGCATTAGTGAGGGTGTGATGCATTCCAGTAAGGTAGGGAGTGCATTCAGTGAGGGTATATTCATTGGTAAGGGTGAGATTCTGATACTTAGTGTGATGTGGTTGTCAGGTCCAGCTGTTGCCCACACCTTACACTTGGCAAATAAGCTGTCCTTCACGCCTCCATACTTGAAAGCCATCAGATCTTTTGTTCTTGCCACAGCGTCAGGTCGTAACACGTGGTCCAGCACCATGGGAAGAGGATGCTTTACAGGCACCATATAAGGTCATGAAAACGACTAGAGGGGACAAAAGGGTGGGTGACAGGTCCAGTGGGGAGGGTCTCTGGACGGCGGGTGTGCAGTGGGCCACGCGTTGCGAATCTCGGGTCCGAAGCTGGTTGGTGAATTATGAGTGAGTATAAGTCAAATGTTACTGACAACATCACCTTCCCCCTGGTAATAGAAGTCATGGGTCAATGGTTATTGTAATATATTACTCCGTCGGGATATAATGTATTCTCATTCTTTGTATTTATTAAGTAAACGACAGCCATAGTTCCCATTTTTATTTGTACCTTCTTATGCTATTCCTATTTTGTTAAGCACTGGGATAATACAGAGACAGGCTCCTTGCTGAAGTACCTCAGGCCGAGAGTGGGTACAGGTCTCATGGTGGCAGCAGTTTAGCGTTTATCATTAAACATGACTCACGAAATGTAACTTTACAGCTGAGTGGCTTTGGCTGTCAAAACCACACTGCAAATATTAATTTGTTTTACCATTGGCTATGATCATACTTGAGAATAGACCAGGACCTACATATAACATCGGTGGGTGATACTTTACTCAGTGGGTGATGAGAAAATATGTTATGCTTAAGACGTTGAATAGTGTAATCAGACGATCAAGTAGGATACGAGTGAAGTCCCTGATGAACAGGATGGCAGATGTTAACCTCAGTGTTAGTGATCTGCTTTTGGGATCAGAAGGTCTGTAATATGATTCAGAGCAGGATTCAGGAATTGTGTTAGTGAAGTGAAGCCTTGGGTATACATAATTCGGAAAAAGAAAGTTCCAGGGATAAATAATGCCTCAGGAATGAATATAGGATCACAGTGACCCCCAGTAGCGCATGAATAATGCTATGGCTCCAGTGGTATCTAATACATCTACCACTGATGTTAGTTCAGGATACCAACTTTACCAACCCGAGGTGTTACTAACTTATGCACCATACCTTAATAATCCAATTAATACTGACTATCTTAATTCTGTGCTTCATAGTGTTATCACTCAAGTTGTAGGTAACCCCAATCCTATTTATTGTGCCCGCTCCCCAAGTCCCTATAGGTAACTATCTATGGTTACGTCACGTCTGGTACTATCACTACTAGTATGCTAACCCCTCGGTAACTATGGCCTTCCCCCAGCTGTCAGTGTTCAGTCCTCTTCCCTCAGTCTGCACATGTCCACTGCTGTGTCCAATGCTGTTACCTTAAAAATTGACAAGCACCCACGTGTAACTACCATGAGGAAACCCTCCAATAGTTCCCAGACCAGGTTCCTATCTAATACATGGGAGTCTCGACCCAACCCCAACTTCTGGAGCCCCCAGCCCTTAGCCACCCAGCGTCCCCACCAACCTATGACTCAGCAACAGATTTCCTGGACCATCAGCTCCAGGAAGTAGTGTTGGAGCTCGTATGGGACAGTGGTATCGATAGGCCATACTTGGAAAATTTACCAAAATTTCACGTAAGTTGCCGAGGAATCCCATTGAAAGAAATATAAAAGTAGCATAGTTAAAAATATTGAGGCCATTTGTTTAATATATCTGATGAAAAAATGAAAATTTCACTGAGATTCAGGGCAATTGTGGATGAATAACATCATATTTAATCTCCCACAATTTATTAATATTAAGGACTGGACTAGTTTCAAGAAGGATGCCTCAAGATATAGGTTCAGGCAGCAGTTTCAGTTGAAAATACCCATCGATACCTGGAACAATTACAGTTCAGAGGGGAGGACATACGGTAAGGACTTTAGTTGTCTCGTATGGTCAGGAGTAGAAGATGTAAATAGAACATTAAAATATAATGCAGAACACTTGGAGCTGTATAAAAACAATTATTTTGTGAAGGTTTGCCATGGATGAGAACCAGGGTTGCTGTAATTTGCTAGCAGTCAAAACCTTCAGAGAACTGATTCAGTATGCTGTCTCTGGAGTCAGAGCAATTTGAGACAGAAAGGAATGGGTTGGCCCTTTGAAGTTAACACCTGAGTGCCATATGTGGCGACAGCCAATAATGAGGAAGAAATATGTGCCCCGCACTTACCCAGGAACAGGCGGAGTGGGCGTAATAAACAGAATGCGCGTAGAACTATTGAATGTTGGGAGTGTGGCGGAATTGGCCATAGTAAGACCTTTGCCTATTTTCATTCTAACAGAAAGAAGGAGTGCAAAAGGGATTAAGAAAGATAGGTCTGATAACCTTGTTACCAATGATGGAGAGACCTATGATCAAAATAAGAAGTAAATGGAAAATAATTGGTAGCTTTCATTGATACGGGAAGTAGTGTCAATAATTAAGGCAAGAGGTTTGTAATAACTGGAAGGTTGTAAGATAAGTAAAGAAGACTAAGAAAGATATTACTGCGGTAAATGGTAATGATAATATTAATGTTAGGGACAAACAGACCTATACTTTGAACTGGGTAGAGTTATAAAGTTCACGCTTGTTTAGTAGTGTCTGGAGTAAGTTTCAGGATTTACTCTTGGGTATGGATTTTCTCAGAAGGTTTGACTTCCCTCTTGTCATATGGCGGAAGGGCCAGTCGGCTGAACTGAATAGGGCTTCCTTTGTAGGTTCGTAGAACATCCTCAATAATGGCTTCTATGAGTAGGAGTAATAAATTATTCAAGGCACCCATCTAAATCACTTTTCGAAGTGCAGTTATCTATTTGAAGTGTTCAGACATGAGCTGCTTGCAGTTCATATATTATATAACCAAGTGTACCTGAAAACATTCAAATTCATTAAGGGTTCAGTTGGAAGGAAGGTAGAACCAGGAAGTATCCTGCAATTAGCTGGGGCTAGAGTCGCCTGGTTGCACTCATCATTCTAGCCCTGGTTTCTGAGAAAAGAAATATCCTAATACCAGTAATAAATCTGACAAGCAAAACGTTAAGATTCAAGAATGGAAGAAGGTTAACATCAGCTGAGATTATCTCAAAGACTTGATTGTGGGCAGCCCGTTAAGCTACCTGCCCACGGTCAACAGTGTGGAGCCTTAGCCACAGGAGTCCCAGATAGGTAGCAATGACACACTGCCGCTCCACCTGAACCAAAAGTAAAATGGATGAGATATTCAATGATATAAATCTGAATCATTTAATGCTCTGAGAGAGGAAAATAATAAAAGATGTTTTGAGAACTTTCCAAAGTTATTTCAATTAATGAAGGAGATAAAGGCTTCCTGCCACAGATTGAGCATATATGCCTACAGGTGACAGTTTACCTGTCAGACCGTCAATGGGAAGCTTCGGAAGGAGCTAAGAGAGTAATAAGGGAGAATGTAATACCCATGCTCCAAAAGAACGATGTAATTGAACCAAGCTCATCACCCATTAGCTCTCACCCCGTAGTATTGGTAAAGCGAATAACTCTTATCGGTTCTGTGTGGATTATAGGAAGGTAAATGAATTAACCACCAGCTGATGAGAACATCCTTACACCCCCTAATCAGGAAATTCTAGATTCATTCGGAACAGCTAAGTATTTTCAACGTTGGATGCTAAGTCAGCTTACTGGGCCATCCCGTTACAGAAAAGATAGAGAAGACAGCATTCTCAGATAGAATTCGTGCAATTTAAGCGAATGCCCTACAGGTTGAAACCACACCCTCTGCTTCAAAAGAGCTATAAACTTCATCCTAGAGCCCTGTGTTGGGTAGACACTCACTAGCATACCTAGATGATGTTGTAGTCTACTCCCAGTCGTCCCAGACATGGACAACCTTGTAGAAACATTAAAGCTACTGAATAAAGCAGGATTTAAGTTGAATGCAAAAATATTATAATAGCCACTAGCTTTAAGTTGCCAGGCTTTCAGAGTGAGCCCGAAGGTTCGCCACGACCCTGATAAGTGTAAGACTATATCTGATAACAGAGACCTAGAACAGCAAGAAGGGGAGATCAGGAGGTTCCCTGGGGTGCATTAGGATGCTAGAAGACATGTGTGCAAAGGGTTTACAGTTAGCAGCATCACTGACAGATCTAACTAAGAAGAAGCTAAGTTTGTATGGGAAAGAAGAGCATGGTTGGCTCATGACAATTAAAGTCTGAAACTTACAAGTGAAAGCCGGTGTTAGTGGTCACTGATTTTGCCAGAGAGTTTGAGATATGCAGATGCTTTGGCGATTTGCCAGGGATTGTCCTGTGCAAAGAGGGCAGGGACAACAACCCACACCCAGTAGCGTATTTTGCTTAGAAAGATTAAAAGGGACCAGTCAGGTATGCCATCACTGATAAAGCCTTGGCAGTGGTAAGTGTTAGATATACTTTGAACCATATGTATTTCAGCGCCATTCATAATAACAGATCACAGGGCATTTGGTGCATATTTAAAAAACTCGGTGTCCTAGGATGTCTAGATAGGATTTTGAACTGTCCAAAGCGCCTCCTTAGATTCTTTATAAACCAGGAGCCTCACACCATGTACCAGACGTATTGAGTAGGAATGTAGCAGCTTTAATAAATGGCGTGTTAATATCGAGAATGTGGACAATGAAAAGTTAGAGAGTACCAGCTGAGAGAACAGGTGGAAGGAGGTAATTGAGTATTTGCAGAGGAAGCTCCACGCCACAAAGCCAAGCCACCCTCTTGATGAATTCGAGATGAAAGACGGTGTGTTACATAGGATTATGGAGCTGAATGATCGTTCAGTACTGCAGTTAGTAGTACCTAATGTCCTCAGGAAGGCCGCCCTGAAGCTGGCACACTCATCAAGATGGCTGGTCATCCAGGTGTTTTTAGGACTTATAAGAGGGCAAAAGAAATGTTCTACTTTTCCTGGTCTCCTTAATTATGTAACTGAGCTATGGCAAAATGTTGTAGTAATTGCCAAGGAAAAGGAAGTAGCCTCAAGTTAATGTGGAATTGCAAGCTTTTCCGAGATTAAAGGAACCGTTGGACCCGGGTTGGTGCCAGACCTTATCGACTTACATAATAGTTATTCAGGCAACAGGTATGTTCGGTGCTGGCGGACCATCTGTCACGGTATAACATATACCCATCTGAAAGACCACGACTGTTGCCAGAGGCTCCTTGATGATAGATTCCTTAGCAATATTTGGACCCCCTAAGAATTAGTAACAGATCAAGGTTCAGAGTTTAAGCAAGGTATTTGCAGAGGTTTGTAACAACCTAGAAATAATGACCTTCGACAGCTTATCATCCACAGGCGAATGGTATGGTGGAAAGAACTAATCGGTAGTCAAAAAATACAACCCATTCTCTCAGAGAAAGAACCTACAATGGATAATATATATGCCTTATGTTCAATTTGCGTTAACACACCGCTATTCATAAATCAATAGGGACACAACCACATTATTCTATTTACAGGGCACACATTGTCCACTTTGCCTTGGGCTTGATGAACCAAGCAGTTGTCAGATACAGTGAGGACTATCCTTCGAAGTCCTAACAAAAATGAGAACTGCTTGGCGGAAGCTACCATGGGCATCTAGTAGAGCGCAGAAAAAATATGCTCGTACTATAATAGGAAGTAGGCCTCTTAAATTTAATGAAGGAGTAACCTAGTAATACGTATAAAGATGAAGCAGCCCCTCAACAGAGTAGGTCCCTCGGTCCTAGGTGAAGGTCCTTACCGCATCTTAGAGAAATGGGACAGTAAATGCAAAGGTTAAAGGGTTGTTTGAGGACCAGGACTAGAAAATTGTTCATTGTAATAAACTAAACCATTCTAGTCTGAGGATGAGCAAGTAATACCTAATGTTAATGTAAGGATGAAAGGACTGTAAATGATAGAGTACATGGAGATAGTTTAGCCAGCAGGTAGAGGAATATGTAGGTATGAATACAAGGTCAAGAATGTGTGAGCAGAAATTTGTGAGATTATTGCTGGAGGGAGGAGTGTTATGAGTAAATGGACCCTGAGGGAAGGGAGCTGACCACTCGCCTCGCCTCAGGTCAGCTCAATACTCTAGACACCCTGCCCACCAACAATAGACCCAGTCACCTATAGAACAATACTGCCACCTACTATTTTTTTCACAGAGATGCGGAGATGTTGCCAGGACTTGCCAAAAGGGGACTCGGGAATCTGCTGTGGCCTGGGTAGTGGGCCTTGAAGTGCCAGAGAAGCGGTATGGGTCGGCAGAAGAGAGCTGTGTGGGCCACGGGCAGGGGGAAGAAGCGGTAGCGTCTCGTGCCATCCTGCACCAAGAAATTACAAGTGTTGACAGCGGGTGAGGCTGAGTGGATGAAGGTGGCCTTGGTGCTGGGAGTATTGTCGTGTGAAGATAGGCGGCTTGCTGGATGTGAAGTTCCCCAGTTGTTTGTGCTTTCAACAGAGGACCCGCATGGAGCGTTCCTAAGCCAGCAGTCACACAATGGGCATGGCCCAATTTAGGAGAGAGTGCAGGGTCATTGAAGCCCTGGCTAACCCTCTTCTAGTGAAGCCCCGGTGGAGACAGATCTGGGGTGAGATGACAAGTACTGCAGTATGCTTTCAATGGCCCTATGTCCTCTCCGTCGGCCTTCACATTTCTACCGCCCTTGCAGGTGAAACTTTCCTTGGGTCAGTAGCCTGCCCAAGTCAAGCCAATCATGACATTTACTACCAGCCAGTGAGACTTGGGAAATGATGATTAGTGGTCACCTGTTTCTGTATGGTATCTCTACTGTTAGGGATGATCTGTTGTATGTCAGCTGTTATGACATATGCTGTGTTGTATATTATGTAGGCTAGCTCCTTGCTGCGCAGGAGGGATCACCGTAGAGATGAGATGCATGTTCCCTTTCAGGTGGGGGAACTGCAAAACCAATCGGCTCGCCGTCAGAAGATTCATTTATGTGAGAGGATGAAGTTTATAGCTGCTAGAAATGGAATAATGATGAGTCCTGATTTGTGGTCCTGCCTTGTCGTGAAAGATGGTCGTGGAAGGTGCCAAGTAAAATGAGACCTTGTGGTCGTGTAATGGTTCAATTGCAAGTACCAGAAGGAATAAGACCCGCTGGGCTAACACTACGCTTAGAAAACCTTACGAGTTTGGCCAATGGATTAAGTGCTTGAGGTATCTGGGCTAGTTTAGCCTCTCCTAATCATAAAAAGTACAGAAGGTGTGGGCCAGATACTAAGGAAAGGTGATAAGGAGGTTTATACCACTCATTGTTAATTTATTCTGCAGAATTATGCTGATATGTGTAATTTTATATTGTATGGTAGTAGAATTAAGGAGTTAGGATTAAAATAGTCAGCAACTTAGGACAAGTGTCCTAGTTCTCAGATATTTTAAACCGGGGGAAAGGAGGATGTGATGTAGTCAGTGTGGTTATCAGGTCAGCTAATTACACCTTACCTTGGCAAATATGAATAGCTGTCAGCCACGCCTCATGCATGGCTCCTCAGATCTTTTGTTCTTGCCTGGCGTCAGGTCGTAACGTGGGTCAACACCTTATGGGAAGGATGCTTTGGGGCACCGCCACAAGGTCCTTAAAGAAACGACTAGAGGGAGACAGAGAGGTGGGTGACAGGTCGGTGAGGAGGGAGTCTCTGGACGGCAGGTGTGCAGTGGGCCACGTTGCGAATCTCAGGTCAGCTGGTTGGTAAATTATGGTGAGTATAAGTCCGTGTTACTGATAACATCTACACTTCCCCTGGTAATAAGTCTCATAGGTCAATGGTTGTGTATGCTGTTCTCCCATCAAGAGATATAATGTATTCTCATTCTTTATGTTTATTAGTAAACGACAGCCATGATTCCCATTTATTTGTACCTTCTTATACTATTCCCTATTTTATTAGCACTGAGATAAATACAGGAGACGGGGCTCACTTTTAGGGTGCACCAGACCAGATGGGTGCAGGTCTCACAAGGTGCATTTAGTGAGGGTGAGTGCATTCAGTGAGGTGATGTATCCATTTCAGTGAGGGTAAGTGCGACGGTGAGGGTGAGGTGCATTCAGTGAGGGTGAGGTACATTTCAGTGAGGTGAGTTGCATTCAGTGAGGGTGAGTGCATTCAGTGAGGGTGAGTGCATTCAGTGAGGGTGTTATGTATTCAGTGAGGGTGAATTGCATTCAGTGAGAATTGGGTGACAGTGGTGAGTGCATTCAGTGAGTTATGGTGCATTCCAGTGAGGTGCAGGAACACATTCAGTGAGGTGGGAGATTGCATTCAGTGAGGGGTGAGTGCATTCTGAGGGTGAGATGCATTCAGTGAGGTGGAGTGCATTCAGTGAGGTGAGTGCATTCAGTGAGAATTGTGGTTTATTCAGTCAGGGGAGTGTAGTGCATTCAGTGAGGATGTGGTGTATTCAGTGAGGGTGAGAGTGCATTCAGTGAGGTTAGGTGCATTCAGTGAGGGTAGAGTGCATTCAGTGAGGGGTGTGGTGCATTCAATAGGGGTGAAGGTGCATTCAGTGAGGGTGTGTTTGCATTCAGTGAGGTGAGGATTGCATTGAGTAGAAGTGTGGTACATTAGTGAGGGTGTGATGCATTCAGTGAGAGGTGAGGTGCATTTAGTGAGGTGAGAGTGCATTCAGTAGGGTGAGGTGCATTCAGTGAGGGTGAGTGCATTCAGTGAGGGTGAAGTGGAATTCAGTGAGGGGGTGAGTGCATTCAGTGAGGTGAGGTGCATTCCGAGGCGGGTAGGAGTGCATTCAGTGAGGGGGTGCTGTTGTATTCAGTGAGGGTGAGATTGCATTTAGTGATTGGTAAGTGCATTCAGTAGAAGTGTGGTGCATTCAGTGAGGTGCAGGAATTCCATTCAGTGAGAGGTGTAGTGCATTCAGTGAGGGGGTGGTGTGGTGAGAGGGTGAAAGGTGCATTCAGTGAGGAGTGTTTTCTGCATTCAGTGAGGTGAGGTGCATTCAGTAGGGGTGAGAGTGCATTCAGTGAGGGTAGAGGTGCATTCAGTGAGGGTGAGGTGCATTCAGTGAGGGTGAGATTAAGCTGGTGAGAGTGTGGTGCATTCAGTGAGGGGTGAGGTGCATTCAGTGAGGGTGTGGTGCATTCAGTGAGGTGGGAGTGCATACAGTGAGGGGAGTGAGGTGCATTGGTGAGGGGTGAGTGCATTCAGTGAGGGTGTGGTGTGGTGAGGGGTAAATTGCATTCAGTGAGGTGAGGTGTTCAGTGGGGAGTGTTTGTCCAGTGAGAGGTGATTGCATTCAGTGAGGTGAGTTCCATTCAGTGAGGTGAGTTCCAATCAGTAAGGAGTGGGTGAGGGTACATTCCCAGGGAGGGGTGAAATTACATTCAGTGAGGGTGAGGTATATTCAGTGAGGTGAAGTACATTCAGGCAGAGGGGGTGGGAAAGCTGCAGTGGTGAGGTGAGGTTCCATTCCAGTGAGGTGAGGTGCATTCAGTAGAGGGGTGAGTGCATTTGGTGAGGAGTGTGGTGTATTCAGTGATGGGTGATGCATTTCAGTGAAGGGTGAGTACATTAGTGAAATTGAGAGTGCATTCAGTGAGGAGTGTGAATTGCATTCAGTGAGGAGTGAGAATTGCATTCAGTGAGGGTGAGTTCCATTCAGTGAGGGTGGGGTTCAATCAGTAAGGAGTGGGTGAAGTGCATTCACTGGGGTGAGTACATTCAGCTAGGGGGTGAAGTTGCATTCAGTGAGGAGTGTAGGGGCACGACAGTGAGAGGAGTGAGATGCATTCCAGTGGGGGTAAGTACATTCAGTGAAGTGGGAGGTACATTCAGTGAGAGGGTGAATTACTTTCAGTGAGGGTAGGGATTGCATTCAATGAGGAGGTGGGAGGCACATTCTGGTGAGGAAATTGGTATCCAGTAAGAGGGTAGAGAATTACTACATTTGAAAGTCAGAGGAGGTGAGGTTACATTCAGTGAGGTGAGGTACATTCAGTGAGAGAGGTACATTCTGTGAAGGATGAGATACATTCGGTGAGGGTGTTATTATATCATCCCTCTTTATCCTCCAGTTTTACTATATCTTGTATGTGGAATTGTGTCAAACGTCTTCTTACAGTCGAAAATGCAATCTACCCACCCCTCTCTCTTATCTTAAATACCGTCACCCTGTCATAGAACTCAGTATGTTTGTGACGCAGGATTTCCATTCCCTGAAACCGTGCTGCTGTCGTTGATAAGCTCATTCCTTTCTAGGTGCTCCACCACTCTTCTCATGATAATCTTCTGCTGGCTTACGCCCTGCTGTATGTCAGTGACACTGGTCTGTAGTTGGGTGCTTCGTCTTCTGTCTCCTTTTTAAAGTGGGACTATTTGCTGCTCTTCCATACCTCAGGTAGTTGCCTATTCGATAATTGTGTTGAAGATTGTTTGCTGGAGAGACGTTTCGCCTGCGCAACAGACTCTTTCAACCTAATTCAAGAGGAGAAAGTGGTGAAGAAATGAGCAAAAGTCACTTCACGCTGATGTGACCTCCGAGAATTTCTTCTGGAATAGGTATTGCGTTGCACTTACTCTCAGGAACACCTTTCTAAACTCTTAGACACAATCAGTCGAGCATATCTTAATTGGGGGATCTCAATCTCGTCCGCAACATTAACGTCAAGAGCAAGAAACTCTCCAGCCTAGACGTGACATCCCTCTTAACGAAGGTGCCCACAACACAAGTTATTGATCTCCTGGCCGGAAAACTGATGAATCCCTCGACCTTCCTGTTCCGGCCAGCGATTTCATAGACATTGTTTAATTGTGTGTTAATTTCACGTTTCTTTTTGAAAATCTTTTTTTTTCTTTTTAGCAGACTTTTAAACTGCCCATGAGTTCCTCGCTTTGTGCTGTACTGGCGAACCTCTACAATGAACATCTAAAAGCCGATCGGTTTTCCTCTCTTATTCTTTCTTCAATAACCTGGCTCTGTTATATTAACGACATTCTCATCGCAATTCCAAGACGCTTCAACGTTCCTGCTTGCCAACACAAGCTCATCCACGTCAAGCTCTCAATCCAATTTACGCTACAAGTCAACAACACATTCTTCCCTCGATGTTCTTCTCTGCAGAGCTGACCACAAGCTTCATTTTAAAGTCTACCGAAAATGGACAAGCTAACGCGATCCTCTCCACTTTTACTCTCACCACGATACCTGAATTAAACGTGGCGTAATCACAGGCTTCTTTCTTCGTGCCCTCCGAATCTGCAGTAGTGAATTCCTTGAGGAGGAATGATCTTTCCTCAAACAAGTATTTTTTAAGCTTCACTATCCTCATCGCTTCATTAGAGATTGCAGACGCCGTGCATATAACATCATCAACTCACCCAGACATGATTCTGCCGAGAGAAGATACGCAGTCCTTCCCTACTAACTCCACTGCCAAACACGTCTCCAACATCTTTTCAAATATTGCATTCCAATTATTTACCTCTATATTCACCGCAAGATTCAATCCTCTGTGGTGTATACATAATGCCTTTCAACGATGACAAACAAATATACGTGGGCATAACATTGAGACACCTCTAAACACGTATTTCGGAACACCAATACGCCAGCAGAATGGAGTTGAGGAACGCGTATATTTTACACTAAACTCCCGCAGCCATTTAATTAACTACAGAGACGAAAGACTCAATGCCAGAGAAGAAGACGCTCAGAGAATAAGGAACTTTAAAATCATCACTCATCTGTATATCTGTATATTAGGTGCACTTGTGTCCTTTTACCAAACAGATGTATATTCAACAGTCTCAGCCAGAACAACGACTTTTACAACACAGCTGAACCTCTTGCCAGGAAACTTATTCATCCTTATCCTACATAGCAACACACCTACTGGCCCCTGTCGGGCGGATCTTTCTCATATCCAGCCTCTTCTCAGCAGTGAACTTCAATATTCCTCATCTGACCCTTTACGACACTATACTCCCTATATATACTCTTGTACTCTGCTCAGGTAGATCTGTTTGTGACTTGATAAAAAACACTGTGTTTGCGAAACGTTGTCAATAAAGGTACACATTAGATTGCATTTGTCTATTGTTTCTTTCATACGAAGATATGAAAGACGTAGAACGAGGGGGAGACTTGATTGAAGTGTATAAGTGGAAGATTGGCATAAATAAAGGAGATAAAAATAAGGTTCTGAGGATATTCCTTCAAGGAAAGTACTGATTAGGAGATAGAATAGTCGACGAGTGGAATCGTCTGCCTAGTAGAGTAAGACACACATGCAGCAGTCGGGTATCTTCATTGTTGATTGAAACATATCGCCTACGCTGTAGGCTTTTTCAGTCGAATACAGAGAGTAAATCCCCTCTGTATTGTATATCAATTTCATCAAAAGCTAAAACATTGTGTAGCTTCAAATGCAGGTTAGATAAATACTTGAGTGAGAGGGGTTGGGTATGAGTGAGATTTGTACACGAGTTAACAAAAGAACATAAGAAAGGAGGAACACTGCAGCAGGCCTGTTGGCCCATACTAGGCATGTCCTTCACATTCCATCCCACTAACAAGATATTTGTTCAAACCAATCTTAAATGCTACCCAAGAAATAAGCTTGATAACTCTACCCACCCATGTGCAACTCCCACTTAAATCCAACCCCTCTCACTCATGAATTTATCCAACCTAAATTTGAAACTACCCAAGGTCCTAGCTTCAATAACCCTACTAGGCAGACTGTTCCACTCATCAACTACCCTATTTCCAAACCAATACTTTCCTATATCCTTTCTAAATCTAAATTTATCTAATTTGAATCCATTATTGCGGGTTCTCTATTGGAGAGATATTATCAAGACCTTATTTATATCCCCTTTGTTAATACCCATTTTCCACTTGTATACCTCGATCATGTCTCCCCTCATTCTTCGTCTTACAAGTGAATGTAATTTTAGGGTCTTCAATCTTTCTTCATACGGAAGATTTCTAATGCTATGTATTAATTTAGTCATTCTACGCTGAATGTTTTCTAACGAATTAATATCCATTCTGTAATATGGAGACCAGAACTGAGCTGCGTAATCTAGGTGAGGCCTTACTAACGATGTATAAAGCTGTAATATAACCTCTGGACTTCTGTTGCTTACACTTCTTGATATAAATCCCAGTAATCTGTTTGCCTCATTATGTACGCTTAGGCATTGCTGTCTTGGTTTAAGGTTACTGCTTACCATAACCCCCAAGTCCTTTTCGCAATCTGTATGGCTAAGTTCTACGTTATTTAACTTATAAGTGCTTGGGTTATGGACACTCCCGAGCTTCAGAACCTTGCATTTATCTACATTGAACTGCATCTGCCACTTTTCTGACCAAGAATTGAGTTTGTCTAAATCCTCCTGAAGTTCCCTGACATCTACGTTAGAATCAATTATCCTACCTATCTTCATGTCATCGGCGAATTTGCTCATATCACTATTAATTCCCTCATCAAGGTCATTGATATATATTATAAACAACAACGGGCCTAAGACTGATCCCCTTTGGAACACCACTTGTTACAGATCCCCACTCGGATTTAACCCCATTTATGCACACTCTCTGCTTCCTATTGGTGAGCCATGACTCGATCCATGACAGCACTTTTTCCCCAATGCCATGAGCTGCCACTTTCTTTAACAGTCTCTGGTGCGGTACTCTATCAAAAGCCTTACTAAAATCTAAATAAACAATATCGAATTCTTTATCGTGATCAACAGCCTCAAAAGCTTTTACTAAAGAAGGTTAATAAATTAGATAGGCAGGAACGGCCCCTCGTGAATCCATGTTGAGTATTATTAATCAAATTATGGTTATCTAAATGGCTCCTAATAATATCAGCTATAATTGACTCTAGTAATTTGCCTACAATTGAGGTCAGGCTTATTGGGCGGTAATTTGACGGTAGTGACTTGTCCCCTGCTTTAAAAATAGGAATTACATTAGCCATCTTCCACATATCAGACACTACACCTGTTTGAAGATATAAATTAAAAATGTTAGATATTGGTTCACAGAGTTCTATTTTGCATTCCTTAAGAACCCTTGCAAAAAGCTCATCAGGACCCGGCGATTTATTTTGTTTCAGACGGTCTACTTGTTTCATAACCATTTCGCTAGTGACTGTGATATTACATAATTTATCTTCTTCAGCGACACTATAAAAATTAATTACTGGGATATTATTAATGTCTTCCTGTGTGAAAACCGAGTGAAAATAATTATTAATAATAGAGCACATATCATTCTCCTTGTCAGTAAGATGCCCAGAGTTATTTTTAAGGGGACCTATCTTATCCCTAACTTTTGTTCTATAAACCTGGAAAAAACTTTTTGGGTTAGTTTTTGAATCCCTAGCAACTTTAATTTCATAGTCCCGTTTAGCTTTTCTTATACCCTTTTTAATGTCCCTCTTAATGTCAGTATACTAATTTATAAGATGACCCTCACCTCTATTAATGCGCCTATAAATTCCTTTCTTCTGTCCTAAAAGATATTTGAGCCTATTATTCATCCATTTTGGGTCATTTCTACTTGATCAAATTTCTATATACGGGATAAATGTTCTCTGGGCAGCTTGTACAGTGTTAAGAAAGCTGTCATATTGATAGCTCTCTTCGTTACCCTTGGGAAGCGTTGAAAATGGGTTGGACAAATATTTTTGTTAGAGAGTGCGGGTTTGAAAAAGCCCTGCCTATCATGGGCCAGTAGGCCTGCTTAATAAATGATCGCATTTAAGTTTTCTACATCATGGTGGTATTTTATAGCATCTTCGCAATTATATCATTTTTTTCTTTCAGTTTATAGGTTAATATTTACTAAATGTTATTAAAATGAGAGGAATATTGTAAAAATGTTGGTAGAATTACCGACAATATGTTAGGCAAAACTAAATTAATAATTAATAATTAATACGATATATCACATTATTTCATTGAGCTGTCATTATCAGACACATATGACCATCTAATGTAGACTTGTGCAGGAAGGTAGTGGACACCTGTCCTCTTGAAATCATGGAGTTGCTTTTTAATTTTGTTTTATTTAGTCTTGCTAAACACACACACACACACACACACACACACACACAGATAGGTATGAGCTTATCAACGACAGCCAGCACGGTTTCAGGGATGGGAAATCTTGCGTCACAAACCTACTGGAGTTCTATGGCAGGGTGACGGCAGGAAGACAAGAGAGAGAGGGGTGGGTAGAATGCCTTTTCTTGGATTGTAAGGCGTTTGACACAGTTCCACACAATAATTTAGTGCAAAAGCTGGAGGACCAGGCAGGGATAACAGGGAAGGCACTACAATGGATCAGTGAATACCTGTCAGGAAGACAACAGCGAGTTATGGTACGTGGCAAGGTGTTAGAGTGGACGCCTGTGATGAGTGGGGTTCCACAGGGGACAGTCCTAGGACCTGTGCTGTTTCTGTTATTTGTGAACAACATGACGGAAGAAACAGAGTCCTAAGTGTCCCCTGTTTCCAGATGATGTGAAGCTCATGAGAACAATTCAATCGGACGAGGACCAGGCCCACCAAGTGTAAAGTCATGCAGATCGGGGAAGGGCAAAGAAGACCGCAGACGGAGTACAGTCTAGGGGGCCAGAGACTCCAAATCTCACTCATGGAAAAGGATCTTGGGGTGAGTATAACACCGGGCACATCTGAGGCGCACATCAACCAAATAACTGCTGCAGCATATGGGCACCTAGCAAAAAATAATAACAGCATTCCGACATCTTAATAAGGAACCGTTCAGGACCCTGTACACTGTGTACGTTAGGCCCATATTGGAGTATGCAGCACCAGTTTGGAACCCACACCTAGCCAAGCACGTAAGGAAATTAGAGAAAGTGCAAAGGTTTGAAACAAGACTAGTCCCGGAGCTAAGGGGTATGTTCTACGAGGAGAGGTTAAGGGAAATCGACCTGACGACACTGGAAGACAGGAGAGATAGAGGGGATATGATAACGACATATGAAATACTGAGAGGAATCGTCAAGGTGGACAGAGACAGAATGTTCCAGAGATGGGACACAGCAACAAGGGGTCACAGTTGGAAGTTGAAGACTCAGATGAATCGCAGGGATGTTAGGAAGTATTTCTTCAGTCACAGAGTTGTCAGGAAGTGGAATAGCCTAGGAAGTGATGTAGTGGAGGCAGGATCCATACATAGCTTTAAGAAGAGGTATGATAAAGCTCATGGAGCAGAAAGAGTGACTTAGTAGCGACCAGTGAGGAGGCGGGGCCAGGAGCTGTGAATCGACCCCAGCAACCACAACTAGGTGAGTACACACGTAGGAAAGCTCACACAACGGAACACAATAATGGCAAAACTTTGTCTTTTGTGCATAACACTTTAAGGAAAAAATAACGAAACTGCCAGTTTACACTTTTTTTACAAAATAATCGCAAAAGAAATAAAATCCAATGGTTAAAGTTGCGAAGATATTGTAATAGTTATTTGCCTTGGTAGTTTGCGTCATGATGAGGCAGCCGCCCCGGGACGATGATGAACCTCATCATTATTCATGAAATGTTTTCATTCTAATTATTCTTATTTATTTATTTAATATTTTCCATTGTTAATCATGTTTTTAGCAATGTTCATATTTGTAAAGTAAATTAATAAATAATACAAACACAAACACACACACACATGTTTGGAACCCTCACCTAGCCAAGCATGTAAGGAAACTAGAGAAAGTGCAAAGGTTTGCAACAAGACTAGTCCCGGAGCTAAGGGGTATGTCCTACGAGGAGAGGTTACGGGAAATCGACCTGACGACACTGGAAGACAGGAGAGATAGAGGGGATATGATAACGACATATAAAATACTGCGAGGAATTGACAAGGTGGACAGAGACAGGATGTTCCAGAGATGGAACACAAACAAGGGGCCGCAATTGGAAGTTGAAGACTCGGATGAACCACAGGGATGTTAGGAAGTATTTCTTCAGTCACAGAGTTGTCAGAAATAGCTTTAAGGAGAGGTATGATAAAGCTCATGGAGCGGGTAGAGTGACCGAGTAGCGGCCAGTGAAGAGGCGGGGCCAGGAGCTGTGAATCGACCCCTGCAACCACAACTAGGTGAGTACACATACACACACACAGCAAGGCCTTCGACACAGTTCCTAAAAGAGATTAGTGCAGAAGCTAGAGGATCAGGCACGTATAACAGAAAGGGCACTGCAATGGATCAGAGAATAACTGACAGAGAGGCAACAAAAAGTCATGGTACGTGACGAGGTATCTTGAGTGGGCGCTTGTGACGAGCGGGGTCCCACAGGGGTCAGTCCAAGGACCAGTGCTATTCTTGGTATATGTGAATGACATGATGGAAGGGATAGACTCAGAAGTGTCCCTGTTCGCAGATGATGTGAAGTTAATGAAAGAATTAAATCAGATGAGGATCAGGCAGGACTTCAAAGAGACCTGGACAGGCTGGACACCTGGTCTAGAAACTGGCTTCTCGAATATAACCCCGCCAAATGTAAAGTCATGAAGATCGGGGAAGAGCAAAGAAGACCGCAGACAGAATATAGGCTAGGTGGCCAAAGACTGCAAACCTCGATCAAGGAGAAAGATCTTGGGGTGAGAATAACACCGAGCATGTATCCGGAAGCACATACCAACCAGATAACTGGTGCAGCATATGGGCGCCTGGCAAACCTGAGAATCGTTCAAGACACTGTACACCGTGTACGTCAGGCCAATACTGGAGTATGCAGCATTAGTTAGGAACCCATACCTGGTCAAGCACGTCAAGAAATTAAAGAAAGTGCAAAGGTTTGCGACAAGGTAAGTTCTAGAGATAAGGGGAGTGTCCAACGAAAAAAGGTTAAGGGAAATCGGCCTGACGACACTAGAGGAGAGGAGGGTTAGGGGAGACATGATAACGACTTTCAAAATAATGCGTGGAATAGACATGGTGGACAGAGAGAGGATGTTCCAGATATGGGACTCAGAAATAAGGGGTCACAATTGGAAGTTGAAGACTCAGATGACTCAAAGGGATGTTAGGAAGTATTTCTTCAGTCACAGAGTTGTCAGGAAGTGGAATAGTCGGGCAAGTGATGTAGTGGAGGCAGGAACCATACATAGTTTTAAGACGAGGTATGATAAAGCTCATGGAGCAGGGAGAGAGAGGGCCTAGTAGCGATCAGTGAAGAGGCGGGGCCAGGAGCTGAGTCTCGACCCCTGCAACCACAAATAGGTGAATACAAATAGGTGAGTACAGACTGACAGACAGAGATATAGACATAGAGACGGGACAGAGTCAACCAGACACACTAATAGTGCCAGTGTTCCACAGGGAAGTATGCTTGGGGCCATTATTATGTAATGTCTACTTCAGTGACCACCTTTATCTCATCCCTCATCCCTCATCCAAGAGTGGAAATGCCAGCTGCTTAAAGTTACATCAATCATCAGTTATATCAGCCTGAGAAAACACAAATGATTATTGTGTATAGGCTCCATGATGGTAATACTGGAGCAGTGGTAAGAATGAATTGGAGTGATGGTACCCGGGGATGAAGTTGATATTGTTGGGGTGACTCCAAACTGGCTATGAAGAAGCACGTTGTAAATCTTGCAAACAAAGCAACCAGAAAGATTGAAGCACTTAGACGTATCTCGCATCTGCTCAACAGTAGAGGTTGCAAGATTCTGTATGAGGCACAAATACCCTTACACCTCGAGTATGCTCCACTTTCTTGGATTACCTTCCTCCTGTCTCAACTGTTCTGTTCTAGATTCGCCAGTATAATCGCGTGGCCCGGGCCTTTTCCAAGAGATGGCCCAGCCTTGACTCCCTTTCGAGGGAGTGTCTCAGAGCAATGTCTGCCATGGGAGGAGGTTCAAGTACCTCCTCGTCTTCTGGGACCAGCTATCCTCAGGCCTAGCCCCATTCCCCGCACCCACGGTGCTAGGAGGGAAAAGCTAGGTACCTTGGGATGCCACAAACCCCGCCCATACTGGGCTCGACGATGTCAGGAGGTGCAAAGGCATCAAGCACTACAAGATCCTTTTAGAGCCACACCCCAGCTTTGGGCCGAAGCCCGAGCGCTAGGGAAGCTCAAGAATGCCTCTTGCTGTGAGTGTTGCTGCTACTTCACTTGTACGTTGCACTCTTGTCCTTTCCTGTCTCATTTGCGGCTTCTTGGCAGAATAGAGAACAGAGCAAGATGATTCATCCCTTTCATGGATACACTTGTCATTTCAGCAGAGCCTTTAACACCAGAGGGATGTGGGTGGCTTTACTGTTTTATACAAGACCAATATTGCCAAAGCACCACACTTGACTCCACTGAGGACAGTGAGAAGTGAGCTTCTACACAACAAGACGGGCAGCAAGCAGCGACTTCACTGCGGCTGTAACCTTCTCCAGAACATCACTTCATCTAATATCATTTATTCCTAGGATGACTCGAATCCGGAACATGTTCATACAGCGTAACGATATCAACGAAATAAAGTTAGTTGAACAAATGAAATAGCAGAGAGAGAGAGAGGGGGGGGGGAGGAAGAGGGAGAAGTAGAGACACAAGTGAGAAATAGTGCGTGTGAGGTCAACGATAACCTTCACTCCATCCTACTGCTGTCATGCTGAACGGCTGACAAAATTTGGTCAGATTAAACCTCAATCATTTGTGTGAGGTGAGTTTTAAGCAAATAGATACAGGACACAGTGATAATATATTCACCAGAGACGCAGTTGCTCCCACCACAGATTTGCTAGACACATTACTATGTTACGTTTCTGTATTTCTTCTCTGTTATTTTAAGACAAAAAATCCAATCATAATAATAATAATAATATGAAGAAGAAGACGAAGAAGAAAAAATGATAATAATAACAATACTAATACTAATAATAATAATAATTATTATTATTATTATTATTATTATTATTACCTGGGTGCCTTCCGACAGAAGACATCATCCAATCAGCGCGTTATCTAGGGCCAGATTCTTAGATTGTGTAAGTGCCCTATGACCATAATTGTTAAACCCACACCCAGAATTCTGGAATAACTCCGATAACTTCCAAAACTCTCAGCGGCTCAGCTTCATGCATTCAATAAAGGTATGTCATCAATGGTCGACGACCTAGAGAAAAATTCAAGATTTTAGCATAGATATGACTGTTTTGTGTCTAAAACGGAGTGAAATTTTAGTCTCGTTAAATCAGATTTTATATAATTCATTTTACCTCTGAACCGCTTCAATATTTTATGGTTGATGCGTCTTACTAGGATAATACACATTATGTTTTGTGTGTGGGGAAAATTTATAAGCATGGCAAAATAGATAAAAAAAATCTTGGAATCAGTGGAATCCGTGCCATAATTGGAGACTTTCATCTGAGTTGCTTAAAATGTTAACCAATGTTGTGGTTTCATGTCGTGAATGATGTTGATTGCTTAGAAGAGATAGGGTTTGAGGAGGACCTACCATGCATGGGCCGGAAGGTCTGTGGATATGTTGGGTAACGATGAAGAAGTTTCCTGGCAAGAGGTTCATCTTTGTTGTAAAAAGTTTAGTTCTGGTTGAATATTAGGATAAGTGATGACCATTACTCATCAGGTTGAAATTGTTGAATATGCAGATAAATGATGATCACCACTCATCTGCATATCCAACAGTTTCAACTAGAACAACGGCTTTCACAACATAGCTCAACCTCTTGTCTGGAAACTTCTCCATAATTATCGTTCATATCCACAGACCTGCTTAGTGGCCCATGCCTCAAAAAATCATAATAAGACTCTACATGGGTTCAAACCGTACTTGTTCCGTGTTTTTTTCTACTGACCCATGAAGGGCAGGTTCTTCTTGAATCCACCTTCTCAGCAATGAACCATAACATTCCTCACCTGGCCCTTCATATCACTATGTTCCTTATATATACTCACCCGTCCTGGTGAACCTACCTGTCCCTGTCTGCTCAAGTAGATGTGTTTGTGACTTGATAAAGCCCACTGTGTGGATGAAATGTTGTCATTAAACGATCGCGTTATACTGCATTTGTGTCTATTTTTCCATTGTTTCAGTAACTTATGCCATTTATCTCCAACAGTAAGCTGCCCAGATCTAGTTCTCAGTGGTATTATTTGTTCCTTGATCTTTGTTCTATACACTTCAAAGAACCTGCTTGGATTTGTCTTTGATTCACTAGCTATTTTAATAACATGTCGACTCGTTATGTTAAACTAAGTCTCAATAATTATAATAACATCAGCGTTTCTTGGCAACGCTACCAGACGTAATTCATTTATCTTATTCCTTACACTTTAAATATTAGCATAAAATATGTCAAGTTTTTTTTGCCTTTTACGTCTTTTCCCTACTTAACTTTGCCGTTTTACAATTTCTGTTATCATCTTTATCGGGTTTATGTGATGACTATTTCTAAAAACCATGATATCAAAACCTAAATCAATATTTCCACAATCCATATTTCCCTACCAAACCTTTACTTCCAACTATTTCTAGTTTAAAGACCTAATAGCACCCTCCACTGAACTAGCCATAGCACCCACACCTGCCCTAAATAAATCAACCCACATCCTTGTCATACATGTTCTATGAATGGTACTGCAATATCCATACAGAGTTTGTCCAGCCAAAAAATATTACCAGTTGCTCTGGACAGACATTCATTTGCAACACCCCATCTAAGCAAAACGCCACATATTACAGGGCACTTTTTGTTCCTAGTTATGTCTATCACTGACCTATAGCTATAAATAAAGTCCTCACTCCTATGCCTGTCGACACTGAAACAAATAATAGGATTGCTCTCATTATCTTTCATGATGTTCTCAAGATGGCTAACATTATCCTGGATCAATAGCTCTTGCTCAGCATCAAGGACTTCTTCCCTTGAAGAACCATGAATCAAGAGCTCATGACCAGCATCAAGGCATCCTCTACCTGGAGAATCTTGGATCAAGAACCCTTGCCTAGCAATTAAGGAATTCTTCCGACTAAGAACCATGGATCAAGCGTCCTTGCCCAGCATCAAGGCAGCATCTTCCTTGAAGGATGTGACCAATACAGAAATGTGTATTTTAAATTAGCCATTACTAAGTCCCCTAAGTTCCCTGGGTCATGTTTAAGTTTCCAGACTCATTTTCAAGTTCTCTGGTTCATTTTCAAGTTCTCTGGTTCATTTTCAAGTTCTCTGGCTCATTTTAAAGTTCCTGGCTCATTTTCAAGTTTCTATGTCAATTTCATGATTTCAGAGTCAGTTTCAAAATTTCGGACCAATTTCAAAATCTCAAGAGTTATTTCTCAATCAGAGAATAATCAAACTTATAATAATTATGGGATACAAATTTTCTCTATAAAATTCGTAATACTGTTTAGTGTAATTTGTACATACTTCTTTGAGTCATTATGAGAATTTTCATTATTTTTCATTTCCATTATTTTTTCATTTCCATTATTTTTCATTTTAATTATTTTTCATTTCCATTATTTCTCATTTCCATTATTTTTAATTTTCATTATTTTTAATTTTCATTATTTTTTATTTTCATTATTTTTTATTTTCATTAATTTTTATTTTCATTATTTTTTCATTCTCTTCTGCGTCATTAAGACGCTAATTGCTTCTAACATACTCCGAACTCTGGGATAACATTCAGCGAGACGGAAATATATGTCCTGGACAAATCTATGTTGACCAAGCGCCCGTTATATAGAGGCGCTGACCAGTTTTGTGAGAGGAAATAGTGTCAGCAGCAGTGGAATTCATCGCTCGACCAAACACTGATGCAGTTTCATTGGCAAATCAGGAATTCATTCGGCCCACCAGTCGCCCAGAACTACATCGTTTATCCCTGTACTGCTGAGGCTGCCCTCCCACCCTTCCTACCTCTCTACCTCCCTCCCTCACTCTCTCTTTCTCCCTCATTCCCTCCTAACTTTCCTCATTTCGTCTCCCTACTTCTTGCTCTATCGTTTCCTCTCTCCCGCTGGCTTTCCTTCACCCTCTCCCACGTTAAAATCGGTATTTTTGTAAAAAAAATAAAATATTGTATTACTCTGTGATGATGATGATGATGATGACGATGATGATATTTTCGATAATTAAACGTGCATGAGACAGGCCATCTTCAGAGATGGTAATTCCCGAGTAATAGTAGTTTGAGAAAAGAAGGAAATTATTGATGTTGGCGTGACTACTCGTCTTATACTGGAATGTTTGAAGGGATCCTCATCACCATACTGAAGCCTCCCAGCTCAGGCTGCCACATTTAATAACCTGACGCATAAAATCCATCCTGTGTGATGGAATATGTTTGGAAAAAACGTAGCTAGTTCCCAGAGTGTAATTTTCTTATAGATGTAAAAGCACACTGCTGATGTACCCAAGTCTGTTCAATGAAAAAAAATGGTCTTTTTCAACGCTCTCCCCCCCCCCCTCTCTCTCTCTCTCTCTCTCTCTCAGGAAAGGACATACTAGAATATAAATCTTTAATGGGACAATGTTTCGCATAGACACCAAGCTTTTTAAACTTTATAGAGGATACATTGTAAACAAAGGTACACAGTAGAGGATACATTGTAAACAAAGGTACACAGTAGAGGATACATTGTAAACAAAGGTACACAGCCGGGGAAGCAGGTGAAGAAATGTGATGAAGGTCGGCAGGAGCCCCGCCGACTGGAAACATCCCTGGTTATGTATATAAAATAGGTAAAATATACTAACACGTACATAAAAATGATAAAACAATGCACTTTATGGTAATAAAGAAATAACCTATGTATACTGGCTTCCTCAACCTCGTGTGTTAGTGTGACTTGTCAATGGTACAAGTCAAACCGAAACGTCGTCATAAGATTCTTTCTCCTGTGCCGGTTGTTTGTGCATTGTTCCACTCATGGCATAGTGCCTTTTGGTTCTTCAGTCTATGGCACTCAGCGAGAAGCAGAGAGAATCATCAACATTATGAGAAGTCATTCAAGGAAAACACACATTAATTTTCCTTACTTCCACGGTAACCGAGAACATTTCTAGATTAATACAAGGAGTTAGATCCCGGCCACCGACACTGCCACCATCGTCAAAGATGTTAATAAGAAGGATAACACCATCCTCGAGGAGAATGTAGAAACCTACACCATCCCTTGTAGTATCTGTAATAAAGTATACGAGGGTGAGATGGCAAGGGTTTTGTCCACACGCGCTGAGAGATCAGATATGATATATATAGAAAACTGACAAATCGATAAAATGTTTCGCCAGCTAGTGAATTCTTTAGTCTGATACAGAAAAGAATGGTGGGATATTAAAAGGAGTTTGAGGTTATCAGTCCCTCAGCCTGGAGTCTATGTGTTCAGTCAATGTTAATTAAAGTACAGTATTGCACATGAATATTATACAATACCGACAAGATGAATATTAGACACATATGCAACATCTGGATATCTTTATTGTAGACGTTTCGCCCTCCAGTGGCTTTATCAATACAGATTCAAGGACATAACTGGAGGACAGAAGAACTATATACAAAAAATGAGGTAGTCAGTCCCTCAGGCTTGGAGATGGTGTGAAGAGCACCGTAGTCGTGAAGATTCTGGAGCACAGGCAAGAAGGCTGGCGCTTGTATACTGTACTGATAAAGCCACTGGAGGGCGAAACGTCTACAGTAAAGATACCCAGATGTTGCACATGTGTCTAATTTTTATCTAAATACAGCATATGTATGGAGAAGGAAAATACTGCATACAGGTGAGGGGAAGCAGCTGGAGACGGTATCACCAGTGGAAAGTAAAATGCCTATAGGTTAGGTAAGTGTTGCATTCCTTGTACCGTACTTTAATCGAGGAAGCCACTAGCTGGTGAAACGTTACCACAATAAAGACACTGAAATGTTGCACAAGTCTCTCATTCATCAACACACAATTGCTTGCAGCACCGATAACATCGCCTGAGTTTTACGACGTAATGCAGCACCACACGGAAGGTATTCTAGAAAAAAGATAGGAACGGAACAGAAGGCATTGAAACGGGACTCATACCACAGACTGTCACCCAGAGCGAAGGAAGGTTTCACTTGAAGGGACCCCTGGCTCACACCGTCCTCATGACCTGAGGTTTCACTTGAAGGGACCCCTGGCTCACACCGTCCTCATGACCTGAGGTTTCACTTGAAGGGACCCCTGGCTCACACCGTCCTCATGACCTGAGGTTTCACTTGAAGGGACCCCTGGCTCACACCGTCCTCATGACCTGAGGTTTCACTTGAAGGGACCCCTGGCTCACACCGTCCTCATGACCTGAGGTTTCACTTGAAGGGACCCCTGGCTCACACCGTCCTCATGACCTGAGGTTTCACTTGAAGGGACCCCTGGCTCACACCGTCCTCATGACCTGAGGTTTCACTTGAAGGGACCCCTGGCTCACACCGTCCTCATGACCTGAGAGTCAGGCGCCCTCACCTCACCACCCCTTATCACCTGCTTGGTCTTCAAGCAAAACATGGTCTCAATGAAGGTTTCCATTTTGCCATAGGTTGTTTTTTCATCACCTTACTTACTCTTGCTCTCTCTCTCTCTCTCTCTCTCTCTCTCTCTCTCTCTCTCTCTCTCTATCTCTCTCTCTCTCTTTCTCTCTCTTTCTCTCTCTCTCTCTAACTACTTGTGCTACTGAAAATTAGAAAATATATAGCAGTATTTAAAAACTGAATTATACCCCAACTTCACGTTTAGAAAAAGTAATTGAAGTAATTACATTTTGACAAGTCAAAACATTATTGAAAGAAAACGTTATTACAACAAACAAGGATTTTGCAATTTACTGGAATTCTTTAACTACAAACACAAGAATTTAGACTCTGAAATTCTTCTGTCAGTAGTATACGGATGGAAGAGGGGTGTTAATGTTGCAGTTTTATAACTAGTGTAAGCACGCCTCTGGCAAGACAGTGATGGAGTGAATGATGGTGAAAGTTTTTCTTTTTCGGGCCACCCTACCTTGGTGGGAAACGACCGATGTAGGAGAGAGGGAGATTATTTCCCAGTAAAAGTAGGCCTTAGACAAGGATGTGTGATGTCACCATGGTTGTTCAATATATTTATAGATGGGGTTGTAAGAGAAGTGAATGCTCGGGTGTTGGCAAGAGGTGTTGGGTTAAAAGATAAAGAATCTAACACAAAGTGGGAGTTGTCACAGTTGCTCTTTGCTGATGACACTGTGCTTTTGGGAGATTCTGAAGAAAAGTTGCGGAGGTTGGTGGATGAGTTTGGTAGGGTATGTAAAAGAAGGAAATTAAAAGTGAATATAGGAAAGAGTAAGGTGATGAGGATAACAAAAAATTAGGTGATGAAAGATTAGATATCAGATTGGAGGGAGAGAGTATGGAGGAGGTGAATGTAATACGGTGAAATTCTAAGCAATTTCGTGATTTCTCACATTATCAAAAACCTGTGATAATGTGAAAAATGTGAGAAATCACGAAAGCACTTGGAATTTCACTATTTTTTTCACATTGGTTGTTTAGTGTATTGTAATATCATTCGTTTACCTGTGACCTTATTGCAAAAATCCTATATTTAATGACTGGCATACCTAGGCAAAGACTAAGTTTATAAAAATATTTCACCTATTGTGCAGGTGAAACGTTCTATCAATAAAGATACCGAACTGTTGTACACGTGTCTTATCAACTTGTCTCTATTTCATACCATTTTCAATATAAATGCTTAGGTAGCTTTTGGAAAAGGTTGACCATTGGGCGGGTGGGAATAGTTGGTTTTAAGAAGGATCTGCCTTGCATGGGCCAATGGGCCGGCTACAGTGTACCTCCATTCTTATGTTTTCATATGATTAGTTGATATCCTCCTTCTCTTGGTGTTTTATCGGACCATTGCTAATGTTTGGCAGATCAATTGCAAACCCTGCAAAGAAATTTAGTTGTCTAGGCTTAATGAGGTGTTAATCATTTCTTTGTCGTTGTTATTGATTCTAAAGTAACTGTAAACTGAAGGTCATTATCGTAGCTTTCATGTGTTTCTTACCTGACATACTGGAAGAATTTTATTAAGGAAATCATTCATGCGTGAAGCTCTTTCAAATTTTGTTTTTCCGCTTTTTTTTCTTATTAATGAAAATGTCTGTCTAATATATGTACCGTATTTTCTCTCATTATTACACTTTTTCCTCTCTCTATTTACAGTGTTTATTTTTATATTTACCGTGATTTCTCTCTTGTTTATCCATGTTTTCTTTCACTCTTTTAGGCCACATTTTTATCCCTTTATTGTTAACCAAGTTTTCTCTTCCTCTTTCTCTCCTTGTTATTGTATTTACTTAGCATTATTGTCAGTGTTATCAACTTGGCTTCATCATTATTTTGTCTCTCTTCGTATTTAATCCCTTTCAATAGTCAGAATCTTATATTAAATCAATTAAACGTAAGATCCATGTTTTTGGCATCTCGTTTTTCGATGCAGTTTGTATTAGTGATGTCTCAGAGCAACTTAGCATTATTATTATAATCACGAAGAAGCGCTAAACCCCAAGGGTCGTACAGCAAAGAGCAACTTAGCAGAGATTTTTCTCTGAAGAGAGAACAATGGAAAGAGGGTGAGTCTGGGCACAAGGGAGATGTGGAGAGAAAGATTGACAGTGGAGGAGGAGAAAGAAAGTAGTGGTGATAAGGGAGTGGAAGGAAAAAAAAGCTAGATGAATAGAAGATGGTTAAGATTGGGAGAGGATGGAAAAGAGGATGGGGCATAGGAGGGAAGAGTGAAGGAGAGGGGAATGAGATAGGAGAGAGGCAATGAAAATCAGAGGGAAGAGAAGCACTGGAATGAATAAGGAAGATAGTGAGTGGCAGTGAGAGAAGAATTGGCACGAAGAGAGGGATTGAAAGGAAGAGAGGTAGAGGAAGAGAGAGGAGGAAATAAGAGTACCGAGTGAGAAACAAATTTCTAAGAATGATTTCAATATTTTTCAGAAACAAAAGCCAGGGGATAAAAGCTTCCACTTTAGACAATTTTGTCAAGAATTTAATTTTAACATCAAAGGACGACAAAATAAAGCACAATGAATTGCATTTATTAATTAAAGTTTTCGTGGATTTAAAAAAAATAAGAATAGATAAAATTTATAGAATAAATCCATTGATTATAGGTTAAGGGTAATTTTCACATTAAATTCAATATATTTTGTGCTTAGTTTAAATAACCCTTTCATAAATCTTTCTGAATATGACCGTCAAAAAAATAAAAAGGAATTAACATATAAAGAACGAAAGGCAATAATACCGTGACTGGAATAATACATAAATAACCCACACATAGGAGAGAGAATCTTACGACTACGTTTCGGTCCGAATTGGACCATTTACAAGTCGTTTCGGTCCAAGTCGTAAGCTTTTCTTTCCTAAGTACAGGTTATTTGTTCAACAACGAATTAATTATAAAGCAAGATTTTTAAATTAAAATATATAGTCACCAAACTTGCTCATCTCTGGTAACACAAATTCATTTACAAACTTTGATCTTAAAGCAAAGCTCATTTCTACTCCATGCAGATATGTTATTATAAAAGATGGAGAAGGAATCTTTATCAGCTGCCAGAAATTTTCTTTGATCTTATCAGTGATGACTCGAGCAAAAACTGGATAGAAATCAATAATACAGATAATTATACTCTCTTTCAGTGGAATGTTCGTAAATAAGAATTTTGTTTTAATACTGCTTATAAGATGATGTTCATAAAAGCTTAAAATATATTTAGGAAAAAAAAGAAAAATATTAAGTATGTATATATATTTTTTTTTTTTTTTTTTTTCAACAAGTCGGCCGTCTCCCACCGAGGCAGGGTGACCCAAAAAGAAAGAAAATCCCCAAAAAGAAAAAACTTCCACCATCATTCAACACTTTCACCACACTCATACACAATCACTGTCTTTGCAGAGGAGCTCAGATACGACAGCTGAGAATAAGTCCCTCCCAGCTGTCACTATCCCAGACCCCCTCCTTTAAAGTGCAGGCATTGTACTTCCCATTTCCAGGACTCAAGTCCAACTAAATCAATTAACTGGTTTCCCTGAATCCCTTCACACAATGTTACCCTGCTCACACTCCAACAAATCGTCATGTCCCAAAAACCATTCGTCTCCATTCACTCCTATCTAACACGCTCACACATGCCCTCTGGAAGTCCAAGCCCCTCGCCCACAAAACCTCCTTTACCCCTTCCCTCCAACCTTTTCTAGGACGACCCCTACCCCGCCTTCCTTCCCCTACAGATTTATACGCTCTCCAAGTCATTCTACTTTGATCCATTCTCTCTAAATGACCAAACCACATCAACAACCCCTCTTCAGCCCTCTGACAAATACTTTTAGTAACTCCACACCTTCTCCTAATTTCCACATTCCGAATTTTCTGCATGATATTTACACCACACATTGCCCTTAGACAGGACATCTCCACTGCCTCCAGCCTCCTCCTCGCTGCAGCATTTGCAACCCATGCTTCACACCCATATAAGAGTGTTGGTACCACTATACTTTCGTACATTCCCTTCTTTGCCTCCATGGATAACGTTTTTTGTCTCCACAGATACCTCAATGCACCACTCACCTTTTTTCCTTCATCAATTCTATGGTTAACCTCATCCTTCATAAACCCATCCGCTGACACATCAACTCCCAAATATCTGAAAACATTTACTTCTTCCATAATCCGTCTCTCCAATGTGATATCCAATTTTTCTTTATTTAAATCGTTTGATACCCTCATCACCTTACTCTTATCTATGTTCACTTTTAACTTTCTACCTTTACACTCTCCCAAACTCGTCCCTAACCTTTGCAACTTTTCTTTAGAATCTCCCATAAGCACAGTATCATCAGCAAAAAGTAACTGTGTCAACTCCCATTTGCATTTAATTCTCCATAATTTAATCCCACCCTCTCCCCAACACCCTAGCATTTACTTCTTTTACAACCCCATCTATAAATATATTAAACAACCATGGTGACATTACACAACCCTGTCTAAGACCTACTTTTACCGGGAAGTAATCTCCCTCTCTCCTACACACCCTAACCTGAGCCTCACTATCCTCATAAAAACTCTTTACAGCCTTCAGTAACTTACTACCTATTCCATACACTTGCAACATTTGCCACATTGCTCCCCTATCCACTCTATCATATGCCTTTTCTAAATCCATAAATGCAATAAAAACTTCTCTACCTTTATCTAAATACTGTTCACATATATGCTTCACTGTAAACACTTGATCTACACATCCCCTACCCACTCTAAAGCCTCCTTGCTCATCTGCAATCCTACTCTCTGTCTTACCTCTAATTCTTTCAATAATAACCCTGCCATACACTTTACCTGGTATACTCAGTAAACTTATTCCCCTATAATTTTTACACTCTCTTTTATCCCCTTCCCTTTATATATATATAAATAATATATATATATATATATATATATATATATATATATATATATATATATATATATATATATATATATATATATTATATATATAGGATGGGTCCACCTCTGGTGTCAATTGTGGGACCCATTGCCTCGGAGAAGTGGATAAAAAGACTTCAGGAAGAATATTTAGATTTCTTTCTGAAGCCATTTGAATATTCCACTTCCCCTACCACCCCATCTTTTTTTTACAAACTTTATTTCAAGACAAAATACAATGGGGAGTAAAACAACATAGATAACAACTCAGAGCTACATGTCAAATACTTCGTCCAACTCCCCGGCAGTGGGCCGCGTGCCCAGAATACTGCAGGTATTTCCCCTCTGGATCGCAACACTGAGTCTCTGAAAGAGGAAGCTGGTCGCCCTGTGGTCCTTGGTTTCTATGATGAGTTTTCCACCCAGCTCCTTGAGAAACTTTAGAGCACACTTGCCCCATGCTCCATGGGTCTCCGACCCTATTGGGATGAAGTTATAGCAAGAGGAAGGTCTTCATATTTGCGGGTCTTCTGGGTCTCCCTGTGGCTGGCAGCTCCACCCCTTCGGCTAAGGAGTGTGGCAGGTAGGTATCTGCCAATGTGGCAGCACAGGTGTAGTCCCAAGCAATCTGCTTACCATCCTTCCAGGGTAGCATGGTGGCTCCATCAGGACGCTTTGACTTCCATCAGACCTCTGCACTTGGGGTTCCCGTTGAGCTGGGCAACGGGCTGTGGCAGGCTTCTCTTTATGATGTCATTGACCTCCTCATGTCTAGCATACTTCCCTTCTGATGTGTGACACACTAGACCATGAAGTCCGAATTGATCAGCCGTCGCCCTGCCGCAAATACACCTATGTTCGGTGAGTATGGGGGCGGCTAGGCGAAGAGCAACACCAATCCGAATAGCCTGTGGGTCGAGTCGAGTGCCCAGAGAGGAATTGGGAACAGCAAGAAGGAAATCTCCTGAGTGTGGTGCCCTCACCGCTAGGAGACGAGCTTTGTCCTTTCCTGAAGCGTTGGTGAGCATTGTGTTGGAATTTTTTTCCATGATCGGTTTGTCCCAGTGGGACTGTTTGTGCTCTTTGGGAGGAGCTGGTCTACTGGAGGAGTCTGCCATGATGTCCCACTGCACTGCTGCTTCAATGAACTTGGGGTCTTGAGCTCCCACCACACCTCTCAAACGTTCAGGGACAATCCTCTTGACTAATCCACAGGAGGCCAAACACGATGACAGAAATGCAGGTAACGCTACATGCCTTGCTTTGCGCACCCCTATACCTATATATACCCCTATACCTATATATACATGATGGTAGGATTGCTGGTGTCTTTTTTCTGTCTCATAAACACGCTGGATAACAGGTATATCTAGCTACTTCTACTTACACTTTAGGTCACACTACACTGGCATACACATGCATATATATACATACACACATCTAGGTTTTTCTTCTTTTTCTTAATAGCTCTTGTTCCTTTTATTTTCTCTATTGTCCATGGGGAAGTGGAAAAGAATCTTTCCTCCGTAAGCCATGCGTGTCGTATGAGGCGACTAAGATGCCGGGAGCAATGGGCTAGTAACCCCTTCTCCTGTACAAATCTACTAAAAACGAGAAGAAGAAAAACTTTATAAAATTGGGTTGTCTGAATGTGCGTGGATGTAGTGCGGATGATAAGAAAGAGATGATTGCCGATGTTATGAATGAAAAGAAGTTGGATGTCCTGGCCCTAAGCGAAACAAAGCTGAAGGGGGTAGGCGAGTTTCAGTGGGGAGAAATAAATGGGATTAAGTCAGGAGTATCTGAGAGAGTTAGAGCTAAGGAAGGGGTAGCAATAATGTTGAAGGATCAGTTATGGAAGGAAAAGAGGGAATATAAATGTGTAAATTCAAGGATTATGTGGATTAAAATAAGGGTCGGATGCGAAAAGTGGGTCATAATAAGCGTGTATGCACCTGGAGAAGAGAGGAGTGTAGAGGAGAGAGAGAGATTTTGGGAGATGTTAAGCGAATGTATAGGAACTTTTGAACCAAATGAGAGAGTAATTGTGGTAGGGGACCTAAATGCTAAAGTGGGAGAAACATGCAAAGAGGGTGTAGTAGGTAAGTTTGGGGTGCCAGGTGTAAATGATAATGGGAGCCCTTTGATTGAACTTTGTATAGAAAGGGGTTTAGTTATAGGTAATACATATTTTAAGAAAAAGAGGATAAATAAGTATACAAGATATGATGTAGGGCGTAATGACAGTAGTTTGTTGGACTATGTATTGATAGATAAAAGACTGTTGAGTAAACTTCAGGATGTACATGTTTATAGAGGGCTACAGATATATCAGATCACTTTTTAGTTATAGCTACAGTGGGAGTAAAAGGTAGATGGGATACAAGGAAAATAGAATCAGTAAGTAAAGAGAGGTGAAGGTTTATAAACTAAAAGAGGAGGCAGTTAGGGTAAGATATAAACAACTATTGGAGGATAGATGGGCTAGTGAGAGTGTAGGCAATGGGGTCGAAAATGTATGGGGTAGATTTAAAAATGTAGTGTTAGAGTGTTCAGCAGAAGTTTGTGGTTACAGGCGAGTGGGTGCGGGAGGGAAGAGGAGCGATTGGTGGAATGATGATGTAAAGAGAGTAGTAAGGGAGAAAAGTTAGCATATGAGAGGTTTTACAAAGTAGAAGTGATGCAAGGAGGAAGAGTATATGGAGAGAAAAAGAGAGGTTAAAGAGTGGTGAAGCAATGTAAAAAGAGAGCAGATGAGAGAGTGGGTGAGATGTTATCAGCAAATTTTGTTGAAAATAAGAAAAAGTTTTGGAATGAGATTAATAAGTTGAGGAAGCCTAGAGAACAAATGGATTTGACAGTTAAAAATAGGAGAGGAGAGTTATTAAATGGAAGTTAGAGGTATCGGGAAGATGGAGAGAATATTTTGAGGATTTGTTAAATGTTGATGAAGACAGGAAGCTGTGATTTCGTGTGTAGGGCAGGAGGAATAACATCTTGTAGGAGTGTGGAAGAGCCAGTTGTGGGTGTAGGGAAGTTCGTGAGGCAGTGGGTAGAATGAAAGGGGTAAGGCAGCTGGGATTGATGGGATAAAGATAGAAATGTTAAAAGCAGGTGGGGATATAATTTTGGAGTGGTTGGTGCTATTATTTAATAAATGTATGGAAGAGGTAAGGTACCTAGGGATTGGCAGAGAGCGTGTATTGTTCCTTTGTATAAAGGCAAAGGGGACAAAGAGAGTGCAAAAATTATAGGGGAATAAGTCTGTTGAGTGTACCTGGTAAAGTGTATGGTAGAGTTATTATTGAAAGAATTAAGAGTAAAACAGAAAGCAGGATAGCAGATGAACAAGGGGCTTTAGGAAAGGTAGGGGTGTGTAGACCAAGTGTTTACAGTGAAACATATAGGTGAACAGTATTTGGATAAGGGTAAAGATGTTTTTGTGGCATTTATGGATTTGGAAAAGGCGTATGATAGGGTAGATAGGGGGCAATGTGGCAGATGTTGCAGGTGTATGGAATAGGAGGAAGGTTACTGAAAGCAGTGAAGAGTTTTTATGAGGATAGTGAGGCTCAGGTTAGAGTGTGTAGGAGGAAGGGGACTATTTCCCAGTAAAAGTGGGCCTTAGACAAGGATGTGTGATGTCACCGTGGTTGTTCAATATATTTATAGATGGGGTTGTAAAGAAGTGAATGCGAGGGTCTTGGCAAGAGGTGTTGGGCTAAAAGATAAAGAAGCAAATACAAAGTGGGAGTTGTCACAGTTGCTTTTTGCTGATGACACTGTGCTTTGGGAGATTCTGAAGAGAAGCTGCAGAGGTTGGTGGATGAATTTGGTAGGGTGTGTAAAGAAGAAAATTGAAAGTGAATATAGGAAAGAGTAAGGTGATGAGAATAACAAAAAGAATAGGTGACGAAAGATTGGATATCAGATTGGAGGAGAGAGTATGGAGGAGGTGAATGTATTCAGATATTTGGGAGTGGACATGTCGGCGGATGGGTCTATGAAGGATGAGGTGAATCATAGAATTGATGAGGGAAAAGGGTGAGTGGAGCACTTCGGAGTCTGTGGAGACAAAGAACCTTGTCCATGGAAGTAAAGAGGAATGTATGAAGTATAGTTATACCAACGCTCTTATATGGGTGTGAAGCATGGGTGATGAATGTTGCAACGAGGAGAAGGCTGGAGGCAGTGGAGATGTCATGTCTGAGGTCAATGTGTGGTGTGAATATAATGCAGAGAATTCGGAGTTTGGAAATTAGGAGGAGGTGCAGGATTACCAAAACGATTGTCCAGAGAGCTGAGGAGGGTTGTTGAGGTGGTTTGGACATGTAGAGAGAATGGAACGAGACAGAGTGACTTCGAGTGTATAAATCTGTAGTGGAGGGAAGGCGGGGTAGGGGTCGGCCTAGGAAAGGTTGGAGGGAGGGTAAAGGAAGTTTTGTGTGCGAGGGCTTGGATTTCCAGCAAGCATGTGTGAGCGTATTTGATAGGAGTGAATGGAGGCATATGGTTTTAATACTTGACGTGCTGTTGGAGTGTGAGCAAAGTAACATTTATGAAGGGATTCAGGAAACCGGCAGGCCGGACTTGAGTTCTGGAGATGGGAAGTACAGTGCCGGCACTCTGAAGGAGGGGTGTAAATGTTGCAGTTTTATAACTGTAGTGTAAAGCACCCTTCTGGCAAGACAGTGATGGAGTGAATGATGATGAAAGTTTTTCTTTTTCGGGCCACCCTGCCTTGGTGGGAATCGGCCGATGTGTTAATAAAATAAAATATAAATATATATATATATATATATATATATATATATATATATATATATATAGTATTGTAACCACGAACGAGTGGTATTTAATCAATAACAACACTAACTAGCCGGGGGATCGAACACGTGTTGTTTTAGCCTGCCTCGTGATGAGCGAAAATTCACGATGCTCTAACCCACTGGACCATACAATCCTACAAGAATCACGCACCGAGCAGGGCTAGGTGTTGAACCATGATCCAAGGATTTACGATGGTGTGGGTGCCTCAGAGCTGAATGGTTTATATATATACAGTACAGTATATGCGTATATACAGTATATGCGTATATACAGTATATGCGTATATACAGTATATGCGTATATACAGTATATGCGTATATACAGTATATGCTTATATACAGTATATGCTTATTTACAGTATATGATTATATACAGTATATGCTTATATACAGTATATGTTTATATACAGTATATGCTTATATACAGTATATGCTTATATACAGTATATGCTTATATACAGTATATGCTTATATACAGTATATGCTTATATACAGTATATGCTTATATACAGTATATGCTTATATACAGTATATGCTTTTATACAGTATATGCTTTTATACAGTATATGCTTATATACAGTATATGCTTATATACAGTATATGCTTATATACCGTATATGCTTATACACAGTATATGCTTATATACAGTATATGCTTATATACAGTATACGTTTATATACAGTATACGCTTATATACAGTATATGCTTATATACAGTATATGCTTATATACAGTATATGCTTATATACAGTATATGCTTATATACAGTATATGCTTATATACAGTATATGCTTATATACAGTATATGCTTATATAAAGTATATGCTTATATACAGTATATGCTTATATACTGCAGACAGGCGAGGTGAAGCAGTCGTAGGCGGTGGTTGAAGTCATGCCTATAGGTTAGGCATGACCTACTTCCACCTGTGAGTGCACTGGATCTGCCACTTCTGATGTTAGCAGATTCGTGGCCAGGGATACTACACAATAGCATGGTGGACAAGTGGATTAATGCGTCAGGAGATTAGCTTGGTTCCCAGGAGCCGGGCTAAGTATCCCGGGTTCGATTCGTGACCGGTCCCAGAATTCTCACTAGCTTAAAATCACTTTGTGTATGTGTAATTGTTCGTATGAACAATTTGAATTAATGCTGGACAAATGTATGTGTGGTACAGATTTGTGTGAAGTGTTGTCTCCTCTGAGTGAGGTGTCACATCAATGTTTAACATTTTAAAATGTTCTTCTCTTGCCTTTTCATCCTACTCCTCTGATATGTAAACACATGAATACGCTCAAGTTTAATTTCCTACTATCACTGTTATTTTTATATATTTGCAGTTATGCCTGAGAAGAGCCTGTTGTCAGCAAGGAAGTCTTTCTACAGGATTGAACCTAAAGAAATACCTTCCATGAAAATTGTACTGGTTTTACCCTACAATGAGGATTTGGTCAGCTTACGTGATGCACTAATTCAATACAAATACAATGGGACAGTGAAAAAGAGGTTGATTAAGAATACACCGTCTAACAGGGCTGCTGTTGTTCTTTGTTCTCTTTCATACATTGGACAAACTGGTAAACCACTGGAAACCAGATTAGACCCAACATCAATACTCAGGACGGGCCAGGAGTTGAATACTATCTTCAACCACGTTAGTTATTGCATATATAATATATATATATATATATATATATATATATATATATATATATATATATATATATATATATATTATATATATATATAGATATATATAGATATATATAGATATTTATATATATATAAAAGATATATATAGATATATATATATATAGATATATATACTAAGTTTCTTATCTGAAGAACTGGTAAATTATGATTTACCATTGCCAGTTCCTACTATCATTAAACTTATTAAACTTTGTATTGTTGATGCAAAATTTGTATTTAATGATGAGTTTTACACACAGAAGTTTGGTATGGCAATGGGCAATCCTCTTTCACCTGTTCTTAGTAATTTATATATGGAATTTTTCGAAACAAGATTGCTTAACACTATCCTTCCCAATAGAGCTAAGTGGTATAGATATGTTGATGATATTTTGTGCCTTATGCCTAAGAATGTAGACATAAACCATTTCCTTGTTAAATTAAATAGCTTAGCTCATTCTATAAATTTTACTGTTGAATTCGAAGTAAATAACTCATTGCCCTTCCTAGATGTTTTTATTATTAAGGGTAACATTGTTTTAAATTTAAAATTTACAGAAAACCTACAAATAATTGATCCTATGTACACTATTACTCTTCACGTCAAGATAGAGTTAAAGTGTCGGTTTTTTCTTCAATGTTTTTGAGAGCTTTACGTATTTGTAGTCCAGAGTTCATAGATGAAGAAATCTCTAAAATTTATGAAATAGATAATGATTTAAAATACCCTAGAAACATAATTGATAAATCTTTTAAAATAGCTAGGAATACTTTTTACAATCCAAAAAGGGACAACCAACCTTATTCAACCAAAAATATGTTGGTTCTCCCTTACCATGAAAACTTGGTTGATATGCCTTCCTTTCTTAAGAATTTTAATATCAAAGTTGTATTTAAAAATCTTGATACAGTAAAAAGACTTTTGATAAAAAATTCCCCCCAAAATGCTGACGGATGTGTCTATAAAATTCCCTGTAAAATATGCGATAAAGTTTATTATGGTCAAACTGGTAAAAGTCTTGAACTAAGATTAAAACAACATAAATATAGCATTAGAACTGGACAAGATTCTAATGCTCTATTTATTCATGTGAGATATTTTAACCATCCAATTGATTTTCAAAATGCTGAGAAGGTTGTATCAAGCAAGTCCATGGTTGAGAGAAATATAATAGAATCATGTTTCATTAAAAGCAGTTTTGAAAATAATATGAATATTTCTTTTGGTTTATATAAATTGGATTCTTTTATAATTAATAAAATTTGGGAAGAATTTAATGATAAATTGGACTAATCTTAATTCTTGGGAAGAGTTTCAGGTCCTTTCTTGTTTTCCTCTTCACAGAGTCGTGAGATGTTACGCTACTGTGAGGTGTAGTCTTTGTTAGTGTGATGTGACTGTGAGGTGTAGTCTCGCCCCTTATATAAGCCTCCTTGTCATGGTTCCTTTTATAGTTCCTTGATAATGTGAGTAGTCACGAAAGCGCTTGGAATTCTTCTTTTTTTTCATAGTGGTTGTCTTGATATATAGTATATATTATATATATGCATATATATATATATATATATATATATATATATATATATATATATATATATATATATATATATATAGAGAGAGAGAGAGAGAGAGAGAGAGAGAGAGACGAGAGAGAGAGAGAGAGACAGAGAGAGAGGACAGAGAGAGAGACAGAGAGAGAGACAGAGAGAGAGACAGAGAGAGAGCAGAGAGAGGACGAGAGAGCAGAGAGAGACAGGAGAAGAGAGACAGAGAGAGAGAGACAGATAGAGACAGTAGATTAAGGCATAAAAGGAAAAAAACACAAAAATTAATCTTGTCTCACAAATGTTTGATGCGCCTTTTCACACATTTCTAAGTTGCAAGAATTTCCACATTGCCTTCTGACCTACTGTATTTTTTCTCCCTTTCTCCCTCCTCCTCCCCTCTCACCCTCAACTTTCCTTCCCTCCCTTAATGAGTGTCCATTCCGTTCCGTATCCTCTCCCATCCCTTGTAATCCTGCCCCCCGACGTCCTCCCCTCGGTGTCCACGTCGGGTTACCATGGCAACAGACCATCAATGTGGTCTCCTTGCTGTTTGATCCACGTCTTATCCTTGCTGTTTGATCCACGTCTTATCCTTGCTGTTTGATCCACGTCTTATCCTTGCTGTTTGATCCACGTCTTATCCTTGCTGTTTGATCCACGTCTTATCCTTGCTGTTTGATCCACGTCTTATCCTTGCTGTTTGATCCACGTCTTATCCTTGCTGTTTGATCCACGTCTTATCCTTGCTGTTTGATCCACGTCTTATCCTACTTCAATTGAACAAAAATCCGCACCTGGCAGAGGACCCTTATGTCTGCTATTATTACTATTACTAGTTTTTTTCCCTCTGCCCCCTAACTTATTGTCTGCCCTTCTCTATTTTTCTCACCCCAGTTGTGACTTGACTATGATTCAGAAAAAACTGAAACGTAGTCATGGGGGTTCCTCTAATAAGTTAGGATTTTTGGTGAATTCCGTTCAAGACGCCTTCAACAGTCACCGTTCAAGACGCCTTCAACAGTCACCGTTCAAGACGCCTTCAACAGTCTCCGTTCAAGACGCCTTCAACAGTCACCGTTCAAGACGCCTGCAACAGTCACTGTTCAAGACGCCTGCAACAGTCACCGTTCAAGACGCCTACAACAGTCACTGTTCAAGACGCCTGCAACAGTCACCGTTCAAAACGTTTTCAACAGTCACCGTTCAAGACGCCTTCAACAGTCACCGTTCAAGACGCCTTCAACAGTCACCGTTCAAGGCGCCTTCAACAGTCACCGTTCAAGACACCTTCAACAGTCACCGTTCAAAACACCTTCAACAGTCACCGTTCAAGACACCTTCAACAGTCACCGTTCAAGACGCCTTCAACAGTAACCGTTCAAAGCGCCTTCAACAGTCACTGTTGAAAGCGCCTTCAACAGTCACCGTTCAAGACGCCTGCAACAGTCACCGTTCAAAACGTTTTCAACAGTCACCGTTCAAGATGCCTTCAACAGTCACCGTTCAAGACGCCTTCAACAGTCACCGTTCAAGACACCTTCAACAGTCACCGTTCAAGACGCCTTCAACAGTCACCGTTCAAGACACCTTCAACAGTCACCGTTCAAGGCGCCTTCAACAGTCACCGTTCAAAACACCAACAGTCACTGTTGAAGACGCCTTCAACAGTGGTTTAGATGAGGGAATTCCTCATACCTTCTTCCCTGAGAGTGACAATATAATTTGTTTACTTGATTTAATTTTAGCTTTAACTCTTAGCCACGAACAAGCTACTCATCAGTCTAGAAAACAATAGGCAAACACATTGGAAGAAAATGTGTTAATGGTTTAAACAGATGTGCCAGCTGTTGTCTAGCCTGTATATGTTTAAGTAACATTACCAGTAAGGACAAGCAGCAATGTTGCACATTGCTAGCCTCTTAAAGTAACTTATGACCGTAAACATAACTGCGTGACGTTATCCATTAACATTCAGGTAAGAACATGTTCCATTTCGCAACAGAGCAATCCAAGAAGCTGCTAAAGTTGTTTTGATATTAAATAGGTTCATCTAGCACAATGTGGACGAGAGGGAGACATTGCATTTAAAAAAAATAAAAATCTAATGCCCTCTTCAGAGGCTTGCTTATTTTACTACAGCTTCAAAATCTTCAGGCATTTCTTAATGAAAATTTATTAGCACTGTACAATCTTAGCTGGATTAAAGATATCTTTTTTTTCCTAATAATCGCATTGTTATGACGTGGTTAATAAATCAGACACTATAGCATTATCAACTGAAATATACTATATAATATTACCACCTTTCTTATTGCAAACTCTGTTACAATGACAACATTTTTGATCTGAAGTCTACCTCTTGTATTGCACACGTAATTTTTATTAACTGAATCAGTGAATTATAAATATGTGGTAACCCACACAGATGAATAACAGGTTATCTGTATAACAAAATTTTCTCTGTTAGAAGTTCCTGGAAATACAAGAAATATTCATAGGTTTACTAAGGTTAGTACTAAGCTTATTAATGAATTAATTAATGCATTTCTTAATTATTTTCTCGCCTCGCTTGAACATAGAGCTCTTATTAATACAGTTGACAGCCTGATCCTTGAAATAGGTCATTGCAAATAATATGAATGGGCCAAGGGCTTATCCTATCTGTTTCTAAGACTAGGATATTAATGGGTAAATTTCATGTCCTGTTGTATGAGCCGCAACGTAAACTCGTGACTATGGCAAATCACCACAAGTGAATAGGAAATGCAAAGATAAGCAGATTCCTGCCAGAGATGTTGCTCGTATAAACCCCAACTAAAGTTCTAATGGAAGAATGGTGTGAATGATTCACTTATTCAATTCTGCATCATAAACATATAATTTTGCATCTATGTTAATAATAAAGTGAAAATATCTCTTAAACTCTGAGTTAATGCAAAACGAAACCCTTATTATTCTTGGCAGACCAGAAACTAATAAGCTTATTAAAAAGAGGCTGGACCTTAGTATTCATTGTGCTACGGCACAACAATTTAAGTAAACACTGTATTTGATACTAACTTTACTATATAAAAAAAATGAAAATAAACCCTTATAATCAAAAGATCTGCTTAAATTTTTTGAATGAACTATAATGAGATAAGCGGTGACATATATATATCCAGAAGAAATATCTTGTTTCTCAGTCTATTTCTCTGAAACTAAGCCACATTGTGTTATATTTTATGAAGCAATTGACGGTGTGACTCGACCAATGCAGGGAGCAGTAGAGGCTCGAGTCTCCGTCCACTGGTCGCGCCCCTGTTTCTAACCAATCAGGCTGTTGGCGAACGTCTAGAATAGAAGGCGTTCTTAATTTAGCAACGGCACACTTTTCCTAGCAGTGGCCCCGAATTGCTCTCGTTTATATTTGCCGGATGGCTTCGTTATCACTGCCATTGTCCTTCCTCTCTTGAGCTGTGATGAACAGCGCTCCTCCCTTCGTCTCCTCCAAGAGTACTACTGCCTCCGTCTCCTCCAAGAGTACTACTGCCTCCGTCTCCTCCAAGAGTACTACTGCCTCCGTCTCCTCCAAGAGTACTACTGCCTCCGTCTCCTCCAAGAGTACTACTGCCTCCGTCTCCTCCAAGAGTACTACTGCCTCCGTCTCCTCCATGAGTATTACTGCCTCCGTCTCCTCCAAGAGTACTACTGCCTCCGTCTCCCAAGAGTACTACTGCCTGTCTCCTCCAAGAGTACTACTGCCTCTGTCTCTCCATGAGTACTACTGCCTCGTCTCCTCCATGAGTATTACTGCCTGTCTCCTCCAAGAGTACTACTGCCTCCGTCTCCTCCAAGAGTACTACTGCCTCCGTCTCCTCCAAGAGTACTACTGCCTCCGTCTCCTCCATGAGTACTACTGCCTCCGTCTCCTCCATGAGTATTACTGCCTCCGTCTCCTCCAAGAGTACTACTGCCTCCGTCTCCTCCATGAGTACTACTGCCTCCGTCTCCTCCATGAGTATACTGCCTCCGTCTCCTCCAAGAGTACTACTGCCTCCGTCTCCTCCAAGAGTACTACTGCCTCCGTCTCCTCCAAGAGTACTATTGCCTCCGTCTCCTCCAAGAGTACTACTGCCTCCGTCTCCTCCAAGAGTACTACTGCCTCCGTCTCCTCCAAGAGTACTACTCCTCCGTCTCCTCCAAGAGTACTACTCCTCCGTCTCCTCCAAGAGTACTACTGCCTCCGTCTCCTCCAAGAGTACTACTGCCTCCGTCTCCTCCAAGAGTACTACTGCCTCCGTCTCCTCCAAGAGTACTACTGCCTCCGTCTCCTCCAAGAGTACTACTGCCTCCGTCTCCTCCAAGAGTACTACTGCCTCCGTCTCCTCCAAGAGTACTACTCCTCCGTCTCCTCCAAGAGTACTACTGCCTCCGTCTCCTCCATGAGTACTACTGCCTCCGTCTCCTCCATGAGTATTACTGCCTCCATCTCCTCCAAGAGTACTACTGCCTCCGTCTCCTCCATGAGTACTACTGCCTCCGTCTCCTCCAAGAGTACTACTGCCTCCGTCTCCTCCATGAGTACTACTGCCTCCGTCTCCTCCAAGAGTACTACTGCCTCCGTCTCCTCCAAGAGTACTACTGCCTCCGTCTCCTCCAAGAGTACTATTGCCTCCGTCTCCTCCAAGAGTACTACTGCCTCCGTCTCCTCCAAGAGTACTACTGCCTCCGTCTCCTCCAAGAGTACTACTGCCTCCGTCTCCTCCAAGAGTACTACTGCCTCCGTCTCCTCCAAGAGTACTACTGCCTCCGTCTCCTCCAAGAGTACTACTGCCTCCATCTCCTCCAAGAGTACTACTGCCTCCGTCTCCTCCAAGAGTACTACTGCCTGTCTCCTCCAAGAGTACTACTGCCTCGTTCTCAAAGTACTACTGCCTCGTCTCCTCAAGAGTACTACTGCCTCCGTCTCCTCCAAGAGTACTACTGCCTCCGTCTCCTCCAAGAGTACTACTGCCTCCGTCTCCTCCAAGAATACTACTGCCTCTCACTTTTTCACTCGTTTGTATTATTGATATCCTCCTGGATATGATGCGCTGTTATCAGTGCCACTTTTATTGATCCCAGAATTGCTATTACTTTTTCGTTGTTGCCATTCATTTCATTTAGTTTATTCGCTTCCATGTAGGTAACATGGTCGTTAGAGTGGAGACTCATTGTTGAGTGCCTCGTCTCCGCTCACATACTGGGTGTTTCACTCGTAGGGCCCGAGATCCACCCGTCTTATTTGTGTTATGTTTGTAGAAAATGGTCTGCGAATACTGAAGAAGTAAAGGGTTACTCGGGGCCTACTACGAGTGGAACACCTTGTACTAAAGTACTAGATTCTTATGGAGTGTTAAGTCACTGTTGATGCTGTGCTAGTTTGCTGTTGATTTATTTCCTGTTGATTCAATTGATTGTTGTATATTTTAAGCTGTTTTTAATATATGAATATCTTCCCCATTAGTCCCGTCCACCCTTCCTTTGAACACTTTCTTATACCCTCCTACACTGTTCTTCGTTCCACTCTGTTAGGCTACTCCTGTATTCCTCAATTACGGACTTAATATTATTCATTCTTGTATCCTAACTCTCTTTATTTTAGTTCTCCATATTTCGTTTATTTTATTCACAGATAGGCTTTTCAACTGTTTTTACCTTATTTTTTCATTTTCTTTCTCTATCAAGTCATCAATCGTTCATCGTTTTTATTTTTCACTTTTAGGTTTCTCTTCTTGCTTAGGCTGTGGAAATATCTAAATGCTTGATTATCTGTTTATAGTTAAACGAGAAGAGCTATACTAGTGGTGACCCGTCTTCTGTATTGAGCTTGCCGTTTGAATTTTTAAAGTTTCTAGTGGATGAAACAGTCTACTACTCCATTACAATATGTAAATGTAAGCCTCCATTACTCCATGCAGGATTCATGGAAAAGGCTATCTGGAGGTCGGTTCTGGAGGTGGGTGAGGAGCACAGCTCCTGCACTCTAACGGATGAGTGGGGATGTTATGATCTGGAGGGGTCATTATAATTGTATTATCTGCACACTTCTGACAATACAGCTATTGAATGAACGATGTTGAACGTGTTTCTTTAGTGTTAGCTCGAAACTGTAACTCGAAGGCAGCTTAAACAAAAATGTCTTCATCATTCACGATATCGAGATTCAAGAGTAAGTACAGAGTTTATTTTCACGTATTAGTTAAAGCCAGTTTATCAACGAGTCTTTGCCTAGATTTCCGAATGCCAGTCATTAGTTTGAAAGCATAGCTCGTCTTGTTGCTGTTGCTCAGTATTCGTGCACTTCAGGAAACAGGTCTCAGGTAACAGTTATTCCAAAGTTCCGGTGAGCTTGCTTCCCCTGCCTCCAGATGATACTCTATGTTCACCCACCTGCCCCATCTTTCAGCATCATTACTTTGCCTTTGCTCGGGTTGGATACCAGTAATGATTTGTTCGAGTATTCCTGAAGTCTATCCAGCTATTTGCAGCACCTATTCGTCTTCTTCATTTTGTATTCTCATTATATGGCATCATCTACAAACAAAGATATATTGGACATAACTTACGCATCTTGGTCATTTATATAAACCAGGAAGCAAAACAGTCAAGGAGGGAGTTGAATGATAGCCCTAGGCCTTCCTGCCCCTTCCCCCATGATTGTTTTGCATCTTGTATCGCATAACACACTAGGAACAGAATGGTGTCCATCATGGATCCCTGTGTACCTTCCCTAATTACAGTCTTCTAATGTTTCAGCCTTCATAGTGGCTGGGTTTTTTTTATTGTTCAACTATCTTGTTAATACTTTTGTATTTACATCAGCTTGCTTGTCCATCATGATGAATATTCTGCCAAGTGGCATTGTATAGAAAGCTTATCCACAGTCAAGGATATACAGTCCGCTCATCTCTTTATTTTCTGCCTGACCTCTCATGTCTTTAATAGTTTACTAAGATATGACATTAAATTTCTTAATCCCCGCGGTAGTTCTAAGGAGAAAAAAATAGCACTTTTCTAGTCAGAAAACACTCGTTAGTAACACTCGTTTCTAGTGCAGGCTTCTCCATTTTTCTTATTACTTTTTGTCTTTGGGATAATTATCTCTGTCGGCTCTTGATACTGTATATCATCTTTATTGTCTTTATGAGTATAGTTTGGGAAGAAAAACCTGATTGACGGGGGAATACCATAGTAAAGGGTTACTGGGAGTGGAAGGTTGGTGGGTGAGAGTAGTGGATGTCGAGAAATTAAGATTAATATTACTATTATTATTACTATTATCAGTAGTAGTATATTAAAAAAACACGTGCAATAGCTTCAGGGGTCACACAGTGTAGTAATATTAATATAAATGTGTGATATGTAAGAGGCTTGATCCACAGAGAGGGACTTGGCTCTCCCGGAACAAATATACAGACTCTGCCAGTGTGTTATCCGATCATTCAGGCCGCTGGTGATTGCCTTCATTTCCACACAGCACTAAACCCGCATGGATCATTCAATCGTAAGAGGCTGAACATTTCACTGCTCTGTTCTGCTTAAGTCTTTCGACTGTCTACTGTCCTCTGTCTACCACTGTGGTAGAAAGAGGTGGGTGAGTATGGGTAAGTATTTACCTGCACGTGAATTGAACTTATATGCCGTTGCATGGGTTAAATTTTAGCTCCTGGCCCCGTATAAGTGTGTGGGTGAGTATGGGTGAGGGTGTAGTAGTAGTAGTAGCATAGATGAGGGTGTGTGTTAGTCATTGGTTGAGTATAAGTTAAGGTGTGATTTGGTATGAGTGAATTTCATTATGGATGAGGATGTGAACCATGATGTGAGTGAATATGAGTGAGGGTGTAGGTGGGTAAAGGAGTTACTGAGTATTAGTCAGTTTGAGGGTTGGTATTATTATGAGTCAATATGAGTATGGGTGAGTGTGTTCTAGATTGAGTGAGGGTGTGAGTGTAGGTGAGGGTTTAAATAATTATAGGTGAGGGTGTGTGTGTGGATGTGAGGGAGAATAGATGAGGGTGTGGGTTGGAACGAGTGAATCTGAGTGAACGTATGAAAGAGTGAGTATCGGTGAGTTAATTTAAATATAGTTAATGATGTAGATGATACATGTTCGCCTGGGTCACGGAGGGTCACGGATGAGTGGGTGACAACGGTAAACCGTCTCTATATCCACTTCGAAATCACCCAGCTGAATCTCCATTGAGGTTTTGCAATCACGAGACTAAAGTCAATTAATTTACACCAGTTAGCCTCATATAACGTCCATCCGCACGAATTTATGTTGATAAACAGAAGTGATAAGCTCTAGTGAACTCAAGTCTGTGATGAATCGTGATCTCAAAAAAAAAAAAAAAAAATTGAATACCGTGATAACCACTGTCAAGTAAAGATATATAAAGATACTTCAGGAAGGAAGGCCAAGTAAAGATATATAAAGATACTTCAGGAAGGAAGGCTGAAGCACAGGGAGTTCCAAAGGCTAGCCTTCCCGCTCCACGAAGTTGGCAATACAGAACAAAAAGGTTCAATACCGTGACTGGAACAATACACAAATAACCCACACATAGGAGAGAGAAACTTACGACGACGTTTCGGTCTGACTTGGACCATTTACAAAGTCACACTGTGTCAAATGTGACCATCAAATGTAACCATCACTTCCCGACACTTGACCTCAAGATTTATATAATTATTTGATGAACAATATCTATTCATACCCTAGAAAAAATTCCCAAATTTGCAAAAGTACTGAAGCATACCAGTCAAACCAGGAAAAGAATTTTTTGCCTTGGTGTCGAACACTGAATTTTCGAGCCTAGCCGAGAAACACTATGGCAGTCAATTGCTACTTGATAATGCAATAAATAACAGCAAGAACCCTTTCCCTACATGTTACTTTTTCAAGACATCAAGGAGCTGTTGGAGGCTCTCAGCAAGGCTGATGTTAGGTAAACATAGGTCTTTCTTCATTCAGAATTCTTCAGAGACTACACACCAAAAGCTGTTACTGTGAATCCAAGAATATGAGAGGTCTCGACACTAATAATATTAATAGTAGTAGTAGTAGTAATTTAGAAAATTTTGCTTTAAGCTGCAATGAACGCCCTCCACGCTGACGGCTGTATTTTCTTGCCTTCCAGTTTTCTCGCCTCACTCTATAAATAATCTTTCTCGTCCCTCTAAATTCTTTGGGAAACCTGAGGAATGTTAGATTTGGCTTATTACTTGTCAGTTGCAACACCCAACAGCCCGTCCAGTAATAGCTACCGTAGAGGCTGGCAAAGATCATTTTTTTAAAGCAGGTACTGTATGTGTATTCGTTTAGCAATGCGGAATGGCGCTAAAGAAAAGTAAAACGTCAATAGCTTGGCATATGTGAGCTCTTATAATGTTCTTTGACACACTTTTATGGTAATTCTCAATTTTCTCAATGTCCTTCACTTCTCACTCTCTTGTCACCTCCCTCGTTCAATCTCGCCATTTTGATTCTTCTCTTTCTCCTTCCCTATTTTATTCAGTGAAACGATGATTGAGTTATTCCCTGATATTCATCTCGTTGAGAATTTTTAGTCACCAAGACCCAGTTCTTCCAACGCACTAACCCACTGAGCTACCAATGAAATCTATTTATTACCACCGTCGGTGTCTTGAGCTGCGGCAAGACGCGTCCTGCCCATCACACTGCCGGAAACTATAAGTTATGCGTGAGTGTGTGTATGTACTCACCTAGTTGTGGTTGCAGGGGTCGAGTCACAGTTCCTGGCCCCGCCTCTTCACTACATGTGTGTGTGTGAGTGTATGTAAAAGTTACCATACGACAAATGCTCTTGTCGACAGTCTGTTGAGTAACAGTACCATCAGTCAAGAATGTATATGTTTATATTCATCTATGTACTCGCCTATATGTAATAATGTTGGTAAAATTAACGATATATGAAACTATGGGACATTTTATTTTGGTAACTTTGCTCCCCACAGGAGCTCTGTGAAGCCAACATAATGCAAGAACACAGAAGATATATATATACATATAAATATATATATATATATATATATATATATATATATATATATATATATATATATATATATATATATATATATATATATATATAATATATATATATATGTCGTGCCGATTAGGTAAAACTTGCGATTTTGGCTTAAATAGCAACGCTCTTCTTGCCATATAAGACAAGCGAAAATTTGTGTATGCAATAATTTCGTAAAAATCATTCAGAACGTAACGAAAAAAATATATTTCATTGTGTTTGTTTATTATTAAATTAATATTAAAGTATCTAAAATATATTTAGCTGGGTTAGGCTAAATTAAATTGCGCTTGTTGTAATAAGGTTAGGTAGGTTTACAAAGTTTCTCTTGGTACAAAATTATAAATTTTTACATTAAAATAAATGAAAAAAATATATCTTTAAACGTATAAGAGAATTTTTTAGAAAAGACTTAATTTTAAATGAGTTCTTGCTAATTGACCAGTTTTACCTAATCGGCACGACATATATATATATATATATATATATATATATATATATATATATATATATATATATATATATATATATATATATATATATATATATATAAATATATATATATATATATATATATATATAAATGCACCACGCAGAAACAAGCGGGTATATACAGAGAAAGATCGCAGTCAGCAGGACTCGATACTGCTACTGAGAGACGGGCAAGATTCCGAGGCAGCGCTCTTATCCACTCAGCCACAAATGCCCGAAATCTTGGCAGCCTGATTCACAAGCCATGTTTCTTTCCCAGCCCAAGCACGTCAGCGAGCCTCAAGCATGGATTCAAGCTATTAAATCTCCTGTATGTTATGACCTCACAAGCGATTTTTATATCAATGCACATATACGTATATACAGGTAACCAAGTATAGTGAAAAATATAAGCACTGCAGTAAGTTAAGTGACCCATGCTGTTAGTAGTAGTACTAGTAGTAGTACTAGTAATAGTAGTAATAATAGTAGTAGTACTAGTAGTAATAATAGTAGGAATAGTAGTAGTAGTAATAGTAGGAATAGTAGTAGTAGTAATAGTAGTGATAGTAATAATAGTAGTAGTAGTTGTAGTAGTAATAGTAGTAGTAGTAATAGTTGTAGTAATATTAGTAGTTGTAGTAGTAATAGTAGTAGTAGTAATAGTTGTAGTAATAGTAGTAGTTGTAGTAGTAATAGAAGTAGTAGTAATAGTTGTAGTAATAGTAGTAGTTGTAGTAGTAATATAAGTAGTAGTAATAGTAGTAGTTGTAGTAGTAATAGTAGTAGTAATAATAGTAGTAGTTGTAGTAGTAATAGTAGTAGTAGTAATAGTTGTAGTAATAGTAGTAGTTGTAGTAGTAATAGTAGTAGTAGTAATAGTTGTAGTAATAGTAGTTTGTAGTAGTAATAGTAGAGTAGTAATAGTGTAGTAATAGTAGTAGTGTAGTAGTAATAGAAGTAGTAGTAATAGTAGTAGTTGTAGTAGTAATAGTAGTAGTAATAATAGTAGTAGTTGTAGTAGTAATAGTTGTAGTAGTAATAGTAGTAGTAGTAGTAGTTGTTGTAGTAGTAATAGTAGTAGTAGTAATAGTTGTAGTAATAGTAGTAGTTGTAGTAGTAATAGAAGTAGTAGTAATAGTAGTAGTTGTAGTAGTAATAGTAGTAGTAATAATAGTAGTAGTTGTAGTAGTAATAGTTGTAGTAGTAATAGTAGTAGTAGTAGTAGTAGTAGTAGTAGTAGTAGTAGTAGTAGTAGTAGCAGCAGCAGCAGCAGCAGCAGCAGTAGCAGTGGCAGTAACTCTTGGTAGCTATGTGATGAAGGAGTTTGTTGTTTTGAGAACTTTTGTTAATACTTCAGAGCTGTAGAAGCTGCTTTTATTGTGTTTATAATGCCTGAGGCAATTCAAGATGATTCAAGGTATGTTCGTCTGCGGAAATTGGGTTCATTAATCATAAGACGGGCGTCGTTAAATCTTTTAAGAAATGGATGGTGGAATTCCGGTGTTGTACAGATGCTTTGTTGGAGTTATTGTTTCTGCATACATTGATGTGTTCATCGAGATATATTACCAGGCTTCGTGCTCTTTGACCGTTGTATACCTTGTCACAACCTCCACAGGAGATTATGTAAACCCCTGCATTGACTGGTTCAAGGTTCTTCACTTTGGTCCTGGACAGGTCTTTGATGGAGGTGCTGGTTGACATACCGACTCTAGTGTTTGTGCGAGCGAGTACTCTGGAGGCGATCAAGGCGACTTGGGTGTACGGAAGAATTAAATTTTTTGTTTGGAATGTTAAATGCGTGGAGATTTGCGAGTGGACCCAGTAGCGACCACTGAAGAGGCGGGGCCAGGAGCTGAGACGCTACCCCTTCAACCACATATAGGTGACTATATATAGGTATGGCAACACACACACACACACACACACACACACACACACACACATGCATACATACACTTGATACAATACCACACCAAAAATTAGTCAAGATATTAGCAGGGTTAGAGTGGGTCAAGGAGAACCTAAATGACAGAAAGCAGTGCATTACAGGAAGGGAAGATATATTAGAATGGGAGAGAGAAATGAGTGGAGTTCCGAAATGATCCGTACTTGGACCACTACTGTTCCTGATATACAAGAATGAACTAACAGAGGGGACTGAGTCCTATGTGCCACTGTTTGCTAAAGATGCTAAACTACCGAGAACAATAAGAGGAGAGGACCTCAGGGATGCGGTCTAGCAAGTAAATTCCCGTAGTCAGTCATAATAAAGGCAATGTTATGAGTTTTAATATATGTAAGGGGAGGCCGGGCACCGAGTATGGGCGGAGAGAGGCTGTGAATATCAGTAAGTGAAAAGGACTTGGGGTAAGTATAACACTAAGCACATCGCCAGAACTACTGCACATATAAACCGCATACCGTCAGCAGAACTGCAATATTAATAAACCTCAGAATAACATTCAGGTCCCCTTACAAAATATCTTTCAGACCCTTATTTATATACACCATATGTTAGGTCATTTGTTGAGTGATCAGAACGAGGAGCCTAAGTCTGATGAAGTATATAAAGAACCTCGAAAAAGATCAAAAGTTTACAACCAGGCTAGTACCAAGAGGAATACGTTGAGAGGTTGAAGGAAATTACCTGATAACTATGGAGGAGAGAATGACAAGAGAAGACATAATTATGACACAAAACCTTGAGGGGGAATTGATAGGCACGATATGGTTAGACTATTTGAATTAAGAGGGCCATTTGGAAGGTAAAGTCGATGATGATATATAGGGATGTTAGGAAGTATTTCTTTAGTTTCAAGGTGATTAAAAAGTGGATCTGAGAGGAACTGACAGGGTGGATAGGGACAAAATGTTTCAGAAATGGGACACAACAACAAGGGGTCACAAGTGGACGTTGAAAACTCAGACGAGTCACTGGGATGTTAGGAAGTATTTCTTCAGTCATAGAAGAACAGTCTGGAGAGTGATGTAGTGGAGGTAGGATCCATACATACCTTTAAGAAGAGGTACGATAAAGCTCTTGAAGCAGAGAAAAATATACCTAACAGCGACCAGCGAAGAGTCGGGGCCAGGAGCTGTGAATCAACTTTTGCAACCACAAATAGGTGAGTACACAGAGTTGGTCCTACCATGTCAAAACACAAAAATTCTTCTTTTTGTAGGCGCTCCGTTATCCATTCTTCATTACATCCATGCCCACCTTTTATCTACCATTCCTTCTTCTCCCTCCTTACTTTCATTTCCCATCCTCATCCTTACCTTTGGTAATCAAGCAGTCCCTTCCCAGAAGGAATACCCCTTCCTCATCCTCCTGATACAAAAGTGCAGCGTAGTGCTTGTATTATTCTGAGACCTAGAAACAATCTGAACTTCACCTGAGAGAGAGCAGTGTTCGATCACCATCTGTGTTCATAAGATGCTCAAATAAATCCTCACAGGGGTCAGTTCTCTCGACACGTACAACAACAGAAGACTTAAGAGGTAGAAGATGAAGCAATCAGTCCCTCAGTCTTGCCGCAGGTGTTCGCTTCCGTAGTCTTGAATATTACAATTACATTACTGTAAACGTGTCTTAACGACCCTCTTCCCAGGTTGCCACCCTTGTATGTTCAACGCTTCTTTTTTTATTATAATAATAATCATACCAGTTTTCTTTCTAGACTGTCAGTCATTCTTTTAAAAATATTAGTAACAAAGAACAAAGATGAGAAACAAATGCTAAGCTATACTGAACAAATGCTACACAGCTGTATACTATACTGAACAAATGCTACACAGCTGTATACTATACTGAACAAATGCTACACAGATGTATACTATACTGAACAAATGCTACACAGCTGTATACTATACTGAACAAATGCTACACAGATGTATACTATACTGAACAAATGCTATACAGCTGTATACTATACTGAACAAATGCTATACAGAGGTATACTATACTGGACAAATGCTGCATAGATGTATACTATACTGAACAAATGCTACACAGATGTATACTATACTGAACAAATGCTACACAGCTGTATACTATACTGAACAAATGCTACACAGCTGTATACTATACTGAACAAATGCTACACAGCTGTATACTATACTGAACAAATGCTATACAGCTGTATACTATACTGAACAAATGCTACACAGATGTATACTATACTGAACAAATGCTACACAGAGGTATACTATACTGGACAAATGCTGCACAGAGGTATACTATACTGGACAAATGCTGCATAGATGTATACTATACTGAACAAATGCTACACAGATGTATACTATACTGAACAAATGCTACACAGAGGTATACTATACTGGACAAATGCTACACAGATGTATACTATACTGGACAAATGCTACACAGAGATACACTATACTCAACAAATGGTATATTATGCTGACAGACAAAAATATTCAGATAATACAGAGTTATCACTCTCGTCCATGAGAATGTCAACACGTGGCACACCTGCTCTACCTCCCCTCTACCTCTCCCTCTCCCTATCTCCTCCTCTCTCTCTCTCTCTCTCTCTCTCTCTCTCTCTCTCTCTCTCTCTCTCTCCTCTCTCTACACACACACACACACCCCAGCGGAAATCAGACGTGACTAATTTTAGTTTCCAGGAATTAACGAATTAACGAGTATCTCGCTAAAATGTCATACGCGACAAAATATCAGAGTCGAAAATGCGTTCGACAAATTATTACTGTCCGAACCACCTCAACAACCCCTCTTCATCCCTCTGGTTAATAGTTTTGGTAATCCCGCACCTCCGCCTAATTTCCAAACAACGAATTCTCTGCATTATATTCACACCACACATTGCTCTCAGACATGACATCTCCACTGCCTCCAGCCTTCTCCTTGTTACAACATTCACTACCTATGCCTCACACCAATATAAGAGTGTTGGTATAGCTATACGCACATACATTCCCCTCTTTGCTTCCCTGGACAAAGTTCTTTGTCTCCACAGACTACTCAGTGCACCACTCACCTTTTTCCCCTCGTCAATTCTATGATTCACCTCATCTTTCATAGACCCATCTACTGACATGTCCACTCCCAAATGTCTGAACACATTCACCTCCTCCATACTCTCTCTCTCTCTCTCTCTCTCTCTCTCTCTCTCTCTCTCTCTCTCCAGTCTGATTTCTAATCTTTCGTTACCTAATTTTTTTGTTATCCTCATCCCCTTACTCTTTCCTACATTCACTTTTAATTTTCTTCTTTTACACACCCTACCAAACTCATCCACCAACCTCTGCAACTTCTCTTCAGAATCTCTCAAAAGCACAGTGTCATCAGCAAAAAGCAACTGTGACAACTCCCACTTTGTGTTAGATTCTTTATCTTTTAACCCCACACATCTTGCCAATACCCTCGCATTCACTTCTCTTACAACTCCATCCATAAATATATTGAACAACCACGGTGACATCACACATCCTTGTCTAAAACCTACTTTTACTGGGAAATAATCTCCCTCTCTCCTACACACTCTAACCTGTGCCTCACTATCCTCGTAAAAACTCTTCACTGCTTTCAATAACCTACCTCCTATTCCATACATTTGCAACATCTACCACATTGCCCCCCTATCCACCCTGTCATACGCCTTTTCAAAATCCATAAATGCCCCATAACCTCTTTACTCTTATCTAAATACTGATCACCTATATGTTCCACAGTAAACACTTGGTCTACACACCCCCTACCCTTTTTAAAGCCTCCTTGTTCATTTGCTATCCTACTCAAAGTCTTACTCTCAAATCTTTCAATAATAACTGTACAATATACTTTACCAGGTATACTCAACAGACTTATTACCCTATAATTTTTACACTCTCTTTTGTCCCCTTTGCCTTTATACAAAGGAATTAGGCATGCTCCCCCAATGAAAAGCAGGGGAGCCACGAGTACATTGAGAGACAACACAATAAGTGTCCGGGGCCCAAGACTGTTCAACTGCCTCCCTGCATACATAAGGGGATTACCAATAGACCCCTGGCTGTCTTCAAGTAGGCACTGGACAGGCACCTAAAGTCAGTACCTGAAAACCCGGGCTTTGGTTCGTACGTCAGTTTGTGTGCGGCCAGCAGTAACAGCCTGGTTGATCAGACCCTGATCCACCATGAGGTCTGGTCTGAGACCGAGCCGCGGTGGCGTTGATCCCCGAAACCCTCTTCAGGTATGCTCCCTGCCAATCCCTACGTACCTTACCCACTTCCATACATTTATTAAATAATAGCACCAACCACTCCTAAACTATATCCCCACCTGCTTTTAACATTTATGTCTTTATCCCATCAATCCCAGCTGCCTTACCCCCTTTCATTCTACCCACTGCCTCACGAACTTCCCCCACACTCACAACTGGCTCTTAGACACTCCTACAAGATGTTATTCCTCTTTGCCCTATACACGAAATCCCAGCTTCCCTGTCTTCTTCAACATTTAACAGTTCCTCAAAATATTCCCTCCATCTTCCTGATATCTCTAACTCTCCATTTAATAACTCTCCTCTCCTATTTTTATCAAATCCATTTGTTCCCTAGGCTTCCTCAACTTATTAATCTCACTCCAAAACTTTCTTATTTTCAACAATATTTGTTGATAACATCTCCCCCACTCTCTCATTTGCTCTCTTTTTACATTGCTTCACCACTCTCTTAACCTCTTCCTTTTCTCTCCACATACTCTTCCCTCCTTGCATCACTTCTACTTTGTAAAAACCTCTCATATGCTAACTTTTTATATTTTACAACTCTCTTTACATCATCATTCCATCAATCGCTCTTCTTCCCTCCCGCACCCACTCGCCTGTAACCACAAACTTCTGCTGAACACTCTAACACTACATTCTTAAACCTACCCCATACATCTTCTACCCCATTGCCTATACTCTCACTAGCCCATCTGTCCTCCAATAGTTGTTTATATGCTACCCTAACTGCCTCCTCTTTTAGTTTATAAACCTTCACCTCTCTCTTACCTGCTGCTTCCATTTTCCTTTTATCCCATCTACCTTTTACTCTCACTGTAACTACAACTAAAAAGAAATCTGATATATCTCTGGCCCCTCTATAAACATGTACATCCTGAAGTCTACCCAACAGTCTTTTATCTACCAATACGTAGTCCAACAATCTACTGTCATTCGCCCTACATCATATCTTGTATACTTATTTATCCTCTTCTTCTTAAAATATGTATTACCTATAACTAAACCCCTTTCTATACAAAGTTCAATCAAAGGGCTCCCATTATCATTTACACCTGGCACCCCAAACTTACCTACTACACCCTCTCTACATGTTTCTCCTACTTTAGCATTTAGGTCCCCTACCACAATTACTCTCTCACTTGGTTCAAAAGTTCCTACACACTCGGTTAACATCTCCCAAAATCTTTCTCTCTCCTCTACACTCCTCTCTTCTCCAGGTGCATACATACATATATCCCATTTTTTGCATCCGACCCTTATTTTAATCCACATAATCCTTGAATTTATGCATTTATAATCCCTCTTCTCTTCCATAACTGATCCTTCAACATTATTGCTCCCCCTTTCTTAGCTCTAACTCTCTCAGATACTCCTGACTTGATCCCATTTATTTTTCCCTTCAGCTGTTTCGCTTAGAGCCAAGACATCCAACTTCTTTTCATTCATAACATTAACAATCATATCTTCTTATCATCCTCACTACATAGACGCACATTCAATCATCCCAGTTTTATAAAGTTTTTCTTCTCTTTTTTAGTATTTTCTACAGAAGGGGTTACTAGCCCATTGCTCCCGGCATTTTAGTCGTCTCATTCGACACGCATGGCATACGGAGGAAAGACCCTTTTCTACTTCCCCATAGAGAATAGAGGAAATAAAGAACAAGAACTATTAAGAAAAAGAAGCAAAACCTAGATATGTGTATATATATATATATATATATATATATATATATATATATATATATATATATATATATATATATATATATATATATATATATATATATATATATATATATGCATGTACCTGCCTGTGTAGTGTGATCTTAGTGTAAGTAGACGTAGCAAGATATACAGAAAAAGGAAACCAGCAATCCTACCAGCATGTAAAACAGTTACAAGTTTCTGTTTCACACTTACTTACCAGTACCTCCCTGGTTAATATTATTATTAATCTGTGATCTGGTTTGATGTTCTAGCAGATCCACACTCCAGTATGCCGTTCCTTTACCAGGGAAACTCTCAGATCTGGCAGCCGAATACCCGTCAAACAGTGCCACTGGCATCAAGAATATTAATCAAGAGGATCACTGCAGCTGGCGGATAGGCTTCTGTTAGGTAGATTGGAGAGGAATAGTAATACCGACCGTATGTTGGTGATTATATATGCACAGTTCAAGACACTGAAGAAACCGATAGGGAGTGAAGAAGCCGCTTGTGGTGAAACGGCTCCTCGATAAATGTCTTGAACTATGCATGTGTGTTTACTTATGGTAGGCAGGTCCACTCTCACTCACCCACTCGCACTCACTCATCATTCTGTCCGTCTTTTTTTCTTTGAGGTTTCTCAAAGTTCTTGCTTCAGTGACGTTACTCGGTAGGTTATTCCAAAAACAGTGTTGTCCTATATTCTAAATCTAATTATGTCTAACTTGAATCTATTGCTGCGGTTCCTGCTTTCGTTTAATATTTCCAATACGTCATATACAGTATATTCCTATTTTGGTTACTGTTTTAAAGTAGTTACAACCCCCCTAATTCTAAGGCTTACCAGAGAGTGCAAATTCAATACACTCAGTTTATCTTCTTAGGACAATTTTTTTGATTCCTGGGATCAACTTTGTCATTCTTCTCTATGTTTTTCAGCGCATTTAAACTCATTCTGAAATATCAACTCAAACTCTGAGCACCGTAACTGGTACGAAGCTTAGCTAAAGATATGTAATTTTGAAATATAGCCTGAGAATTCCTGTTATTTGTCTCATGATATGAAATGCCATGATTTTTATCAGCTTAATTGCGAACAGTTATGCACTGCACTGTTGTCGAGGTTTTAGATTACACACACACACACACACACACACACACACACACACACACACACACACACACACACACACACACACACACAGAGGAAGTGGAATAGTCTAGCAAGTGATGTAGTGGAGGCAGGAACCATACATAGCTTTAAGACGAGGTATGATAAAGCTCATAGAGCAGGGAGAGAGAGGACCTAATAGCGGTCAGTGAAGAGGAGGGGCCAGGAGCTAAGTCTCGACCCCTGCAACCACAATTAGGTGAGTACAATTAGGTGAGAACACACACACACACACATACATATTATAATGATGTGCACGAAAACAATAATTTTCGTACTAACGGATACGACAAAAATAGAGCGTTAGCAACAAATTAAAATTATGTGGTATTTACATTTATGTAAAGCTTCAAATGAATCAACAATGCAATTTATGACCAAAACAGTAGGGAAAAAAATGAAACAGCTTCTAAAGCATAGAACACCTGTAAATTTATGGTAAAATCTATTTAGCTTTTGTGTTTCAGATGGGTTTTTTTTTCTCTCTATCTCTGCATGTCACACAACTTGAATGCCTCCCATTCTTGAAGCTCTGTACTACTCGGCGGGTTTATCACTGCCAAGCAAATATAATAATAAACAATAAATAGTAAATAATAATAATAATAATAATAATAATAATGCCATGGATGGCAGCGGTGGTGGCAAGCGGGTTATATCTATCAGAGAATATCACCAGGAACACACGCAGGTGAACAGCGTCTGGAGACAGTACTAGAGGGTAGGTGTTGGTGTTAGTTTACTTGTGAAGTGCAGTGGTGCTGATGGTAGTGTGTGATGGTAGTAAAAGTAGTGGTGTTGTGATGGTATAATGTGGTGGTTGTGGGGTGGTATGTTACGATGGTAGTTGTAATGGTCGTGGGGTGGTATGTTGTGGTGGTAGTAGTAGTGGTGGTGTGTGGTGGTGGTGGTAGTTGTAGCAGTAGTAGTAGTAGTAGTAATAGTAGTAGTAGTAGCAATAGTAGTAGTAGTAGCAATAGTAGTAGTAATAGTAGTAGCAGTAATAGTAGTAGTAGCAATAGTAGTAGTAGCAATAGTAGTAGTAGCAATAGTAGTAGCAATAGTAGTAGTAGCAATAGTAGTAGTATTAGAAGTGGTAGCGTAGTGATGGGAGTAAAATAACAGTGTTGAAACCTTAAATAAATACTACATACATCTTGATTCACTTGGATAAATTTTTGGACAAAAATTAACAATCTTAGCTGTGATGTTTAGAGCAGCCAGTCTGATTTCTAACTTAATTAGTGACAAACACTACGATCAGTGGTTTCTCAACAAAAGAATTTCATTTATATTTCCCTCATTTCACATCTTTCTAAAATTAAAATTTATTGTCCAAAGTAATCATGGCTTCGTAGATTAACAGTCATATATGAGCAAATGTTTTTTTCTGCTATTGAACTAAATAAATTAAAACTGAAATCTGCTCTGACCATTGACTGTCGGTCAACTTTGGATAAGACGCCAATATTCAATTGTCTCTACACATCATCAATGTAATTCATTCTATTGAAATGTTATTACATTCTCAACATTGTTATTTCATATAATAATAATAATATAACATCTTTATTTACTACAAGTACATGTACAAGGTGTACAGGCCTAGCTGACATCAATGACATACTACTATATAGAAAGTCCCTTGTTATGCTGAGCATTTCGGGCAAATTAGGTGCTTGTCCCAGGATGCGACCCACACCAGTCGACTAACTCCCAGGTACCCATTTTACTGATGGGTGAACATAGACAACCGGTGTAAAGAAACACGCCCAATGTTTCTACCCTCGCTGGGAATCGAACGCAGACCCTCGCCGTGTGAAGCGAGAGCTTTAGCGACCAGGCCACGGGGCACCGTCTGTATAATCGTTGTTTAAATGGTTCACAAAATCATTAAAATAACAATTGTCTGCATTATTTTGTTTAATTTGACATAATGGTCAATTATTTAATCTAAATTTCCGGTGTGTACGTGTTTAAAACATGATTTTAAGCATTTATATTGAGCTTATTAATGCTGGTAAAAAACTCTCCGCCCTCTTAAAGGCTTTCCCAGATCCATATACTCACTAAACAGTCAACCGAACTTGTTCAAACTCAATGAAAACACGTTCATTCACACACGCGTACGAAGACACTAACAGACACTAACAAACACGAATACATGTATTCAAACACACAGGTGCTAAAAAAAATTAATAACGAATACATACTCATCCAAATACACTTCTTAAACAAATGCTTTTGCACATAAAATATGCACGCGCACGCACGCACACACACACGCGCGGGACCAGGAGCTGAGTTTCGTCCCCTGCAACCACAAATATGTGAGTACAAATAGGTGAGTGCACACACACACACACATATACATACACATACAAAAGCGATCAGTGAAGGGTCGAGTCATAGCTCGACCAGAAGCTATGACTCGACCCTTGCAACCACAAACAGGTGAGTACAAACACACACACACAACACACACACACAACACACACACAACACACACACACAACACACACAGACACAACACACACACGTACACACACACACAACTGGAAGCTGAAGACTCAGATGAGTCAAAGGGATGTTAGGAAGCATTTCTTCAGCCACAGAGTAGTCAGGAAGTGGAATAGTCTAGAGAAAGATATAGTGGAGGCAGGAACCATACATAGTTTTAAGACAAGGTATGATAAAGCTCATGGAGCAGGGAGAGCAGAGATCCAGTAGCAGACAGCGAAGAGGCGGGGCCAGGAGCTGAGTCTCGACCCCTTCAACCACAATTAGGTGAGTACAATTAGGTGAGTACAACACACACACACAACACACACACACACACACACACACACACACACAAGATAACCATCTTTCTCTGAGTTTATTTTTTATTATCGCGTCATTACGATCTCTGGAGTCAGCTGCAATGTCATTAAATGATTCAGAGGAATAAACTGAGCACTAACAGCAAAGGAAACGAGAAAGAACATTAACTAAGATGTCCCGTAACTCGGTTGATAGCGCACTCAGCTCACACACTGAGCGTCCGTGGATCGACCTCCGGTACTGGTGGTAACATTGGGTGTGTTTCCTTAAGATACCTGCTGTCAAATATTTACCTAGCAGTAAATAGGTACCTAGGTGTTAGTCAACTAGTGTGGGTCACATTCTGGGGACAAAATTAACCTAAATTGCCAGATATGCTCTGCTTTACAAGTGGCTTTCTATATAGTATGTCATACCTGGAGTATACCTGGAGAGAGTTCGAGGGGTCAACGCCCCTTCGGTCCGGTCTGTGACCAGGCCTCATGTTGGATCAGAGCCTGATCAACCAGGCTGTTACTGCTGGCCTCACGCAGTCCAACGTACGAACCACAGCCTGGCTGTTCAGGTACCGACTTTAGGTGCCTGTCCAATGCCTGCATGAAGACAGCCAGGGGTTTGTTGATAATCCCACTGACGTATGCTGGGAGGAAGTTGAACAGTCTTGGGCCCCTGACACTTATTGAGTTGTCTCTCAACGTGCTAGTGGCACCCCTGCTTTTCATTGGGGGGATGTTACATCGCCTGCCGAGTCTTTTGCTTTCGTAGGGAGTGACTCTCGTGTGCAAGTTTGGTACAAATCCCTCGAGAATTTTCCACGTGTATATAATAATGTATCTCTCCCGCCTGCGTTCTAGGGAGTACAGGTTTAGGAACTTCAAGCGTTCCCAGTAACTTAGGTGGTTTATCGCAGTTATGCGTGCCGAGAAGGTTCTCTGCACATTTTCTAGGTCAGCAATTTCACCAGCCTTGAATGGTGCAGTTAGTGTGCAGCAATATTCCAGCCTAGATAGAACAAGCGACCTGAAAAGTGTCAACATGGGCTTGGCATCCCTTGTTTTGAAGGTTCTCATTATCCATCCTGTCATTTTTCTAGCAGATGCGATTGTTACGGTGTTATGGTTTTTGAAGGTGAGATCCTCTTACATGATCACTCCCAGGACTTTGACATTAGTTTTTCGCTCTATTGTGTGGTTGGAATTTATTTTGTACTCCGATAAGATTTTAATTTCCTCACGTTTTCCATATCTGAGTAATTGAAATTTCTCATCATTGAACTTCATATTGTTTTATGCAGCCCATTTAAAGATTTGGTTTATGTCTGCTTGGAGTCTTGCAGTGTCTTCTACGGTGGACACTGTCATGTAGATTCGGGTGTCATCTGCAAAGGAAGACACGGCACTGTGGCTTATATCCCTGTCTATGTCCGATATGAGGATGAGGAACAGGATGGGAGCGAGTACTGTGCCTTGTGGAACAGAGCTTTTCACTGTAGCCGCCTCAGACTTTACTCTGTTGACTACTACTCTTTGTGTTCTACTTGTTAGAAAATTATAGATTCATCTTCCAACTTTTCCAGTTATTCCTTTATCACGCATTTTGTGTGTTATTACACCATGGTCACACTTGGCAAAGGCTTTTGCAAAGTCTGTGTATATAACATCTGCATTCTGTTTGTCTTCTAGAGCATCCAGAACCTTGTCGTAGTGGTCCAGTAGTTGGGACAGACAGGAGCGACCTGCTCTAAACCCATGCTGCCCTTGGTTGTGTAATTGATGGGTATCTAGATGAGTGGCGATCTTGCTTCTTAGAACCCTTACAAAGATTATTATATGGGATGTTAGCACTATTGGTCTGTAGTTCTTTGCTATTGCTTTACTGCCCTGTTTGTGGAGTGGGGCTATGTCCGTTGTTTTTAGTAACTGCGGGACGACCCCAGTGTCCATGCTTCCTCTCCATAGGATGTTAAAAGCACGTGATAGGGGCTTCTTGCAGTTCTTGATGAACACGGAGTTCCATGAGTCTGGGCCTGGAGCGGAGTGCATGGGCATGTCATTTATTGCCTTTTCGAAGTCATTTGGCGTCATGGTAATGTCAGATAGGCATGCGTCTGCCAAGTTCTGTGGCATTCTCACAAAAAAATAATTTAGGTCTTCGACTTTCAGTCTGGTTAGCGGCTCGCTAAAAACTGAGTCATACTGGGACTTTAGTAACTCACTCATTTCCTTGCTGTCATCTGTGTAGGACCCATCCCGTTTAAGTAGGGGCCCAATACTGGATGTTTTTCTCGACTTTGATTTGGCATAAGAAAAAAAATACTTTGGGTTTCTTTCAATTTCATTTATGGCTTTTAGCTCTTCCCGCGTTTCTTGATTCCTGTAAGATTCCTTTAGTTTTAATTCGATGTTTGCTATTTCTCTGACCAGTGTCTTCCTACGTATTTCAGATATATTGGCCTCTTGTAGCCGCTCCGTTATTCTTTGCCTTCGCCTGTATAGGGAGCGCCTCTCTCTTTCTAGTTTACATCTTCTCCTTTTCCTTAAGGGAATTTACCTTGAGCAAACCTCAAGTGCCACAGAGTTAATTTGTTCTAGACATAGGTTAGGATCCGTGATGCTTAGGCTATTTTCCAAGTTTATATCATTTAGGACTTGGTTTACTTGGTCCCACCTTATGTTTTTGTTATTGAAGTTGAATTTGGAGAAGGCTACCTCGCGGCTGATCACATTTTGTCGATCTGGGGCTCCCCGCATACATGTCTGGACCTCTATTATGTTGTGATCTGAGTATATTGTTTTTGATATGATGACATTTCGTATCAGATCATCATTGTTAGTGAAGATGAGGTCCAGCGTATTCTCTAATCTTGTAGGCTCTACTATTTGCTGGTTAAGGTGAATTTGGTGCAGAGATTTAAAAGTTCATGTGTGTGCGAGTTTTCATCTGAGCTGCCTCCTGGTGTTATCTCTGCTACCACATTGTTTTCAATATTCCTCCATTTTAGGTGCCTTAGGTTGAAATCCCCCAGAAGCAAGATGTTGGGGACAGGAGCTGGAAGGTTTTCCAGACAGTGGTCAATTTTCAGAAGCTGTTCCTGGAATTATTGGGACGTTGCATGCGGGGGCTTGTATACAACTACGATGACCAGGTTTTGATTCTCGATCTTTATTGCTAATACTTCAACTACATCATTTAGAGCATTTAGTAGTTCTGAACATATAAGTGACTGTGATATACAGGCCAACCCCCCCTTTTTGCCTGTTCACTCTGTCACATCTGTATAGGTTGTAGCCCGGGATCCATATTTCATTGTCCAAGTGATCTCTTATATGGGTCTCTGTGAAAGCCTCAAACACAGCATTTGACTCTGTAAGCAGTCCACGGATGTAAGGTATCTTGTTGTTCGTTGCTGGCTTTAGACCCTGTATATTTGCAAAGATGAATGTCGTTGGATTGGTGGTATGGGGGAAGTCTTTTTTTTCCTGGCACTAATATCTGTTGTTTTGGAGTCGAGGCCATTGACTGTGATTCCACTCCAGAAATTATTGCAGTTGGTGTACGATTTCTGTCATTTCCTGCCATCTTTTTTTTCTTCCTGGCACTAAAAAACCTCTCTCTCCGGAGTGGCTGTGGCTACCCAGGTTTTGCCATGATCTGGATGTTCTGTGTCGTATTGTACCCTTTTGGTGGTATGCATGGCAATATAAGTTATAGCACTGTCTTTCCTGAACTGATGAGTGGCACATTTCAGGGTGGAAAAGCTTACAGGACGGGAGGTTGCATAGATGTCAGCTATGGTCTGTATAAGCTGTATCATGTACTTGTAGAAATAGACTACTACTATTATTATTATCATAAGCAGTAGAACACAAGAATATATGTTATTTATAAGTGAGACATGCAATTAAGGGTAACTTAAAAAATATATAGAATAGATTAAAACTGACCATGGTACACTCTGATCTGGCACTTACAAACAGGTAATTACACAAATACACGTGAGCCGCTCACACACACACACACACATACACACACTCGACCCCCTGCAACCACAACTAGGTGAGTACACACACACACACACACACATACGCACGTGATTTCTCACATTGTCCTTGATAATGTGGGAAATCACGAAAACACTTGGAAGTTTACTGTTTTTCACAGTGGTTGTTCTGCATATCGTGATATCACCTGTTTACATACATAATAACCTTGAAAATAAATGTAAACATATATTCAAAACTTGCAGATGAAGGCACCGCAATACATGGTACTGCTGGCGACAGCGTCCGTAATAATTGACCCGATACCAGCAACCATAACAACAGTAGAAGCAACAATAACAGCAGTAGAAATAGCAGGAGCGGAAGCAGAAGCAGCAGCAGATGCGGTGGCAAAAACCAGACGAGGTTTGGGAAGGCTTCCAGTATTCGAGGATCAAGCTTTGAAGAAGTTCTCTGAGAGGGACAAGAGGAGACTGCTTGTACAGGCTGATAAAGGTGCCAGTAATTCCCGAATATCAAGGAAGGAAAAGATGTTGGAGGGGTGAGGGTGAGAGAGTGAAAGATGGACACGGGTTTTAGAGAGGTGTGGGAGAGAGAGGAGCGGGAGATGGATACTTGTGTCTTAGAGAGTTGTAGAGTGAGCTAGAGAGATGGTGGAAGCTGGCGTCTTAGAGAGGTGTGGTAGTGAGGGAGATGGACACTTGCCTTAACTAAGGACAACTGGAAAGCATGGAATACTAGAAATAAAGGTAAGTGCCTTGATACTGGCAAAGGTCTCTTGATGTCTGGATTTGAAGCTGCAGCTTCAGTCCACCCATATCTTTCCCTAGGAGCTAAACCATTACGGGTTTAGCATTTCCTCAGGAATATAATAATATTCGGAAGTGGAGAATTTGGTAGCACTGCTGAGTATCGACGGAAAGTCGACAAGTGGCGAGAGATTTGCAAAGACGACCCTTTGTGAGGCGCTTCACCTACGGACTGACTTCTTTAGTCAAAACGGAGGGACGAATAACGAGCGAATATATACAAGCTGAGTCAGTTGAGCGCATACCTGTGTACTGACGGTAGAATTATGTCCACTGTCGAAACATCTTGATAGTTTCTATCTACAGTTGTGTCTTTTTCACCATTAGTGAGTAGTGGTAAACAGAATTAATATCAAGTTACAAATAATACAAGCAAGTTACCAATTCAATTAGGTCAATACCACTGGAAATATGTAGACGGGAATATTTATTTCACGACACCTGACTATGTGAATATAATAATGGTAACCAATACCAAGCATACCGACACGTAAAGTGAGATATGTGCAACAGTCAGGTATCCTCTATTCCGAAACGTTCCGCCTACATAGTAGGCTTCTTCTGTCGATTTCAGAGGAGACAACAGAAGCAGTGGTTTTGCTATCTCCTCTGTATTCCACTGAAGAAGACTACTGTATAGGAGAAACGTTCAAGAATAAAACATACCAAATTGTTGCACATGTCTCTTAACTGCCTGACTGTGTTGGGTGACTGGCCAGCGAGACGTGCACCTTGGGGGAAACACTGCTGGCTGGCACTGCTGGCTGGCACTGCTGGCTGGCACTGCTGGCTGGCACTGTTAAACACTGATAATTGTGCTGAAATGATTATTATATTCACATAAGAGGTAAATTCGTAGACATCATGCAGTGCCTGGGGAATAAAATGCTTTGGGATTTTATCCAGTCAGTGGGAGTGTGGCTCCAGTTCCTTGAAACGAGAAACCAGCAGAATTATGTGCTATGCTAAATGCTGAAACGAAGTCTGTCTCAGTTGCAGAGGACAAGACACTTGGGATGTCGGTCCCGGTGGCCAGAGATCTACAGATGACGAGAAAGGACAACCATCATCACGAAGCAAGGAGACTCCTGCCGCTGCAGGAGGCGACAGAAGAAGGAGACCTGTGTGTCCCAGCGGAGGACATCTGGCCGTGTGAGTGCGCTGACATCTCTGGCAGCGTGGTGATCACCTGCTTCGGAGTGGCCAGCGCTGCCATGATCGACCGGGTAAGTAGACTAAATAATTTTCAGTTTTACTTATGCATGGAGAACAGCTTGGCTGATCAGAGACTTGATCAGCGACTGGTCGGACGGAGCACTGAGTCTCCACCACTGGATGGGTTATGTAAGTAAATGTCCCGACCAATGATTAAGTATATAACAGCCACTAAACCTTGACCAGAACATTTCACAACTCTTAAAAGTGAAAATGGAAACTGGACGAGGTTTTGGTCTGTATTGGGTCATTATTCATGTATATTTGTTTCTGGCTCTTCGGCTCAGCTCCTTGTTTACCCGAGTCCTTTGCCTTCTATACTCTTTCCATACTCTAACACACTTGGCTTTGGCCTCTGCATACCACCGGGTAAGCCATAGGCTCACTCTGGTCTTCCCATTGTTTCTGTTGCCAATTGGTACGAACTTCTTCTCTGCCTCCCTGCACTTTGTGGTCACCTGTTCCATCATTTCATTTACTGTCTTTTCCCTCTGGTTCTCTTTCCCACTGCACCTCATGCACGAACTGTGTTATGCCTATGTAGTTCTCGTTTTTCAAGCTTGGCTTCTCCCCTCATGATATTTCACTCTCCACTGTTAACTCAACAAGTTATTCGAAACTCAGGTCCATGTGATTACTAGCACCAAGGGGATTTTCGTGTGTAGTATCCCCTATGTCTGAACTGCTCGAGGTAGATACTAGACCCATCCTCATCCTCTTCTTTCTCTCTGGTTGTGTTCCTAACATGTTGGCGCATGAAGTTTTCCAGTACCGCTACCAGAATTTTAGCCCTCCACGTTTCTTGTCCACCATATTGCACCAGATTCTCCAAGTCACTTTCCTTGTGGTTGAAATCCCCCATGACGAGTAACTTTGCCCTGCCCATGTGGGCCCCTCTGGCCATCTCACCTAGTGGGTCCACCAGTGCTCTGTTGCTCTCATCGTTTTCTTGTCTTGGTTTCTTGTTCAGTGGTGGGTTGTACATCACTGTTATCATTACATTTGGACTCCCAGTGTGTGTGTGTGTGTGTGTGTGTGTGTGTGTGTGTGTGTACTCACCTAATTGTACTCATCTAATTGTGGTTGCAGGGGTCGAGACTCAGCTCCTGGCCCCGCCTCTTCGCTGTCCGCTACTGGGTCTCTGCTCTCCCTGCTCCATGAGCTTTATCATACCTTGTCTTAAAACTATGTATGGTTCCCGCCTCCACTATATCGTTCGCTAGACTATTCCACTTCCTAACTACTCTATGGCTGAAGAAGTGCTTCCTAACATCCCTTTGACTCATCTGAGTCTTCAGCTTCTATTTATTCATGTGCAAGTCCCACTCAAATCCAACCCCTCTCACTCATGAATTTATCTGTGTTCCCTCTCTGGAACATCCTGTCACTATCTACCTTGTCGATTCCCTGCAGTATTTTTTATGTCGTTATAATGTCTCCTCTAACCCTTCTGTCCTCCAGTGTTGTTAGTCCTATTTCCCTCAACCTTTCTTCATATGGCATTCCCCTGAGTTGTGGAACTAACCTTGTCGCAAACCTTTGCACTTTCTCTAGTTTCTTTACGTGCTTGACCAGGTGTGGGTTCCAGACTGGTGCTGCATATTCTAGTATGGGTCTGACGTACACGGTGTACAGTGTCTTGAACGATTCCTTGTTAAGGTAACGGAACGCTAATCTTAGGTTTGCCAGTCGCCCATATGCTGCCGCAGTTATCTGGTTGATGTGTGCCTCCGGAGACGTGCTTGGCGTTATACTCACCCCAAGGTCTTTCTCCTTTGCCGAGGTTTGTAGCCTTTGTCCGCCTAGCCTGTACTCTGTCAGCGGTCTTCTTTGCCCTTCTCCGATCTTAATGACTTTGCATTTGGTGGGATTGAATTCGAGAAGCCAGTTGCTAGACCAGATGTCAAGCTTGTCCAGGTCTGTGTGTGTGTGTGTGTGTGTGTACTCACCTAGTTGTGGTTGCAAGGGTCGATTCATAGCTCCTGGCCCCGCCTCTTCACTGGCCGCTACTGGGTCACTCTCCCTGCGCCATGAGCTTTATCATACCTCTTCTTAAAGCTATGTATGGAACCTGCCTCCACTACATCACTTCCCAAACTATTCCACTTCCCGACCACTCTGTGACTGAAGAAATACTTCCTAACATCCCTGTGATTCATCTGAGTCTTCAACTTCCAACTGTGTCCCCTTGTTGCTGTGTTCCATCTCTGGAACATTCTGTCTCTGTCCACTTTGTCAATTCCTCTCAGTATCTTATATGTTGTTATCATGTCCTCCCTATCTCTCCTGTCCTCCAGTGTCGTCAGGTCGATTTCCCTTAACCTCTCCTCGTAGGACTAGTCTTGTTGCAAACCTTTGCACTTTCTCGAGCTTCTTCACGTGCTTGGCTAGATGTGGGTTCCAAACTGTATGTGTGTGTGTGTGTGTGTGTGTGTGTGTGTGTGTGTTTGTGTATGTGTGTACTCTGACCTATTTGTGATTACATGGGTCGATTCTTAGCTCCTGGCTCCGCCTCTTTGCTAATCGCTACTAGGTCTAATATCTCTCTGCTCAATGAGCCTTAGCATACCTCTTAAAACTATGTATGGATATTGCCTCCACTGCTTCACTCTCCAGATTCCTCCACTTCCTGACAACTCAAAGGCTGAAGAGTACTTCCTAATATCCAATGACTTATCGGAGTTTTTAACTTCCAGTTGTGACCCTTTGTTACTGTGCCCCATCTCTGAAACATTTTGTCCCTGTCCAACTTGTCAATTCCTCTCAGTATTTTATACGTCGTTATCATGTACCCCTTATCGCACCTGTCCTCCAGTGTCGTCAGGTTCATTTCCCTTAACCTCTCCTCATAGGACAAACCCCATAGCTCCAGGACTAGTCTTGTTGCAAACCTTTGCACTTTCTCTAATTTCTTGACATTTTTCACCAGGTATGGGTTCCATACTGGTTCTGCATACTCCAATATGGGCCTGACGTGCACACTTTACAGTGCTTTGAATGACTCTTTACTTAGGTATGTGTGTATGTGTAAACAGAACCGTCTACTTACATAAATGGCGAGTCGAGTAAAAACGTGTTGCCCAACTTACCTGTGGAGAAAACAATAGGTTAGACACTTGCAGAAAATTCTTTACTAACAGTTTTTCAATATACATGAGAGAGAGAGAGAGAGAGAGAGAGAGAGAGAGAGAGAGAGAGAGAGAGAGAGAGAGAGAGAGAGAGTTTTCACTACCTGTTAAACACAATAACAATCCCTCTGCACATTGTCCTGACGCAGAGTAAATGCTCGCTTACACACTAAGAATTTTTCTGTGGTATTCTATTTTTGCTCTGGATCACCGAGAATACCGAAGCTGGTGGAAAGACAAAATGAAAAGAGAGAAGAGGTGAAAGAGGAAAAGAGAGTAGAGAGGGAGGAGCGCTGAAGGAGAGGAGTGAGAAGAAAAAGTGGGAGGAAAAAGGAGAAAGTGGAAGGTGAAACGCAAGAAGAAAAAGAGAATAGGGAACAAGAAACAGAGAATAAGGAAAATGGAAAGGAGAAGGAGAATGAGGGAATGAAAGAAAGTTGAGAGAAGAGGGTGATAAGGCGGACGAGAGGAGAGGACGGTTGAAAAACAATAAGAGAGAATGATGGAAGAGGGAAGAGAGGAGAGAGAGAGACAAAGAATTAGGGAGGCTAATAGTAGAGAAAGAGTAGGAACACAGGGGATTTAAGGAGAGAAAGGAGGGAGAGAGAAAGGAGAATGAAGAGGCTGGAAGGGAACAGAGACAAAAGAATAGGCAAAATGTGGTAAGAGGAAACCAAGGAAAGGTAATCTATGAAAAAAAAAATGAAAAATATGATGAAAGAAAATCCTGCAAGAAAAACAGATATTAAATATTAAAAGTTAAAACACGAATAATTAAATTAAAAAAGAATAGAACATGAAAAAAAATCGTTGAGTTTGAAGGGAGAGAAAAGGCGAGAGATTAGCCAGGTAAAAGGGAGAGAATGAATGTGTGAGGGGAGACAGGGACCTTGAGACTCTTTAAATCCCCTCTGCTGAGGGCAAGACACGTTGCAAACAACGAAGGGGAACAGAGTAACAAACATGACACACGTGACTGAAACAATACAGTGCCACTTTGTTGATGGCCCAAGTTGGACCGAAACGTCGTCATCCTATATGCGGGTTATTTGTGTAATGCTAAAAAGACTCATGACCCAGAGATAACCTTGATAAAGCTCCACATAAGAGCGATATGTAGATTATAATTTGCGCTTCATCATGTGTGTTTCTGCCTGGCAAGACACAGGTCAGGAGAGATCAGCCGAGGTCACGGGCCAGAGCAGGTCAGAGTAAAATTATTGTTTCCACGTCGTATCAGGTCAATTCATAGCCAGCTCACTGAAATGACATATTTGTCACAAGTATGGAGACACTAACACAAGCTGAAGAAATTTTATTGTGACAACGTTTCGCTCTATGTAAATAAAGCTCTACATAGAGTGAAACATTGAGAGTTGTGACTTTGTACGTATACTAGTTCAGGTTAATTTCCAGGTGGGGACAAGAACAGATCACGATCAATTCATGATCCGACAAGACATACTAAGATCAGTTTCAATTCAGTATCACTTCAAGCAGCCTCCTACAAGCACCAACGGATTAAGTTTCGGCAGCGAATCACCTCTGGATGTATAATTGGTACTCACATGAACCTTGAGACAGATACAGGAACTTCCTGACTCTGTTACCTGTTGGAGATTCTTAGGGATGAAGACTGAGACACCAGTTGAAGCTTTCATTGGTAGAAATGTCATTTGCCAAGTAACATCACAAAATCACCAGTTGAAAAATGAGTATTAGGTATTTCAGAAGGGGTCTTGAAACCAGCGGTTATTAACTGGGGGGCTCGCCCCCCTAAAGGGGCGTAAGTAAATTCCAGGGTAGGCGGGAGTAGATATGAGGACCATTTCCCGAAATAACTAAAGAACCATTATTTTTAGCAGTTTCCGGAAATTGTTTTTGTTCATCCGATCACCTAGAAATTTTCTGTTCTTGTGTATTGAAACTAAGAAAAGTCACTGTTACATAAACCCGTCCCAGACAACATTTTCTATGCGATGACTTCAAAAAGCCTCTTCTGATCGGCTTCAAATATTGAACACTGATGTATCCTACTTAGTTTAGTTGTGTTCCTGGAGTAAGTGGCAATTTATCTATTTTAATCATAAAATAGTCTAGTCTTTCCTACCATGAAACATGAAAATACTGTTTTTTGAACGACTTTAGTCTTTATTGTTGATGTATCTTACAGACATGATGGTATCCACGAAGATTATGGTTTAACGATGAATGTTTGCCATTTTTCAAACATTTTTATTAATTTTCGATTTGCTGAAATGCAAGTAAGTCTTGCTGAATGTTTCAGCTGATCGAATGATGAGACACTTATACAACACTTGGGTATCATTATTCTGGAAACGTTTCGCCACGCAGTGGTTTCTTCAGTCCAGTGGAGACAGGTGAAAAATAAGGGGTAGTTTGAGGTAATCAGTCCCTCGGCCTTGAGTCGATGTGTTCAGTCCATCAATCTAGACAGAAGTGCAGCATATTCAAGACGATGGGGCTTATATACTGATGACACATGAGGTGGATCGGTTTGAAACTTGTAGTGATGGAAGTCATTAAGCAAAGAGAAGGCTTCACTGGTGTTGATCTGTTTATATTGTAATAAACCAAATTACCCATTAACCTATGAGTGGTTTTACAGCTACAAGACATCCATAGGTTAGGGGTGAAAATAAAACTGGACAAACTGATACCTAAAAATTCGAATAAAAATTCATAACTTCCTTTTCACTCAACCTTTTCCACAATTTGCAACAGTGGTCTCTTGTTACCCCTGTTGCAGCTACTAAAAAAATCCTTTTCTATTCTTTCAAGTCTTTCAAGACCTTTAGTGTAGTTATGTCTCCTCTTTTCCTATCAGCAGATACATCAACTTCAACAAGTAAACAAATTTCCCAGTCTCATAACTCAGAGTCTAGACTAACTATTCGTAAAAATGGATGACGCCGTCAACGGTGTTTAGAGGTCGCAGTAATAACCAGCAGCATCCCACAAAAATCCAGTTTCTATAACATTTCTAAAGTCGTAGCAAAACGCTTATTTTCCATCGTGGACATTGTCGTTAGATGACACCAGCCATCAGTGCCACGTCTGTGCCAGAGAGCACTTTATATCTTACCCTACTGCTGACAAGTCCTTAAACCCAACGCATCGCTCCTCAGCCATGCTGCTACTGTAGATCAATGGTTCAGAGAACCGACAAGTTGATAAATTAGACACATGTGCAACACTTTGGTATCTTTATTGCTACACAGTGGAGGTATCTTTACTCCTCAATAAAGATACCCAAGTGTTGCGTTTGTACTAGTGCTAACACCTCTATCTTCCCACTGCTTGCTACTTGACTCCCACCACTATATGTACTCGTTTCTAAGTTGTCTTTTCACTAGAAATGAAAAAGCCATTTATAGTTAAATGTTTCCTCAATAAATGTCTTAAACTGCGCATACGAGTCTTTACATACATTTTCGATAAAATTGTCCAATTGGCTCCTACAAAGCCCAAAACTAATCCACATCTTCCACTATGTCTGATACATCGGTGTTGAAAGTTTGAAACGTTTCGCAAGAGGATTTATTTAAATGTAAATAGGACACAATATGCGGGTTACTTCACTTTCTAAGAGGATGTTTTGTCCACCAGGAACTTTGAAATTCCGTCATAAAATCCCTGGTGGACGAAACGCCTTCATAACTGAGGTGCCAGAACCTACAAATTGTCTTAGTATTTACATTCTGTCTGTATATTCTTCCATTGTATTACCATTCATTAATTACTGTAAAGAAAGAACATCAATACTTTTAAGGAAACTGTCAAAATTTGGACTAATACAGCCTGGTGAAGAAGCGAACACACGAGCACTGGAAGTTTGAAGTTGATCAAAAGGAGCATTCTCAAGGTATCAAGTGGACAATAACACCATATTTTTTTTTTCAAAACGGGCAAATTAGCAACTACATGTCCAATAAAAAATCCGAATCATCCTCTCATTAGAATACCATTTCTCAGTATTATAAGTTCACGGCCAATCAAGATAATAAAAATCATGTTATTGCACAAAAACTACTCTTCTATTTGAATGAAGTTTTTGCAAATTTTCAGCGATACAGTTCAATAACAAGCCGAAATTTCCGCAATATAGGACACCTCACCAATGAAAGTTTAATTTCAAGATACATTCTCCTGTTATTGCGAAGAAATTGATTTTGCAATTTGCTCAAAAAAAAAAAAAAAAAAAAAACAGGGAAATATTCACTTAACGTAAAACTAATTTGATCCTCTAAGATAAACCAGTGTTAAAACCTTGAATTAGATCAAAATAGCGCAGAGACGTTCAGAGATGCCGCAGAGTTATCCTATGAATATCTCTGCATTATTTGCTTCTAAAAAATGGAGCATATTGGTATCTATGGAGGCCCAGTACAAGCCATGCTTGTCTCTAAGTAATATGTGCTGATATTGATAGTTTGAAGTATCGCTGATTTACCCTTATGGGTTTAGCGCTTGGTAATGATTATAATGATGATAATTTGAAGCTCATCAGAAGAGGAGTTTTGAAATTATCTCCCAGAAAGTAAAAAAAAAAAAAAAAATATCTGATAAAAGTTTTTAGGTTCAGGGGAGACCTAATAAAAATTTAGTTTTTTTTTGGCGTGAGATACAACAGCTTTGGAAGTTTGATGTCGATATGAAGATTCATTCTCATGTTATCACACAGAAACTAATATCCAAATTTTTAAGTAAAATTAGCAAATTAGCAGTTATGCAATCCTGAAGCAATCCAAAGCCTCAAACAACAGAACGGGTGATGTTTGAACCCATGGGGAGTAAGTAATAAAACTCCAGGCCAGTGCGTAAGCGACTGGGCTAGTTGCTTACGCACTGGCCTGGAGTGTTATGACTCGCGTTCAGATTGGGATATACATTGCTCAATAATAAGCAAACCTCCCTTGCAAAATATATTGCAAAACCCCGAACCTTATTATGTAAAAAGAAAACTTGCATCTATGCAGTCTAACATTATATTGATCCTTTATTTGTCTGATATATCAGTATTGTAAGTTACAAACCATTCTGAAGAGGCATTCCAAAGTTATCCCACGGATAAAAATACCAATGAAATTTTAAAATTAATTTGGATTTGTTCATTCCCATCGTTAATTTCCTAGCAACTTGCTAGGAAATTAACGCTCGCTTATAAAGAACTGCAAAAAAATCAAACTGCAACCTTCATCCAAGTTCTATTGTATATTTACAGTGGTCTCTCTTTTTCAGTAGTTCTACAGTTACAGTAGGCCTTCAGTGCAGTGAGCCTATATATATAAATTAGGCCTGTTACATTGGGCGTACAGATATAGCGTGATTTCAGATTCATTATAACGACAGTCAGCATACAAATAAAGTACGTCGATAGATAAAGTAAGAAGAGGACCTTCATCTACATTAGACCAACAGATAAAGTTGGCTTACATATACAGTGGCCCTAAAGATACTCAGCGCCTATAGACACAGAGCGATTTTAACATTCTTCGTTCGAGCGATTTTAACATTCTTCGTTCGAGCGATTTTAACATTCTTCGTTCGAGCGATTTTAACATTCTTCGTTCGAGCGATTTTAACATTCTTGGATCGAGCGATTTTAGCATTCTTCGTTCGAGCGATTTTAACGTTCTTCGTTCGAGAGGTTTTAACGTTCTTCGTTCAAGAGATTTTAACGTTCTTCGTTCGAGAGATTTTAACGTTCTTCGTTCTTCCTCTTTACAGGCACTGAGTCCAGAGTACCCGAACTCCAACATGACAAGGCTGTCTTCCATGTACTCTGCATTGGGTCACCTCCACAAGGAAATATTACGTGAGTACCATAACAATTTTTTATTTATTTATTTGCGCTTTCAAAATATATTAGTGTAAGGGGTCGAAGGAAGGGTTAGGTTAATTAAGATTTCTCAGGACACAGGACAAGTGTTTCCTGACGCAGGTCTTAGGTATATGATGGCCCGCCGCTGGAGCTTTTGGTCGTGTTTGTGATGTAAATGAGATAGAAAGGGGTGGAGGTGAGATGTATTGGAAGAGACTGTAGGAATGGGAGGAAACAGGAAATAAATATTACGTGTACAAAGAGAGAGATTCCTTCATTTGCATATGCGTTTAGCATTGGGAGGGAGGCAAAGGAAGTGTTACAATTTTAAGAGTACTGGGACCAGGTCATCCAGGCTCTATGTAAGAAAAGGTTCACACTCTCATGGACTCTTAACTCCTCGTTCGCAAGCTCAAATAATCCCTTTCAAACCAATTAAAACCCATCCATTAAATCTTCATTCTAAAAAAAAGCATTTTAAATAAACAGTGGCGGAAAAAAAATCATCTCCGTCGTACCATTAAAGTCGTTTCGAAAATGTTCACTGAACTCCTGGTAGCAAAGAAAATTATTGAACAAGGGAATAAACTACCTGCTGAAACGATAAGTGCCAAATCACTTAAGATCCAGCTGGACAAGCACTTTGCAGCCATTATAAATATGTAGTGGCTGTGGTTACCGGGATCCAGGTGTTAGCTCAGCAACAACAATTATAAATGAAAATAATAATAATTGTAATAATAATAACAATAATAATATCTCGAAGAATCATAACACCTATCTTCTTTTTCGCCAACAAGTTGGCCGGAGGAATTGGAGGGTGGGGAGAGAGCCTTCAACTACACAATTCTATATAGGTAAAAGGACCCAAGTACAACTAATGTGACATTTTATTGTGGCAACGTTTCGCCACAATAAAATGAACACAGAGGGTGGAAATAAATATTATAAAATATAATTTTTTACACATAGGGTGTATAGAGTAGTTGAAATACTAGTGAAGGTAGTAGTAATCACCTCATGAAATTCAGGGGCGCCCGACTAGTGATCAAAAAACCTAATTTCCGCAGACGTAAATGCCTTGAATCATCATGAATCGCTGTTTCTAACACAATTAAGCAAAATAAAAGCAACTCCATCATTTCTGAAGTCTTACCAAGAATCCTCCTCAAAACAGTAAACACTGCCATCACATAGTTTCTGCTGCTGACACTACATAAGAACACAAAATAGGTCTTCTCAAATCCAACTAAAAATATCTGCCCAACCTATTTTTGTGCCACCCAAGCAATAGTTTTAATAACCATTTTACCCGTGCACAAGCTGACTTTTCTACCTCATTGTTACTACCACCACCACCACCACTACCACCACTACTACGACTACCACCACCACCACCACCACTACTACTACGACTACTACTTCCACCAATACTACTACTACTTCAACTAGTATTACTACTACACATCACTAAGCCTATATATATCCTCTGTGTCCATGCATTGTTTGTAACGGCTTGACAAAGCTCCTGGAGAGCGAAACGTTGCCACAATAAAATGTCACATTAGTTGCTCTTGTGTCATTTTACATAACATATTGTTGGTAATTCTACCAACGTTAAAACAAATCTAATCTCGTTAAACAGAATTGGAGGTAGCATGAGTGTAGCAATAATTTCTCAAAAACCATTCTGAACCTAATGAAAAAAATATTTCATTGTGTTTGTTTATTATTAAATTATTGTAAACTTATCTAAAATATATTTAGTTGCATTAGGCTAAATTAAATTGCGCTTGTTATAATAAGGTTAGGTAAGCTTTCTAAGATTCTTTTGGTGCAAAATAAAAATGATTAATTTTTACATTAACATAAATGAAAAATTTATATATATAAACGTATAAGATAAATTTTTAGAAAGGACTTAATTTTAAATGAGTTCTTGCTAATTGACCAATTTTACCTATTCGGCACGACACACACACACACACACACACACATATGATAAAGCTCGTGTAGCTGGTAGGGTGACAGAGTAGCGGCCAGTGAAGAGGGGCCAGGGCTGTGACTCGAGCTGCAACAAACTAGTGAGTACACACACACCAACCTAATATATATATATATATATATATATATATATATATATATATATATATATATATATATATATATATATATATATATATGAAACTTATCAGTATTCCACAATCGTTACTGTGTAGAAGGATGTGGAAGCCACAGCAATAATGAGACATATGCCTCATCATAAATCTAATGAGAATTATCTCAAATTGACTATTTCGGCTGAAAGAGAACAGCCAAACCTTAAAGTGTTGAAGGACCCTGTGTATAGTGATGAGAGAGAGAGAGAGAGAGAGAGAGAGAGAGAGAGAGAGAGAGAGAGAGAGAGAGAGAGAGAGAGAGAGAGAGAGAGAGAGATAGATAGATAGATAGATAGATAGATAGATAGATAGATAGATAGATAGAGAGAGAGAGAGAGAGAGAGAGAGAGAGAGAGAGGAAGAATACGAGATGAAGCTAGTGTGAGAAGTGTGAGGAGGAAGTGATAAAGCTTGTGAGTGAAATGAGAAGAGGAGGAAGAGGGAAGAGCGTTATCACCGAGCAACACAAAGGGGATAATTTTCCTTTAGATGTGGACGTTCCTGTCTGAAGGTGTGTGACTGTGTACTCACCTATTTGTGGTTGCAGGGGTCGATACTCAGCTCCTGGCCCCGTGTGTGTATGTGTGTGTGTCTGTCTGTGTGTGTGTATGTGCGTGTGTGTGTGTGTGTGTGTGCGCGCGCTTAATCGTGGTACTAAAGTCGATTCTCAGCTCCTGGCCTCGCCTTTCTGCCAGCCGCGAAATGTCACACTCTCTCCTGCCCTATCATGCTTATTCTTAAAGCTATGTATGAATTCTGCATCCACCACTTTGTTCTCTAGGTCCTACCTCATACTCATATTTCCTAACATTCCTGTGATTTGCTTATGCTTTTAATTTCCAGCTGACACCCGCCACTCGAATACATTCTTTCTGTCCACCCTCTAAATTCCTCTGAGTATAATGTATGTCGTAACCATGTGAACTCCGGTCCTTTACTCCTCCAGTGTGGTCAGGTATAACTCCTGTATTATTATTATTATAATCAAATAGAAGCGCTAAACAACAGGGGTTATACAGCGCCGCAGGTTATTGTAGGATGCAGGGAGAGTGGTTGTAAGAGGGAGATGGATGATTAGTAGGGTATGGAGAGCAGCAGGACGGTGGATAGTGCAGGGATAGAGGGTAGCAAGAGATCGAGGTAGAAGGGACTGAGGGAGGTGCTAGAGGTATAATCTTCAGAGTTTGTGTAGTAAGTCAGTTTCTGTCAAAAAGTCAACAAGAGAGTCAGGATTAAAGGAGGGTCCATCTGCAAGAAGGGAAGGTAAAGAAAGGGCCGCAGAGCAAAGACGACGTTGGAGGTAAATTCTACGTGCTCGTTGATAGAGTGGGCAGTCCAACAGGATATGTCGAACAGACACTGGAACCTGACAATGCTCACAGAGAGGGCAGGGAGCCTCTCCATGAGATACCCGTGAGTAAGACGAGTGTGGCCGATGCGAAGACGGGAGAGTGTAGTCTCCCAACCTCGACATTGGTGACAAGAAGAGGCCAGAAACCTATAACCGGTTTAATAGAATGAAGTTTGTTATTCAGCAGGTCAGACCAGCGTTGTTGCCAACGGGTGCGAAGGTGGGTAGCAATGACCGCAAAATAGTCCGTGAAAGGAACACCTCTATATGAAACTGGAAGGTCATGTACTGCTGACCGCGCAGCAGTGTCTGCCTGTTCATTGCCCTGTACGTCAACATGACCAGGGACCAACAAAAGACAATATCTTTATGCTTGCTAAAGATACGGCGTAACCAAAGGTGGATACGAAGAACTAGGGGTGAGGTGTATCAATTTTACGGATAGCCTGTAAAGCACTAAGGAGTCTGAAACGACCACAAATGGTGATACAGGCATAGATGCAATACGGATAAGTGCCACAAGAATGGCATACAATTCAGCCGTAAATATGCTAGCCGAGAGTAATAGATGCCCT